>CM055276.1:53684108-54199552 GCA_029237695.1 Conchocele bisecta | reverse complement strand
CCCAACGTTAAATTTTATGAACACACTAAGTTGGTGATTTTCTGCAGCATGATAGCTATTCACATGAGGAATGCATGTATGAATGTGCTAAGTTTGTGACCTTGAAAAGGGGTGGGTCATGGATTTGCTGTAGCACAATAGAGGATCAGATGAATGCGTGTATGAAATGAAATATCAAGGCGTTCTCTGTAAACAGAAGTTTAATACATTTAATCCAACGTTAAGTTGATGATGTTGGGGGGGGGGGGGGGGGGGGGGTCGTGGATTTGCTGTAGCACAATAGAGGATATTTACCCCAACGTTAAGTTTATGAACATGCTAAGTTTGTGACCTTGACCTTGGGGTAAGGGTTGGGTGGTGGGTTTTGGATTTGATACAGCATGATATAGGGTCATCTGAGGAATGCATGTATGAAATATCAAGGCGTTCCATGAAAAGAAACAGATGTTATATGATATTTACCCCAACGTTAAGTTTATGTATAAAATATCAAGGCGTTCCATGAAAGGAAACATATGTATTAAGACATTTACCCCCACGTTAAGTTTATGAATGTGCTAAGTTTGTGACCTTCACCTTGGGGAAAGGGGTGGGTCATGAATTTGCTATAGCATGATAGAGTACCATCAGATGAATGCATGTATGAAATATGAAGGCGTTCCCTGTAAATAAACAGAAGTTACACAACATTTACCCCAACGTTAAGTTTATGAACATGCTAAGTTTGTGACCTTGACCTTGGGGGTAAGGGTTGGGTGCTGTGTCGTGGATTTGCTACAGCATGATAGAGGGTCATCTGAGGCATGCATGTATGAAATATCAAGGCGTTCCATGAAAGGAAACATATGTTATAAGACATTTACCCGAACATTAAGTTTATGAATGTGCTAAGTTTGTGACCTTGACCTTGGGGTAAGGGATGGGTGGTGGGTCATGGATTTGCTATAGCACAATAGCATATCATCAGATGAATTAATGTATGAAATATCAAGGCATTCCATGAAAGGAAACAGATGTTATAAGACATTTACCCAAACATTAAGTTTATGAATGTGCTATGTTTATGACCTTGGGGAAAGGGGTGGGGTCACGGATTTGCTATAGCAAGATATAGTATCAACAGATTAATGCATGTATGACATAAGATGAACTAATTGATAAACCCAAATGACATACATAGTTTATGAACATGCTAAGTTTGTGACCTTGACCTTGGGGTAAGGGTTGGGTGGTGGGTCATGGATTTGCTACAGCATGATAGAGGGTCATCTGAGGAATGCATGTATAAACTATCAAGGCGTTCCATGAAAGGAAACAGATGTTATAAGACATTTACCCCAACGTTAAGTTTATGAATGTGCTAAGTTTGTGACCTTGACCTTGGGTAAAGGATGGGCGGTGGGTCATGGATTTGCGATAGCACGATAGAGTATCATCAGATGAATTAATGTATGAAATATCAAGGCGTTCCATGAAAGGAAACAGATGTTATAAGAGTATCATCAGATGAATGCATGTATGAAATATCAAGGCGTTCCCTGTAAATAAACAGAAGTTACACAACATTTACCCCAACATTAAGTTTAATAACATGCTAAGTTTGTGACCTTGACCTTGGGGTAAGGGTTGGGTGGTGGGTCGTGGATTTGCTACAGCATGATATAGGGTCATCTGAGGAATGCATGTACGAAATATCAAGGCGTTCCATGAAAGGAAACAGATGTTATAAGAAATTTACCCCAACGTTAAGTTTATAAATGTGATAAGTTTGTGACGTTGACCTTGGAGTAAGGGATAGGCGGTGGGTCATGGATTTGCTATAGCACAATAGGGTATCATCAGATGAATGTATGTATGAAACATTAAGGCGTTCCATGAAAGGAAACAGATGTTATAAGACATTTACCCCAACGTTAAGTTTATGAAAGTGCTAAGCTTGTGACCTTGACCTTGGGGAAAGGGGTGGGGTGGGTATCATCAGATGAATGTATGTATGAAATATCAAGGCATTCCCTGTAAATAAACAGAAGTTACACAACATTTACACCAACGTTAAGTTTATGAACATGCTAAGTTTGTGACCTTGACCTTGGGGTAAGAGTTGGGTGGTGGGTATTGAATTTGCTACAGCATTATAGAGGGTCATCTGAGGAATGCATGTATGAAATATCAAGGCATTCCATGAAAGGAAACATATGTTATATGACATTTACCCCAACGTTAAGTTTATGAATGTGCTATATTTGTGACCTTGGGGTAAGGGATGGGCGGAGGGTCATGGATTTGCTATAGCAGATAGAGTATCATCAGATGAATGCATGTATGAAATATCAAGGCGTTCCATGAAAGGAAACAGATGTTAGAAGACATTTACCTCAACGTTCAGTTTATGAATGTGCTAAGTTTGTGACCATGACCTTGGGGTAAGGGTTGGGTGGTGAGTCATGGATTTGCTACAGCATGATAGAGATCATCTGAGGAATGCATGTATGAAATAACAGGGTGTTCCATGAAAGGAAACAGAAGTTATAAGACATTTACCCCAACATTAAGTTTGTGGACGCGGGCGCCGACAACGCCAGGGGTATGCCATAAGCTCTTCTGCACTTCGTGCAGGCGAGCTAAAAATGTGAAATATCTTTAATTTCTGTTGTGAAATCATCATATACTATGCCACATTTAGAAAGAAGTTTCATATAGGTACTAGTGTCATTAATTTAAATAAAACTAGAAATGGACGCTTGTCGACAAGCGCATGTGTATCCCCCTCCCCAGATACACAAGTAGTTTGAAAAAAGGGTGTTCGAGTTATGCTCCGGAGACAAAATCAGTGACGGAAAAACAAAGGGAGATAACTAAAGAATTAGTGATGCAAGAGTTGTCATTCTTGCGGGACACACCTTTAGGGTCGTGGTCTATGCATGTGTGAAGTTTCATGAAAATATTCCAAAGGGTGTTCGAGTTATGCTCCAGACACGAAATCAGTGCACGAAACAACAAAGGGAGATAACTAAGAAATTAACGACGCAAGAGTTGTCATTCTTACGTGCGACACACCTTTGGGTCGTCTTCTATGCATGTGTGAAGTTTAATAAACTAGAAAATGTGTTCATAGAACACGGATGTCCCACATATCGCTTTGATAATAAATGAGGCCAAATTGCAAGTCAAAATTTTCTTTTACCTGAGCGTTAAAGTTTTTGAAGCACCAAGTATGTGACCTTGACCCTGGGCTTGGCGGGGGCAGGACAAACGTGGATTTGGCACAGGGCGGTAGAGGACCATTAGAGCAATGCATATATGAAATATGAAGCTGATCCGTGAAAGAAAACAGAAATTATAAGATATTTACCTGAGCGTTAAAGTTTTTGAAGCACTAAGTATATGTTAACCCTGGGCTTGGCGGGGGCGGGACGAACGTGGATTTGGCACAGGGCGGTAGAGGACCATTAGAGCAATGCATATATGAAATATGAAGTTGATCCGTGAATGGAAAGAAAAATTATAAGATATTTACCTGAGCATTAAAGTTTTTGAAGCACCAAGTATGTGACTTGACCCTGGGATTGGCGGCAGGACGAACGTGGATTTGGCACAGGGCGGTTAGAGGACCATTAGAGCAATGCGTATATGAAATATGAAGATGATCCATGAAAGAAAACAGAAATTATAAGATATTTACCCGAGCGTTTAAAGTATTTGAAGCACTAAGTATGTGACGTTGACCCTGGGCTTGGCGGGGGCAGGACGAATGTGGATTTGGCACAGGGCGGTAGAGGACCATTAGAGCAATGCGTATGAAATATGAAGATGATCCATGAAAGAAAACAGAAATTATAAGATATTTACCCGAGCGTTAAAGTTTTTGAAGCACTAAGTATGTGACCTTGACCCTGGGCTTGGCGTGGGGGCAGGACGAACGTGGATTTGGCACAGGGCGGTAGGTTGACGACCATTAGAGCAACGCGTATATGAAATATGAAGTTGATCCGTGAATGGAAATAAAAATTATAAGACTATTTACCTGAGCGTTAATGTTTTTGATTAGCACCAAGTATGTGACCTTGACCCTGGGATTGGTGGGGCAGGAACGAACGTGGATTTGGCACAGGGCGGTAGAGGACCATTAGAGCAATGCGTATATGAAATATGAAGATGATCCATGATCCATGAAAGAAACAGAAAGTATAAGATATTTACCAAGCGTTAATGTTTTTGAAGCACTAAGTATGTGACCTTGACCCTGGGCTTGACGGGGGCAGAACGAACGTGGATTTGGCACAGGGCGGTAGAGGACCATTAGAGAGCAATGCGTATATGCGTGTTCGAGTTATGCTCTGGATACAAAATCAGACACGAAACAACAAAGGGAGATAAGTAAACAAGAATTCCGCGGAATCAGATGCCTCGCCTTGTCCCGCCTTGACCTCGAGCCTGGGCCCGAAAGCAATTTTCAACTGGCCCGAACATATTATACAATTATTGACTAGTGAACCATAGAATATCAGATTATATTCTATGGCTCACTAGTCAATAATTGTTTTATTATATGATAATAGTCTGTATATAGCACTTACGACCTTATGCTACTAGACAAAAATTGAAAAAGAATTTGAAAAAAAAAATGAAAAAAAAAAAATGGAAAAAAATAAAAAAAGTTTAAAAATTAAAAATAATAATGCTTGCTACTGGAGCCCAGATTTTTTTTTAATAGTCCTATATTTATCTACATATATCTGCACAGGTCCACATAATGCCACAATATTTTCAACACAGTTTACGGAAATGTAATATAATCATTTACCTGTATAAATTACCTGTAAGTGGTCAGTGGTCAGTTGCACATGCTAGCACATGCACAGGTGAATAGTCTGTATATAGCACTTACGACCTTATGCTACTGGACAAAAATTGAAAAATAATTTGAAAACAAAATGAAAAAAAAAAATGAAAAAAAAAAAATGGAAAAAAAATTATAAATAATAATGCTTGCTACTGGAGCCCAGATTTTTTTTCCAGTCAAATTGAAAAATAATTTGAAAAAAAAAAATGAAAAAAAATAATGAAAAAAAAAAATGAAAAAAAAAAATGAAAAAAAAAAGTTTAAAAATAATAATGCTTGCTATTGGAGACCAGATTTTTTTTTAATAGTCCTATATTTATCATATATCTGCAGAGGTCCACATAATGCCACAATATTTTCAACACAGTACCCAATGTAGTGATTTACCTGTATAAATTACCTGGTCAGCAGTGGTCAAGCACTGGACATCTGCACATGCTAGCCCATGCTTAGCACATGGTTCTCCCAGTTTCTATTGTTCTCTCTACAAGTAAGGTGTACAGAGCACACGAGAAAAGGTATACAGAGCAGACGAGAAAACAGGTCTTCATGCATTATTGTCCAGTTTGTAGAGTGCGCAAAACAAAAAAGGGAGATAACTGAAAAATTAGCTACGCAAGAGTTGTCATTCTTGTGCGCGACACACCTCCGGGTCGTGGTCTATGCATGTGTGAAGTTTCATGAAATATTCCAAAGGCGTGGTCGAGTTATGCTCCGGACAGGAAATCAGTGAGCGAAAACAAAAAAGGGAGATAACTCAAAATTAGCTATGCAAGAGTTGTCATTCTGCACGACACTCACCTTCGGTTCGTGGTCTAATTGAATGTGTTAAGTTTCATAAAAATATTCCAAAGGGTGGTCGAGTTATGGTCAATCAGTGCGCGAAACAAAAAAGGGAGATAACTAAAAAATAGCTATGCAAGAGTTGTCATTCTTGTGCGCGACACACCTTCGGGTCGTGGTCTATGCATGTGTGAAGTTTCATGAAAATATTCGAAAGGGTGGTGGAGTTATGCTCCGGACAAGAAATCAGTGCGAGAAACAAAAAAGGGAGATAACTCAAAAATTAGCTATGCAAGAGTTGTCATTCTTGTGCGCGACACACCTTCGGGTCGTGGTCTATGCATGTGTGAAGTTTCATGAAAATATTCCAAAGGGTGTTCGAGTTATGCTCCGGACAAGAAGTGTTGCGCTGTCAAATCCATAGTATCCCCCGACGGAGTCCGGGGGATACAATAATTTAGTAGCCATCAATTGAAAAACTTGTGTATAATACTGAAAATGCTAGTTGTTTTTCAGTATTATAAACATTTTTTTTACCAATCCCCAATGTTGTACAGGCGACTTATGCGTACAGTTAGGTTCAGAATATGATATAAATCTACATTTAATCTATTTTTCCAATTCTGTTTCATCAATTTCTGAGCCCCAGTGCCTTTAACCCCCAACAAGTTCCTCAATTGGAATTGGGTAGTAATGGATCAGGATTTTCAAGTAAGTGAAGATTTTGACCACATGGTCTTAATCAAAATATATGTACAGTGAAACCTCTTAAAACCGGACACCCTGCAGTCCCAGGTTGTCCGGCTTAGAGAGGTTTCACTGTAAATCAGATTATTCATAGCCATAGTTGTGTGCTATGCGATCATGAACGGACATCATCACCCGAGATAAATGATCAAGAGAGTTATCAAAAATAAGATCACGTGTACTTTCTTGGTGTCCGGTTTAGAGGTTACACTGTAGTTAGAAACTATTGGCAGTCCGGTGACATCCATATTGAAGCATGGAACCGGTTCATTGATTCAATATGGACGTCACGTAGGACTGCCAATACAATTTCTAACTATTTTGATAAAGATTATGTGGTCGAAAATTTTATAAAAAGAGCAACTATTAACTCTTTGCATGCTAGCGGTAAAAATAACATCCAACAAATTACGAGTATGTTTCTTATTTCTCTCTGTAAATATGTCTTGGAATTTCATTAGAATTGGACGCAATTCTAATGAAATTCCAAGACATATTCATATTTATAGGGAGAAATAAAAGAAAATACAATGAATTGCCGTCTGCTATGTTTGAATTATTTATAGCCGACAAATTTCCCAGCATGTAAAGAGTTAATATAATATGCATTATATGTGCTTCCTTCGGAGGTCGTTGCAAATTACTATACAAAGTGTACCCGCTTTTTTATGGATGCAAGGACAGACAATCTGACTAACGTATATCCTGCGATTCAATGGAATAGTCTAACAATGCGATCGCCAGTGAGTGTCAAGTCCAGGAAGGTCAGTGTCACCAAGTTCACAATGTAACGAAGGTATTTATGAAGTTTGGTAATACTGTGACAAAATGATCAGGCGATATTCAACATTTGGACATATGTCCAAAATTCTTGACACAAAGGTCAAGTTTACCAGAATGTCATCGGGTGGATAGCCAAAAATGTGATAGGGCTACTTATTAATAAAATTTGCGAATCAGGAGCTATTCAACATTTGGACGTGCGCCAAAATTGTTGACACGAAGGTGAAGGTCACCAATGAATGTCAAGGTCACCCGGCACTGGGTGGTTGGCCATCAATGTTAGGAAGCTATTGATGAAGTTCGGTAATGGATCAAGAGATATTCAACATTTGTTTGTCCCATATTGTCGACGCCAACAACGAAGCTGCCAATTTCGACGACGACGACGACGACGACGACGACGACGACATCTATGGCGGAACTGTGACAGCCAAATCTGACATTCCACTAAGGGGCGAGATAAAATTAGATTGGAAGAATCCATTTCCATCGGGGAGAACAAATTAATCAACAGCTGCATTTTATAACCTTTAAATTTGATTTTAATGCAAAAACAAACAAATAATTAACCCATTCCTTTCGGCATACACCTTTATGGGTATGAGATTTATTAAACATTTTATTTTTGTTATTTCTCAATGAAAGTATATGTTGTGACCACTCATTTGAACCGTCTTGACGAGACGGTTCAAATGGTGGTCGCGACATATACTTCTGAGTGCATAGAAGGAAAATGTTTAGGATTGTCCGCAAACATAATGGCGTATCCTCAGCATGAAAAGGGCTAAGCTCAAGTCCACAAGAATAATTTGACACTTCATGCCCAGGTGTTTTTAGCATGTCTTGGATGGCAAATTATTGTTTGTATATACATGAAACACATTTCTAAACAATGTACAAAACAATACAAATGCGCCCGGGTCTGAAGATTATTTGAATTGAACACCTGTGACTTCATGTAAATGATGTCTGTACAGATGTACCTCAGCTCACTGCATATGAAACATAATTGTGTGGCAGTGACTGGAGAAATGGGGCTTATGGGATCTGTGTCCAGAGTAGATCCTGATCAAATAGCACTTTCTTGTAGCCTGATAACGATCTATATTGTTCGTGGGTGTTTCATTGATGGAACGGCAAACAGTGCAGATCCTGATCAGACTGTGCGAATGCACAGGCTGATCTGGATCTACACTGGTCGCAAAACCCATAAGCCACATTTCTCCAGTCACAGCCACATATCACGTCACACAGTTGTGATTCCCAGAGCTCGAAAATGATTTTCTTTTGTTATGCCACAGTGTTTGTTAGTTATCTCTACTCAGTAATCACTATGTTTGAGAACGTGTATATTTTATTAAAACTGCTTGCTTTTTTCCCAGTTCTAATTTAGTGGATTTTCAATATTTATAAATTTGTTACTCATAATTTTGGAAGTTAAAAAAACAACGGTCAAACCGGGATATCGGATTCGAGTAAGGATGAATCCTATCGCTCAATTGACATTGACATGCTCCCAAACAACCGCCCGAGATTGATTGATGTAGCCAGGTACCTTTACGTACTCTGGATCACTTGGCCACAGCTTCAAGTACGTCTTTGGCTTTCTTGTATTAGAGAGTTGAATCTGGTTATACCCCTTATAAGAGTAGTCCTACCAGTATTACTTTTAGGGGAAGGGGCCAGGGGGCCGTTTCACTAAACTTCGTACTACTAAAATGTGCAAAATTATGATAGTCAGTAAATTTCACATTAACAATGTTTTGTTGAAAACAATTAATGGATTCACATTTATTGAGCATAGGCTGCATATGCAGCCTATGCTCAATAAATGTTAATCCATCAATTGAAATTTCCAGACGATCCTAAATTTATACTTACGAACATTTTAGTCGTGCAGAGTTTAGTGAAACGGCCCCCAGGTGACATGGTGTGGTATGGACCTGGCACCAGACCGGGTTATTCTAATTTCAGTGCTGAATATATATTTATCTTGATGTCAGTATTCCGTTCTGATTTTGGGAATTTCCCCCCAATGCAGCCGGCTAAATGCGGGATCGAACCCGTTGGCCCGGCTTTAAATTACCTTAGCTGTTGATAGGCCGTTAAACACCAATAAACAAACAACACTTAGCCACAGGTATGAGTCTCAGTAAGATTCACCATTAAGATGTGCATATTGAAGGATGGATTCACAATCAACTCTTTCACCCGTAAGTAACTTGAACAGATTTTGATATGTTCATTTTGCAACCAATCCAACCATCACAAAATGATTTTCAAACTAGGCCAATTTTAAGATTTATGAAAAGGGAGTATTTTTGGTCTCAAAAATATGAAAATTACTTGTAAAAAGTGCAGATCCTGACGAGACGGGAGCCGGCTCATCTGGATTTCCACTTTTTGCCAATACATGTACCACTATACAGGTCTGTAGTGTTGAAAGGGATAAGTCACATAAACATAATGAATTCTGATGCACACCAATATTTGATTATCGTGTGCAACTTCAGCAGCTGTAGGTTTATAGTGACTGAGCAAAGTACTTATTTATTTATTTACATTGTGATGGTGTTTAACGGCCTGTCAACAGCTATGATCATTTTAGGCCCATAAGTCACCTGCTGAGATGGGCAAAGGACTCGGGGTGCACATCCTTGTTGTATAGTGGGGTCAGCGTGTAAGTGCACACACAAACGAACACGACAGGTTGGTTCCAACCTGTCGTATTCGTTCGTGTGTGCATTTACAGCTGACCCCACTGTAAACAGGCGTAGGCATACTACCCTCCACACCCCCTCATTGGGCAGTTGCTTTGTTTCTTTTAATTCCACATGTAACAAACAATTTTGCAATGCACAGTGGAATGAATAGTTAACAGGGATTTCCCGGACTCGTGTTTTCTTAGTCCCTGACACGCAAAATTGAGCGAGGATGCGCACTGCCAACTAGTACTGCATCCCCGGGACCCGTGGGTGGCAGGTGGGAGCATGCGATGGGTAATTTAACGATCGGTGTTCATCCTTACCGGAATCCTGACTGGAGACCTGGTTTGGCCCTCACATACGTCTTTGGCATTTTGTATGTGACAGTTGAATCTGGTTATACCCCTTATGTGAGTATTACGATATTAGTAATACTATTTTAGAGGAAGGGGCCAAGTGACTTGGTGTGGTATGGAACTGGCACCAGGTCAGGTTATTCTAATTTCAGGGCTGAATATATTTGTTCTCGATGTAAACCGTAGCTGTTGATAGGCCATTAAACACTAATAAACAAACAAACAAACAAACAAACAAACAAACAAACAAAATCCCCGGGACCCACAAAATCTCAGCGGCTCAATTTTGCCTTTTTCGGGATTTTTTTTCAATGCGTAATAAATATCAAGTTTGAAACGGAAATACGTCATCGGTTACTATCCACATTAATCGACGATGTGTCACATATTAAGTCTTAATTATCTCAGTACTTGCTTATTACACAGTAGATTGAAACACAAAGCGTTTACACAATTTATATCACGAAGGTAGACAGTTCTGGTTCTGCTCAACAGAAAACCTGTCTCTATATGACCTTAGCTGTTGATGCGACGTTAAACCCATTCACTTTCACTTTCAACAGAAAATCCAAAAACACGATTGTAAAATTTGGGACCCCCAAAAATCAACAGAGACCCGCACAACAGAAATGTTGGGGTCCTGGGTCTCTCATTTAAAAAATCCTGGGGAAAACCCTGTATTAGTTGACATTTTAGTTTTTGCATCCCACAACGGCATTTGATTGGCACAGACAGCACCATATGAATATATAATTTCAGCACAAAAATATTTACACAATTCCCTAACATTTGATTGGTCCGTTGCAAGTCTCTGTCCAAAATTTATATCCCAGTAAACTCCATGCCGAACTACTTCCCGTAACCGTCAGGCGCAGTTAAAATAATTCTTTAGAAAACGGAAAATAAACACATTTTCTTGATGAATTTATTTCAAATGCTGGAATTATAAGGAATGAATGGCTTTTTGTGGAATTTATCAGGGATATAAACTTGGAAAAGTCGCGGGAATACTGGACGAGGCCTTCCGGCCTTCGTCCAGTACTCCCGCGACTTTTCCAAGTTTATACCCCGATAGATTCCACAAAAAGGCCATTCATTCCTATAATGAACTTTGTGTTCATGAAAATGTTGGAGGTTACTGAATTTGGAAAATAATGAGAATCTTTCACTTAGAACAACTTCCCTTGGACATCCTTAAAGTCAGAATATAAATATCATAATGAGCTATTTCATCAGCATTGTTCAATTTTAAAAAAAAAATCTGCATTTTATTTTTAATGGAATAGTCCAAAAATTAGCATTGTAGAGCCAATGTTGGAAATTTAGGATTAACCCTTTCACCCATAAGTAACTGGAATGGATTTTGATATGTTAATTTTGCAACCAATCCAATTGTCACAAAATTATTTTCAGACTAGTCCATTTACGAAAAGGTGGTGTTTTTGTTCTCAAAATATTACTTGCAAAAAGTGCAGATCCTGATGAGACAGCTCGTCACGAGCCGGCACATCTGAATTTACACTGTTTGCCAATACCACCTGTAGTATTAAAAGGGTTGATAAAAAGTTGGTATGTAGCATTGTCTAAAATGTGTTCATCTGATCCGACGTGGAACTTCCTGTGTTAAGCGAACACGAGCTCGAGCGTGTGAATTGGGTCGCAGTGAGTTCATCTTCCCATACACAGGCCTGACTATATAGTCGTGTAATGTCTGTGTACTAATCAGATCCGCTCTGTCCAACGACTGTCGTATATGTAAATACTTGCTCGTCAAGTCATGGTCATCATGTGCCTTTATCTTTTCATCAAATGCCTCAACCTGAAAAAGTGACGGTTTAAATTTGAGTCATGGATCATTATGTTGTACGAGGGGTGTCCGGAAAGTTTGTGGACAAGGCATTTATCTGAAAAACTATTGCATATACTTTCCCCAAACATCGACACAGAAGAAGCAACATCTTTTGTAATCATACCCCAAAAATTTGAATAAAATCTCAACATGCATTACTGAATCACAGAAATTTAATCAGACACATATAATACGCCACAGAGCAGAATAACATTAGTTTCATGATGTGAAGTTAAAATTAGCGTCATTCTTTCTCAAAATATTCTCCCTTCGCAGTAATGCATCGCTGGTGACGATCAACACACTTGTGAAACACCTGTTTGTAGCAGTCATTTTCGCAGTGAGACAAAGCAGATCTCGTAGCTAGTCGCACTTCATCCAGGTTTTCAAATCGGAGGCCGCGGAGTCGATGGTTAATAATGTGTCACGGGCTGTGTGGGAGGGGCGTGGGCTCCAGATCAGTTCCCGGCCTCTTCTTGCGACTAGTGTCGACCAGTAGCTTATTTCACCAACATTGCAAAGTATACTTATCTCTGCAAAGCATACTTTGAGGGAGAAATTTTCAATTTAAGGAGAAATTTATTATTTTTTATTATACTGAATTTATTACATTATCACACTGTGATAATGTAATAAATTCAGTATAATAATTCTGTATACTTGTAATCATCAAATATATGCAGTCGTTAGTTCTATATGAAAAAATTCATCTTGGGAATAATAAATGATTACGGTACACCCTCAAAGTATACTTTGCTAGATAAGTATGCTTTGCAATTTTGATGAAATCGGCTACTGATCACAGCGCACAACCTCAGAATAATAACTGGCATTAACGGTCCGTCTCTGTGGTACAGCATGTGAGAGCAGCATTCCTTCGGTGTCCATAAAGAAGATAAACATGTTCTTCTTGGGTGACTCATCTGTCCTTATTGTCCTGGGATAAGTCTACTGTCTGTTCCACGTTTTGCTGCCGACAAACTTTTGGCTATTAAACACATTAAATCTAAAGAATATTTAAAAGCAAGTACTTTTTCATCAATAACAAAAAAGTCACACTCCCCAAAAAAAAAAAATTTCATGAAATTCTATCAAATATTGATTTTATTGCGAAAAAAACGATTTTCTTATGGGAAGTCAATTTTTTTTTTTTTAATCCTGAGTTGTCACCTTCAATTGTTGTCCTCCGTCCGTAAAACGTCGATGCAATTTATATACTAACGATCAACAGGCTCTATTCTTCTCTCGGACTCTAGACATGAACTTGTATGTGTCACTTGGTGTCATCCTGGTTTTAGCACAAAATTTTATCACTTCACGCTGCTCTGTCTTTTCGCATGACGTTGTGATTTTCGTTCCCGGGATTTCCAGTTGCTCCTCTATTACGTTTGAATAAAACAATAACACGTACACTCATGACATCGACACTTTACGTCGATAATCGTCCGAATTCAATACAATGTGGGAGACTCTTTTTAGCATTTTCGCGCTATTTTAACTCTTAGACCGCTTTATTACACTCTTGCATATAAATTTGCACAGATTTCGCTGTGAGAGAAAACCCGTAATCAACTCCTTACAAATAATACACCGTGAAGAGAACACCCATAATTGAGCGCCTGTTTTCTTGGAAACCACAAGCTACCATGCAAACAGTTTAATTTTTATTACAGTCAAAATAAAGTTATTTGAAAATTTGGAAAGTGTCTCGACTAATCTAGAATGGTAATGTGATTGAACACATTCCAAACATGCACTCAAATATATCTGGTTCATAGAAACAGCTGCGTAATTTGGATTTCAAAAAGATAACATGACGTCACATTTGACGTCACACAACGTAACGTCAAAACGCAGGAAAACACGTCATTGGGTAACTATTCATGCGCACATCACAATTTATTGATTATAATCTCAAAAATAGACTAAATGTGCATATGTATCCGCCGTGGAAGTGTATTAAATAGGATATTCCATCGTACATGTTTGAATAGCGGAAATAATACACTCTTGTTCGTCGGCGTCCGTTCATGCATATGGTATACATCTATTGTCATGTGAAGTTTTGTGTCGTTATGTAGACCAATACGAAAATAAACCATAATAACTTTCCGATACACCCCTCGTATGTCGATATAGGAATACATGTTTGCACTAGTTTACAGTAATGATAGTATGTCGCATGATGTATAGATGGTGAATAGTGTCTCATCCACTAAACAAGGCGATCGCCGGGGAGTGTCTCATCCACTAAACAAAGCGATCGCCGGGGAATGTCTCATCCACTAAACAAGGCGATCGCCGTGGAATGTCTCATCCACTAAACAAGGCGATCGCCAGGGAGTGTCTCATCTACTAAACAAGGCGATAGCCGGGGAGTGTCTCATCCACTAAACAAGGTGATCGCCGGGGAGTGTCTCATCCACTAAACAAGGCGATCGCCGGGGAGTGTCTCATCCACTAAACAAGGCGATCGCCGGGGAGTGTCCCATCCACTAAACAAGGTGATCGCCGGGGAGTGTCTCATCCACTAAACAAGGTGATCGCCGGGGAGTGTCTCATCCACTAAACAAAGCGATCGCCGGGGAGTGTCTCATTCACTAAACAAGGCGATCGCCGGGGAGTGTCTCATCCACTAAACAAGGCGATCGCAATGAAGATAACGGTCACCAAGATCACAATATGAGGAAGTCCAAAATTATTGATAGATATGTCACATGCTCCCAACCAGCAACCACCAGCTTTGAATTTGAATTGACTGTGATAGCTTGTATGCCTGGTACAGTATTTTGTGTATTCGGTCAGTGCGCAGCTCGGTGCCAAAATCTATATTGTTACCACTGATTTAACCCTCACTACGTGGGAAACAAAAATTGTCGTCTGCTGTTTTTCATTTTTGCCTTAATTCTTAACAAAAAACCTGTTTTGGTAGAACAAGAGAATCGTCTCCAGTGGAGACGATTCTCATGCGCTGTCAAAAACAGGTTTTTATCGTATAAATGTTGAAAATAAATAATTTCCAGCAGACGACAACATTTTCATTCAGCGTAGTAAGAGTTAAAACGTCTCATTAATGGCACACTGTTCTTGCTATAGTGTAAAGGACCAATTATCACAAAGCTAATCCCCTCGCTGCCAGCCTTGATTTTAAAATGAACACAAGTCCTAAATGGCCGTGGGTATTCAGACATAGGATGTGTGCGAAACAAAGCACCATACCTAGACACACATTGTTGACAAATACATTTGTATTATTAAAATTGGTGAAGTGTAAGAGGTTATCTGCCTTAAAAACAAGGTGAACGCAAGTCCAAAAATTGGTGAAGTGGTTCATCAGTGATTAACCCATTACATGCGGAATACACAAATACGGATATGATTTTTTTGAAGTATTTTATTTTTATTTTTGTTATTTCTCAATAACAGTATATGTTACGACCACTCATTTGAACCATCTCGATGAGACGGTTCAAATGGTGATCGTGACATATACTTCTAAGCACATTTAAAGAATGCAGCTAAATCAGTA
Organism: Conchocele bisecta; assembly: GCA_029237695.1. Classification (NCBI taxonomy): domain Eukaryota; kingdom Metazoa; phylum Mollusca; class Bivalvia; order Lucinida; family Thyasiridae; genus Conchocele; species Conchocele bisecta. Next base: position 54,183,957 of record CM055276.1, on the reverse strand, counting down.
ATAATCTTACTACTTTTATATTATATTATGGGCAATAACCCAATTCAACTCCCACGTAACAAAAAAACGTACCTGAGGACCGAAACACGCAAATTGTGATTCCTATAAGGAGGAACCCCTACAGTACCGTTAATTTACACTATCACGTTCGCCCTACCAACCACCCACTATCTCTGCCGTGAATTTCAGTAAGATATGAAATACATGCAGAGCTCCAGATAAGTTTTGTATCTAAAGAGTATTATACCCCCAGATCATCAGAGTATTATACCCCCATATTTGAAATTTGATAAAAAAATGATAAAAAATTAAACAAATATAAAAATTGAGCGCAGTGGCCTAGTGGTTAGAGCGTCAGACTGCTGATCTAAAGGTCGTGGGTTCGAGCCTCACCGGAGGCGCTGCGTTGTGTCCTTGAGCAAGACACTTTATCCACACTGCTCCAGTTCACCCAGCTGTGAATGGGTACCGATAATTCGTAGTTGCTCTGTAAATACGAATTACCGGCTTCTCTCAAAAAATCTCTACCTCCGTTCTTTCTCCCATTCTTGGGAGACGGCATGCAAGGTCCTAGAGCCAGTGCCGCCGTTAAATATAAGCAAAAAAAATAAAAACTAGAAATGTGGCCTGTCGGCACACGAATGCCCCCGCTGGCAGCCAAAGAAAACGAGGCATATTTGATTATAAGCCATTTACCCGAGCGTTAAGGTTTCGAACGCACCAAGTCTGTGACCTTGACCCTGGGCTTAGCGGGGGCGGGACGAATGTTGATCTTTCACAGGGCGGTACAGGACCATTGAAGCAATGCGTGTGTGAAATGTGAAGCAGATCCGAGCATGGAAACAGAAATTATAAGCCATTTACCCAGCGTTAAGGTTTCGAACGCACCAAGTCTGTGACCTTCACCCTGGGCTTAGCGGGGGCGGGACAAATGTGGATTTGTCACAGGGCAGTAGAGGACCATTGGAGCAATGCGTGTGTGAAATGTGAAGCAGATCCGAGCAAGGAAACAGAAATTATAAGCCATTTACCCAGCGTTAAGGTTTCGAAAGCACCAAGTCTGTGACCTTGACCCTGGGCTTAGCGGGGGCGGGACGAATGTTGATTTTTCACAGGGTGGTAGAGGACCATTGGAGCAATGCGTGTGTGAAATGTGAAGCAGATCCGAGCAAGGAAACAGAAATTATAAGCATTTACCCAGCGTTAAGGTTTCGAACGCACCAAGTCTGTGACCTTGACCCTGGGCTTAGCGCGGGGGGGGACAAATGTGGATTTGTCACAGGGCTGGTTAGGTATGAGGACCATTGCGGAGCAACCTGCGTTAAGTGTGAAATGTGAAGCAGATCGAGCAAGGAAACAGAAATTATAGCCATTTGGACATGCCGTGGTGATTGAAGTTAGGATCGCAAAGGCACCATGTTAAGGTCGAGTCTGTGACCTTGCTGGGTTAGCGGGGGCGGGACGAATGTTGATTTGTTTTTCACAGGGCGGTAGAGGACCATTAGAGCAATGCGTGTGTGAAATGTGAAGCAGATCCGAGCAAGGAAACAGAAAATTATAAGCCATTTACCCAGCGTTAAGGTTTCGAACGCACCAAGTCTGTGACCTTGACCCTGGGCTTAGCGGGGGCGGGACAAATGTGGATTTGTCACAGGGCGGTAGAGGACCATTGGAGCAATGCGTGTGTGAAATGTGAAGCAGATCCGAGCAAGGAAACAGAAATTATAAGCCATTTACCCAGCGTTAAGGTTTCGGGACGTACGTACGTACGTACGTACGTACGTACGGACGCCGGTAACACTATATGCCCCCCTCACCATTCGGTGGCGGGGGCATAAAAATAGAGCTCTGAATATATGTACATTTGTGGACAAATTCATGGGTAAGATACATTTTATACCCTCCCATCCTATAGTAATGAAGGACATAGAGAATCCCAGCCTAGTGTCTTTTGATATCAAGTTTATCAGGCAAGGCTAGGAATTCCTACGCGTTTCCTAGCCTTGCCTAGCTGCGCCAGTACGTATTCGGTCAATACAGGGCAGGTTACCTCATAAATATTCATCCGGGTATTTCATGACTACTTACAGTTGTAATAGAGAGGACGTATTTCTTGTCAGTCTGCTGTGTGGAGGTACTGGCGAGTCTGCTCATTATGTAGAACGCTTCCTCCACGCGGTCCAACTTCAAGTACGTCAACATCTATAACATACCCAATGCTCGTCCTCACACTAGCACGATCGAAGGACATGTGTAGATTCTGATTGCAGGGCTCCAGATAAGAAATTAGTAATTGAGTATTTTCACATCTGAAGCAATTGGGTATTTCAATATTTTAATAAAATCACACTACTGTTTACACATCAACAGACAGCAATTATTGAACAGTTTGCTTCGAAATGAAAACATGTCTTGGCATTTCATTAGAACTGTCTCCTTGAAGACAATTCTAACTAGAAATGTGGCCTGTCGGCACACGAATGCCCCCGCTGGCAGCCAAAGAAAACAAGGCATATTTGAATGTGGATTTGTCGCAGGGTGGCAGAGGAGCATTGGAGCAATGCGTGAGTGAAATGAGAAGCAGATCCGAGCAAGGAAACAGAAATTATAAGCCATTTACCCGAGCGTTAAGGTTTCGAACGCACCAAGTCTGTGACCTTGACCCTGGGCTTAGCGGGGGGGGGTGGGACGAATGTGAATTTGTCACAGGGCATAACGGGGGGGGTAGCGGACCATTGGAGCAATGGGGTGTGTGTGAAATGTGAAGCAGATCCGAGCAAGGAAACAGAACAATTGTAAGCATTTTACCGAGCGTTAAGGTTTTCAAAGCACCAATTATGTGACCTTGACCCTGGGCTTAGCGGGGGGCGGGACGAATGTGGATTGTCACAGGGCGGTAAGAGGGTACAAAATGGAGCAATGCGTGTGTGAAATGTGAAGCAGATCCGAGCAAGGAAACAGAAATTATAAGCCATTTACCCAGCGTTAAGGTTTCGAAACGCACCAAGTCTGTGACCTTGACCCTGGGCTTAGTCGGGGGGGGGCGGACGAATATTGGGATTTTGTCACAGGGCGGTTAGAGGTCATTGAGCAATGGTGTGTGAAATGTGAAAGCAGATGCGAGCAAAGGGGAAACAGAAAATTATAAGCCATTTTACCCAGCGTTAAGGTTTGAACGCACCAAGTCTGTGACCTTGACCCTGGCTTAGCGGGGGCGGGACGAATGTGGATTGTCACAGGGCGGTAGAGGACCATTGGAGCAATGCGTGTGGTGAAATGTGAAGCAGATTCCGAGCAAGGAAACAGAAATTATAAAGTCATTTACCCAGCGTTAAGGTTTCGAAAGCACCAAGACTGTGACCTTGACCCTGGCTTAGCGGGGGCGGGGGGGGACGAATGTGGATTTGTCACAGGGCGGGTAGAGGCCATTGGAGCAATGCTTTTGTGTGAAATGTGAAGCAGATCCGAGCAAGGAAACAGAAAATTATAAGCCATTTACCAACGTTAAGGTTTCGAAAGCACCAAGTCTGTGACCTTGACCCTGGGCTTAGCGGGGGCGGGACGAATGTGGATTTGTCCCAGGGCGGGTAGAGTAGGAGGACCATTGGAGCAATGCGTGTGAGAATGTGAAGCAGATCCGAGCAAGGAAAACAGAAAATTAGAAGCCCTTTACCAGCGTTAAGGTTTCGAAAGCACCAAGTCTGTGACCTTGACCCTGGGCTTAGCGGGGGGCGGCACGAATGTGGATTTGTGACAGGGACGGTAGAGGACCATGGAGCAATGCGTGTGTGAAATGTGAAGCAAGATCCCGAGCAAGGAAACAGAAATTAATAAGCCATTTACCCGGCGGGTTAAGGTTTCGAAAAGCACAAAGTCTGTGACCTTGACCCTGGGGGGGGGGGGCTTAGCGGGGGCGGGACGAATGTGGGATTTGTCCACAGGGCGGGGTAGAGGACCATTTGAGCAATGCGTGATGAAATGTGAAGCAGATTCCGAGCAAGGAAACAGAAATTATAAGCCATTTACCCGGCGTTAAGGTTCAAAAGCACAAAGTCTGTGACCTTGACCCTGGGCTTAGCGGGGGGCGGGACGAATGTGGATTTGTCACAGGGCGGTTTTAGAGGACCATTTGAGCAATGCGTGTGGAGTGAAATGTGAAGCAGATCGAGCAAGGAAAAACAGGAAATTATAAGCCATTTACCCGGGCGGTTAAGGTATTTCGAAAGTACAAGTCTGTGACCTTGACCCTGGGCTTGCGGGGGGCGGGACGATGTGGATTTGTCACAGGGCGGTAGAGGACCATTGGAGCAAGCGGTGTGTGAGATGTGAAGGCAGATCCGAGCAGGAAACAGAAATTATCCAGCCATTTACCCCGGGCGGGTTAAGGTTTCAAAGCACAAAGTCTGTGACCTTGACCCTGGGCTTAGGGCGGGGGGCGGGACGAAATGTGGATTTGTCACAGGGCGGTAGAGGACCATTTGAGCAATGCGTGTGTGAAAATGTGAAGCAGATCGAGCAAGGAAACAGAAAATTATAAGCATTTACCCGGCGTTAAGGTTTCGAAGTACAAAGTCTGTGACCTTGACCCTGGGCTTAAGCGGGGGCGGGACGAATGTGGATTTGTCACAGGGCGGTAGAGGACCATTGGAGCAATGCGTGTGTGAGATGTGAAGCAGATCCGAGCAAGGAAACAGAAATAAATAAAAGCCATTTACCCAGCGTTAAGGTTTCGAAAGCACCAAGTCTGTGACCTTGACCCTGGGCTTAGCGGGGGCGGGACGAATGTGGATTTGTCACAGGGCGGTAGACCATTGGAGCAATGCGTGTGTGAAATGTGAAGCAGAATCCGAGCAAGGTAAACAGAAATTATAAGTCATTTAACCCAGCGTTAAAGGTTTCGAAAAGCACCAAGTTTGTGACCTTGACCCTGGGCTTTGCGTGGGGCGGGACGAATGTGGATTTGTCACAGGGCGGTAGAGGACCATTGGAGCAATGCATGTGTGAAATGTGAAGCAGATCCGAGCAAGGAAACAGAAATTATAAGCCATTTACCCAGCGTTTTAAGGTTTCGAAAGCAACCAAGACTGTGACCTTGACCCTGGGGCTTAGCTGGGGGCAGGACGAATGTGGATTTGTTCACAGGGCGGTAGCGGACCATTGGAGCAATGCATGTGTGAAAAGTGAAGCAGATGAGCAAGGAAACAGAAAAATTATAAGCCATTTACCCAGCGTTAAGGTTTCGAAAGCACCAAGTCTGTGACCTTGACCCTGGGCTTAGCGGGGGCGGGACGAATGCGGATTTGTCACAGGGCGGTAGAGGAGTGAGTGAGTGAGTGAATAGGGTTTAACGTCCGCTTTTCTGACATAGAGGTACAAGCCTCAGGGAGTCTACACGCAGACGGGTCAACGGGGTCGTGTCCCGTATCCACCTGTCCGAGGGGGGTAAATCCCAACTTCAGAACTCAATATTTACAATCAAAATATATATTCAGTCCTGAAATTAGAACAACCTGATCTGGTGCCAGGCCCTCGCCACACCAGCATCATTTATCCCATCCCCTAAAAGTAATAGGATTAGCACTAATCTTACTTTTATATATGGGGCATAGCCCGACTCAACTCTCACATACAAGAAAGCCAAAAATGTACATGAGGGCCAAATCCGGTATAGTGGGTTCCGGAAAGTATGAACCCAATCGTTAAGCCAGTTTAGTCGCCTTTTACGACAAGCAATGGCTACTGCAGCACTATTCTCAGGATCAGTTGATCCCACCCCGGTGCCTGCACGGGGCTTGGGCGGTAGAGGACCATTGGAGCAATGCGTGTGTGAAATGTGAAGCAGATCCGAGAAAGGAAACAGAAATTATAAGCCATTTACCCGGCGTTAAGGTTTCGAAAGCACAAAGTCTGTGACCTTGACCCTGGGCTTAGCGGGGGCGGGACGAATGTGGATTTGTCACAGGGCGGTAGAGGACCATTGGAGCAATGCGTGTGTGAAATGTGAAGCAGATCGAGCAAGGAAACAGAAAATTATAAGCCATTTACCCAGCGTTAAGGTTTCGAAAGCACCAAGTCTGTGACCTTGACCCTGGGCTTAGCGGGGGCGGGACGAATGTGGATTTGTCACAGGGCGGTAGAGGACCATTGGAGCAATGCGTGTGTGAAATGTGAAGCAGATCCGAGCAAGGAAACAGAAATTATAAGCCATTTACCCAGCGTTAAGGTTTCGAAAGCACCAAGTCTGTGACCTTGACCTGGGCTTAGCGGGGGCGGGACGAATGTGGATTTGTCACAGGGCGGTAGAGGACCATTGGAGCAATGCGTGTGTGAAATGTGAAGCAGATCCGAGCAAGGAAACAGAAATTATAAGCCATTTACCCGGCGTTAAGGTTTCGAAAGCACAAAGTCTGTGACCTTGACCCTGGGCTTAGCGGGGGCGGGACGAATGTGGATTTGTCACAGGGCGGGTAGAGGACCATTTGAGCAATGCGTGTGTGAAATGTGAAGCAGATCCGAGCAAGGAAACAGAAATTATAAGCCATTTACCCGGCGTTAAGGTTTCGAAAGCACAAAGTCTGTGACCTTGACCCTGGGCTTAGCGGGGGCGGGACGAATGTGGATTTGTCACAGGGCAGTAGAGGACCATTTGAGCAATGCGTGTGTGAAATGTGAAGCAGATCCGAGCAAGGAAACAGAAATTATAAGCCATTTACCCGGCGTTAAGGTTTCGAAAGTACAAAGTCTGTGACCTTGACCCTGGGCTTAGCGGGGGCGGGACGAATGTGGATTTGTCACAGGGCGGTAGAAGACCATTGGAGCAATGCGTGTGTGAGATGTGAAGCAGATCCGAGCAAGGAAACAGAAATTATAAGCCATTTACCCGGCGTTAAGGTTTCAAAAGCACAAAGTCTGTGACCTTGACCCTGGGCTTAGCGGGGGCGGGACGAATGTGGATTTGTCACAGGGCGGTAGAGGACCATTTGAGCAATGCGTGTGTGTAAATGTGAAGCAGATCCGAGCAAGGAAAACATATTATAAGCCATTTACCCGGCGTTTAAGGTTTCGAAAGTACAAAGTCTGTGACCTTGACCCTGGGCTTAGCGGGGGCGGGACGAATGTGGATTTGTCACAGGGCGGTAGAGGACCATTGGAGCAATGCGTGTGTGAGATGTGAAGCAGATCCGAGCAAGGAAAACAGAAATTATAAGCCATTTACCCAGCGTTAAGGTTTCGAAAGCACCAAGTCTGTGACCTTGACCTGGGCTTAGCGGGCGGGACGAATGTGGATTTGTCACAGGGCGGTAGAGGACCATTGGAGCAATGCGTGTGTGAAATGTGAAGCAGATCGAGCAAGGAAACAGAAATTATAAGTCATTTACCCAGCGTTAAGGTTTCGAAAGCACCAAGTTTGTGACCTTTTGTCCCTGGGCTTAGCGGGGGCGGACGAATGTGGATTTGTCACAGGGCGGTAGAGGACCATTGGTTGGAGCAATGCGTGTGTGAAATGTGAAGCAGATCCGAGCAAGGAAACAGAAATTATAAGCCATTTACCAGCGTTAAGGTTTCGAAAGCACCAAGTCTGTGACCTTGACCCTGGGCTTAGCAGGGGCAGGACGAATGTGGATTTGTCACAGGGCGGTAGAGGACCATTGGAGCAATGTGTGTGTGAAATGTGAAGCAGATCCGAGCAAGGAAACAGAAATTATAAGCCATTTACCCAGCGTTAAGGTTTCGAAAGCACCAAGTCTGTGACCTTGACCCTGGGATTAGCGGAGCGGGCGGGACGAATGTGGATTTGTCACAGGGGGGCGGTAGAGGACCATTGGAGCAATGCGTGTGTGAAATGTGAAGCAGATCCGAGCAAGGAAACAGAAATTATAAGCCATTTACCCAGCGTTAAGGTTTCGAAAGCACCAAGTCTGTGACCTTGACCCTGGGCTTAGCGGGGGCGGGACGAATGTGGATTTGTCACAGGACGGTAGAGGACCATTGGAGCAATGCGTGTGTGAAATGTGAAGCAGATCCGAGCAAGGAAACAGAAATTATAAGCCATTTACCCAGCGTTAAGGTTTCGAAAGCACCAAGTCTGTGACCTTGACCCTGGGCTTAGCGGGGGGCGGGACGAATGTGGATTTGTCACAGGGCGGTAGAGGACCATTGGAGCAATGCGTGTGTGAAATGTGAAGCAGATCCGAGCAAGGAAACAGAAATTATAAGCCATTTACCCAGCGTTAAGGTTTCGAAAGCACCAAGTCTGTGACCTTGACCCTGGGCTTAGCGGGGGCGGGACGAATGTGGATTTGTCACAGGGCGGTAGAGGACCATTGGAGCAATGCGTGTGTGAAATGTGAAGCAGATCGAGCAAGGAAACAGAAATTATAAGCCATTTACCCAGCGTTAAGGTTTCGAAAGCACAAAGTCTGTGACCTTGACCTGGGCTTAGCTGGGGGCGGGACGAATGTGGATTTGTCACAGGGCGGTAGAGGACCATTGGAGCAATGCGTGTGTGAAATGTGAAGCAGATCCGAGCAAGGAAACAGAAATTATAAGCCATTTACCCAGCGTTAAGGTTTCGAAAGCACCAAGTCTGTGACCTTGACCCTGGGCTTAGCGGGGGCGGGACGAATGTGGATTTGTCACAGGGCGGTAGAGGACCATTGGAGCAATGCGTGTGTGAAATGTGAAGCAGATCCGAGCAAGGAAACAGAAATTATAAGCCATTTACCCAGCGTTAAGGTTTCGAAAGCACCAAGTCTGTGACCTTGACCTTGGGCTTAGCGGGGGCGGGACGAATGTGGATTTGTCACAGGGCGGGTGGTAGAGGACCATTTGAGCAATGCGTGTGTGAAATGTGAAGCAGATCCGAGCAAGGAAACAGAAATTATAAGCCATTTACCCGGCGTTAAGGTTTCAAAAGCACAAAGTCTGTGACCTTGACCCTGGGCTTAGCGGGGGCGGGACGAATGTGGATTTGTCACAGGGCGGTAGAGGACCATTGGAGCAATGCGTGTGTGAAATGTGAAGCAGATCCGAGCAAGGAAACAGAAATTATAAGTCATTTACCCAGCGTTAAGGTTTCGAAAGCATCCAAGTTGTGACCTTGGACCCTGGGCTTAGCGGGGGGACGGGACGAATGTGGATTTGTCACAGGGGGGCGGTAGAGGACCATTGGAGCAATGCGTGTGTGAAAATGAAATGTGAAGCAGATCCGAGCAAGGAAACAGAAATTATAAGCCATTTACCCAGCGTTAAGGTTTCGGGACGTACGTACGTACGTACGTATACGTACGTACGTACGTACGTACGTACGGACGCCGGTAACACTATATGCCCCCCTCACCATTCGGTGGCGGGGGCATAATGAAATACCAAGATGTGTTTTCATGGAAAATAAGAAAAATATGCTGTATTTGTGGTCTGTTTATTGTTTTCTGTAGCATGATAAAGGTACCACACATTTGTTATTGCTTTTTGATACTCGCTACGTCTGATTTCAATTGGGTTTTTGGCAATTTTAATTGGGTATTTACGCAAATACGCAGCTTATCTGGAGCACTGTGATTGTCTAACCAGAATGTTGTGGCTATACAGTACGTCGCCCTGTGTGACAGCCAGAAAATTTGGGTTACTGACTGATGCACAATTATCACTGTGGCTGGAGATATTGGGATTAGGACATTTGTGGCAAATCTAGCTCCTGACACGCTTCTGCAGTCTAACAGTGATATATTCTGTTTGTTAGAAGCAACCCTGGCATTTCACAGACTCAATGCCAAATAATGCAGACATTGATCATACTGGGGAATTGCGCATGCTCTACACTGGTCACGACGGCTGTAAGTCCCATGCTTCAGTGACGGTCACATTTGTTGACTGTGTGTTTGTTTGTTTGTTTATTGGTGTTTAATGGCCTATCAACAGCTAAGGTCATGTAAGGCCGGGCAAACAGGTTCAATCCCATTTTAACCTGCTACATTGGGGGGAAAATCCTAAAATCAGAACGGAATATTTACATCGAGATAAAATATATTCTGCCCTGAAATTAGAATAACCTGACCTGGTGCCAGGTCCATACCACACCAAAGTCACTTGGCCCCTTCCCCTAAAATAGGATTACGAATAATCGTAATACTCACATAAGGGGTATAACCAGATTCAACTGTCACATACAAAATGCCAAAGACGTATGTGAGGGCCAAACCAGGGGGCCGTTTCACTAAACTTCGTACGACTAAAATGTTTGTAAGTGCAAAATTATGATAGTCTGTAAATTTCACATTTCGCAATGTTTTCTTGTAAATAATTAATGCATTTACATTTATTGAGCATAGGCTGCATATGCAGCCTATGCTCAATAAATGTAAATCCATCAATTGAAATTTACAGACGATCTTAAATTTGCACTTACGAACATTTTAGTCGTAAGAAGTTTAGTGAAACGGCCCCCAGGTCTCCAGTCGGAATTCCGGTATTAAAGGATGAACCCTGATCGTTAAATTACCCATCGCATACTCCCACCTGCCACCCACTGTTGACTGTGTGATGTCAACAGGCAATTGAAGTAATTTGTATACCACCACAATGGTAGTTGTCATCGGACATGTGTTTACCTCGCCATTTGTTTCTGTGCAATAACTCAGCTACAGTCATTCTGACCTTCGCCATACTTCACAAATCAACTAGACAAAGCACCCTATGGAAGGGGAGATTCATCCCCTAACCCTTTCACCCCTAAGTAACTGGAATGAATTTCGATATGTTCATTTTGCAACCAATCCAATTGTCACAAAACGATTTTCAGACTAGTCCATCTATGAAAAGGGGGTGTTTTTGTTTTAAAAAATATAAAAAGTACTTGCAAAAAGTGCAAATCCTGAGGAGACGGCTCGTCACGAGCCGGCTCATCTGGATCTACACTTTTGCCAATACCACTATACAGGTCTGTAGTGTTGAAAGGGTTAAGGTCATGGATGCTTGCTTGCTGTTTTGTTCAATTTTCTTCTTTTTATTTTGTGTTTGTTTGTTTGCTGGGGTTTAACGGCCTATCAATAGCTATGGTCATTTAAGGCCGGGTCAATGGGTTTAGTACTAAATCCCATATGTTACCTGTACAAGTACATGTACAAATTGGGGGGAAATCCCAAAATCAGAACTGAATATTTACAATAAACAGGAATTCCGCGGAATCAAATGTCTCGCCTGGGTCCGCCTTGACCTTGACCCTGGGGCCTTGACCTTGGGGCCCCGATAATAGTCCTATATTCATGTACATATCATAGTAAAGGTATGTATAAAGTTTGATGACTGTAGCTGATAAGGTGTTGAAGTAATGACCGTAACACGAAAACTTAACATTGAATGATGACGACGACTCCGGAAAAGCAAAACCGTAGTCTCGCTTTCAGCTTTCGCGGGCGAGACAAAAACTATAGATTCAGCCCTGAAATCAGAATGATCCTGATCTTTGCCACACCAGAATCACTTGGCCCCCTCCCAAAAGCAGTAGGATCAGTAATAATCTTACTACTTTCATAATGAGCCAAAGATAAAAACGTACTTGAGGGCCAAACCAGGCAAATCGTGATTACTATAAGGAGAAACCCCTACCGTAATTTACGCCATCGCGTTCGCCCAATCAACCTGATCAACCTTTATTTCGTGAAATTTGGTCAAATATTGATTTTATTAGAAACTGATTTCTCTATGGGAATTTAACATAGGGGAAACGAGCTGGTGCAGGTGCATGAGGTGATCTACCTAAGTAAACAAAATTTAGATTTTGAAAATCTGACAACTATTTCTAGTGAAAAATGTCTCTATGTTAAGTCCCCATAGACATCTTCACTGTGAAGATGTATACGGGGATTTAACATGGGGAAATTGTTTTTTCGCAATAAAATTGATATTGGACCAAATTTCATGAAAAAAAAGGCTCGTTCATAAATTTTGCTATAATTTAATATTATTATCAATCGAGAAATATCTGCGATTGGTCAGATGCTGGTATATAAAATGTAAATGCTTTCATTTAACGACGGCACCGACTTGATGACCTTGCCTGTCGGGACCCGCTATTTAAATCCGATAGGACCACGCTAGCACGACCATTCGCAGCGGTCGAGGTGGGAAACAAACCCAGGGTCTCCCGATTCGTAGTCCGACGCTCTAGCTACTGAGCTAATCTGGCCACCTTAATCAGATGCTGGTCACGTGATCTTCGATATAAATGCATATTGACCTGGGAAAGTTGAAAAATGCTTGATGTACAACTAGCTACCTACAAAGTAGCAATATGGTGGAAAGCAGAATGTCGCTCAGAATAAAAACTAAAAGTGAACAAATCTAGGGAATTTCTTCACAATATTGTGTTTTTGTCACTCATCATTTCAAATAAACTTCACCCCATAATTTCGGTCTTACCTTAAAGTTTTCCAGATATAAGTTCCGTGCTGGGTCGACTCCAGAGTACCCTACAATCTCTTCTGTGTCGATAGTCCGATTGAACAAGGTCGATGACATTATTTCCATGGCCATCTCGGGGTCATTCTGGATAATTGACCAGGGGGCCGTTTCACTATTAAAACTTAGTACGACTAAAATATTCGTAAGTGCAAACTTGGGATAGTCTGTAAATTTCACATTAACAATGTTTTGTTGTAAACAATTATTGAATTGATCAATTGAAATTTACAGACGATCCTAATTTTGTTCTTCCAAATATTTTAGTCGTGCAAAGTTTAGTGAAACGGCTCCCAGGCTTATAAATAGGTAACCAAAGTTGGAAAATCACAAGTATCTACCAGGGCTCCAGATAAGCTGCATATTTGCTTAAATACCCAATTAAAAAACCCAATTGAAATCAGAAGTAGCGAGTATCAAAAAGCAATACAAATTTTATGGTACCTTTTTCATGCTGCAGAAAACAATAAACAGACCACAAATATAGCATATTTTTTCGTGTGTTTTCTAAGAAAAACACATCGTGTTATATCATTAGAATTGTCTCCAAGGAGACAATTCTAACTTGGAGACAATTCTAATGAAATGCCAAGACTTGTTTTCATTTCAAAGCAAACTACTGAATAATTGCTGTCTGTTGATGTGTAAACAGTAGACCGAGTAGTGTGATTTTATTTTACCCAATTCAAATTTTGAAATACCCAATTGCTTAAGAAATGATGGAGTGACAATATACTCAATTACTAATTCCTTATCTGGAGCTCTGGTCTACCCTTAGCTCTTCTATCGGGGCGTCATTCATATTAGAAATAGAGGATCTTACACAGTGATCATTTAATATGATATTTATTAACCCTTTCCCTGCCTCTGCAGAAGATGTCTTTTGAAAACATTGTGGGAAAAGGAGAAATTGCTTGTAACAAGCAATTTCTCCTTTTCCCACAATGTTTTCTACTCTATCAGATAATTTAACCATCATTTGACCCAGCATTTGGTTCTTTTATTCAGATGTTTTCGATTTGGAAGAGTCGAAATATCGCAAAACAGGGAAAGGGTTAAACGAGTTTACTATTTCATAACAAACTAGAAATGTGGCCTGTCGGCACACGAATGCCCCCGCTGGCAGCCAAAGAAAACAAGGCATATTTGAATGTGGATTTGTCATACGGTGGCAGAGGACCATTGGAGCAATGCGTGTGTGAAATGTGAAGCAGATCCGAGCAAGGAAACAGAAATTATAAGTCCTTTACCCAGCGTTAAGGTTTCGAACGCACCAAGTCTGTGACCTTGACCCTGGGCTTAGTGGGGGCGGCACGAATGTGGATTTGTCACAGGGTGGCAGAGGACCATTGGAGCAATGCGTGTGTGAAATGTGAAGCAGATCCGAGCAAGGAAACAGAAATTATAAGGCATTTACCCAGCGATAAGGTTTCGAACGCACCAAGTCTGTGACCTTGACCCTGGGCTTGGTGGAGGCGGCACGAATGTGGATTAGTCACAGGGTGGCAGAGGACCATTGGAGCAATGCGTGTGTGAAATGTGAAGCAGATCCGAGCAAGGAAACAGAAATAATAAGGCATTTACCCAGCGTTAAGGTTTCGAACGCACCAAGTCTGTGACCTTCACTCTGGGCTTAGCGGGGGCGGCACGAATGTGGATTTGTCACAGGGTGGCAGAGGACCATTGGAGCAATGCGTGTATGAAATGTGAAGCAGATCCGAGCAAGGAAACAGAAATTATAAGGCATTTACACAGCGTTTAAGGTTTCGAACGCACCAAGTGTGTGACCTTGACCCTGGGCTTAGCGGGGGCGGCACGAATGTGGATTTGTCACAGGGTGGCAGAGGACCATTGGAGCAATGCGTGTGTGAAATATGAAGCATATCCGAGCAAGGAAACAGAAATTATAAGGCATTTACCCAACGTTAATTTTGTTTTGAACCGCACCAAGTCTGTGACCTTGACCCTGGGCTTAGCGGGGGCGGCACGAATGTGGATTTGTCACAGGTGCAGAGGACCATTGGAGCAATGCTGTGTGAAATGTGAAGCAGATCCGAGCAAGGAAACAGAAATTATAAGGCATTTACCCAGCGTTAAGGTTTCGAACGCACCAAGTCTGTGACCTTGACCCTGGGCTTAGCGGGGGCGCACGAATGTGGATTTGTCACAGGGTGGCAGAGGACCATTGGAGCAATGCGTGTGTGAAATGTGAAGCAGATCGAGCAAGGAAAACAGAAAATTATAAGGCATTTACCCAACGTTAAGGTTTCGAACGCACCAAGTCTGTGACCCTTGACCCATGGGCTTAGCGGGGGCGGGACGAATGTGGATTTGTCACAGGGCGGTAGAGGACCATTGGAGCAATGCGTGTGTGAAATGTGAAGCAGATCCGAGCAAGGAAACAGAAATATATAAGCCATTTTACCCAGCGTTAAGGTTTCGAAAGCACCAAGTCTGTGACCTTGACCCTGGGCTTAGCGGGGACGGGACAAATGTGGATTTGCACAGGGCGGTAGAGGACCATTGGAGCAACTGCGTGTGTGAAATGTGAAGCAGATCCGAGCAGGAAACAGAAAATTATAAGCCATTTACCCCAGCGTTAAGGTTTCGAAAGCACCAAGTCTGTGACCTTGACCCTGGCTAGCGGGGGCGGCACGAATGTGGATTTGTCACAGGGTGGCAGAGGACCTATTGAGCAATGCGTGTGTGAAATATGAAGCAGATCCGAGCAAGGAAAACAGAAATTATAAGCATTTACCCAACGTTAAGGTTTCGCGAAAACACGACACCAAGTCTGTGACCTGACCCTGGCTTAGCGGGGGCGGGACGAATGTGGATTTGTCACAGGCGGTAGAGGACTATTGGAGCAATGCGTGTGTGAAATGTGAAGCAGATTCCAGCAAGGAAACAGGGAGATTAAAAGCCATTTTACCCCCTCCCCAAGGGCGTTTTAAGGTTTCGAAAGCACCAAGTCGTGACCTTGACCCTGGGCTTAGCGGGGCGGGACGGGACATGTGGATTTGTCACAGGGCGGTAGAGGACCATTGGAGCAATGCGGGTGTGTAAATGTGAAGCAGATCCGGAGCAAGGAAACAGAATTTATAAGCCATTTACCCAGCGTTAAGGTTTCGAAAGCACCAATCTTTGTGACCTTGACCCTGGGCTTAGGGGCGGGGCGGGACGAATGGGATTTGTCACAGGGCGGTAGAGGACCATTAGGAGCAATGCGTGTGTGAAAATTGTGAAGCAGATCCGAGCAAGGAAACAAAAAATTATAAAGCCATTATTTACCAGCGTTAAGGTTTCGGAAAGCACCAGTCTGTACCTTGACCCTGCTGGGAGCGGGATCGCAAACGAAATATGCCATTTGTCAAACAGGGTGCCCAATGCAGGGAGCACGAATGTGGGATTTGTCCAGGGTGGCAGAGGACAATGGACAAGCCATGTGTGAAATATGAACAGAAAATCCGAGCAAGGAAACAGAAAATTATAAGGCATTTACCCAAACGTTAAGGTTTCGAACCGCACCAAGTCTGTGACCCTTGACCCTGGGCTTAGCGGGGGGCGGGCACGAATGTGGATTTGTCACAGGGCGGTAGAGGACCCATTGGAGCAATGCGTGTGTGAAATGTGAAGCAGATCCGAGCAAGAAACAGAAATTATAAGCCATTTACCCAGCGTTAGGTTTCGAAAAGCACCAATTAAGTCTGTGAACCTAGGGACTGGGCTTAGCGGGGACGTGACAAATGTGGATATTTGTCACAGGGCGGTAGAGACCATTGGAGCAATGCGTGTTGTCAAATGTGAAGCAGATCCGAGCAAGGAAACAGAAAATTATAAGCCATTTACCCAGCGTTAAGGTTTCGAAAGCACCAAGTTTGTACCTTGACCCTGGGGCTTTAGCGGGGGCGGACGAATGTGGATTTGTCACACCGGTACAGAGGACCATGGAGCAATGCGTGTGTGAAATGTGAAGCAGATCCGAGCAAGGAAACAAAATTATAAGCCATTTACCCAGCGTTAAGGTTTCGAAAGCACCAAGTCTGTGACCTTGACCCTGGGCTTAGCGGGGGCGGGACGAATGTGGATTTGTCACAGGGCGGTAGAGGACCATTGGAGCAATGCGTGTGTGAAATATGAAGCAGATCCGAGCAAGGAAACAGAAATTATAAGCCATTTACCCAGCGTTAAGGTTTCGAAAGCACCAAGTCTGTACCTTGACCCCTGGGCTTAGCGGGCGGACGAATGTGGATTTGTCCACACAGTTTGCGTAGAGGGACCATTGGACATGCTGTGTGAAATATGAAGCAGATCGAGCAAGGGCAGGAACAGAAATTATTTAAAAAGCCCAATTTACCCAGCGTTAAGTTTCGGGAACGTACGTTAAACGTACGTACGTACGTACGTACGTACGGACGCCGGTAACACTATATGCCCCCCTCACCATTCGGTGGCGGGGGCATAATGAGGCTATGCAGAGTTTCTTCTGAAATTAATCACTAAGTTTAATAAATATCATATTAAATCATCACAAATGTTAGATTATATTTAGTGCATAAGCACATCATCATAACGTCAAGCTGTACTGGTCACCAAACATGTTTTCTGCAACAAGCTAATTTTGCATGTATATTACACAAGCTTATCTGGAGCTCTGAATAGGCCTACAACCGAGTTCAATATAGCATGATATTTCCTGGAGTTGATGTAGACGATATCATGTCATATGTGTTTATAATTATCAACTGTTCTTATAAAAGTTATATTGAAGTAGTGACCTGTTTAAGAAACATTCACATTTATTTCACTTACCTAAATATCTCAAAAACTCATTGCTTATTCCTTATAATTCCAACCACATTTTATTTCATAGCGATTATGATTAATCATTATTATATATGAAAATCAATCAATATAAAACTGATTTGTGTATGAGGTTTTGACATATTCCCAGATGCGGCTATTCCCAGCCGATGTTCATGTTCAGAGTCACGTACATGATCACGTGGTTACAACAACAACAATGTTGCCCACTCCAAAGTAAGTATTATTTGATATTTTCCTTAATATTCAACGGATTTTGATGAAATATGGCGCAGCAAACGCGTCTTCGTGAGATGCATTTGGTGGTCCAGGGAGTTTGGCACAGACTTATGTCGTTTTTGCAAAGAATCGATTTCCGTGTCTTTGACACGGAAATCGATTCTTCGCAAAAAAGACAGAAGTTTGGGCGAAAATACAGAGACCACCAAATGCAGCTTAACAAGACGCGTTTGATGCTCCATATTTCATCAAAATCCGTTACGTAATAAGGACAATATAAACGAATACGTACTTTCAATCAGATGGATTCTGGAAGTTTCAGTACTTGTTGTTGTTGTTAGTACCACAAGATCATACACCTTGATGATGGAAAAGTTGGAATTAAGGCCATATGTGTTTGTGACTGGAGAAAATGGGCTTATGGGATTTGCTACCAGTGTAGCTGCTGATCAAATAACACACTCCCGTAGCCTGTAAACAATCTATATTGCTTGTTAGAAGCATGATGGGAGTTTCATTAATGGATTTATTGATTGATTTGTTGGTGTTTAACAGCCTATAAACACCTAAGGTAATTTAAGGCCGGGCCAACGGGTTCGTTCCCATATGATATTCAACCTGCTACATTGATGGAATTTCGAACAGTGCACATCCTGATCAGACTGTATGGAAGCAAAGTATACTTTGAGGGAGAAATTTTCAATTTTTTGAAACATTTATTAATTTTTATTATACTGAATTTATTACATTATCACAGCCATTTAATGGCTGTGATAATGTAATAAATTCAGTATAATAATTCTGCATACTTTTAATCATGAAATATATGCATTTGTTAGTTCTATATGAAATAATGCATTTCAGGAAAAATAAATGATTACTCCCTCAAAGTATACTTTGCTAGTAAAGTATACTTTGCAATGTTGATGAAATAGGCCCCTGGATCTAGACAGGTCGCAAAACTCATAAGCCCCATTTCTCCAGTCACAGCCACATATATGGCATGAATAGCAGTTCAGCAAACATAATTACCTGGTTTAGGGCCAACATGGTTGTACAGGCGTAACATTTCGGCGATTCTAACAACTGCCAGCGAGGGTGACTCGATATCATTGCCATGCATTTCTCCAAAGCTTCTTTTGTGTTCTAAAATAGAACACAGGTAGATGATTGATTGATTGATTATTGGCTTAACAGCCTATCAACAGCTAAGGTCATTTAAGGCCGGGCCAACGGGTTGGACTATCCTGTAATTTAACCTGTCCATCATGTGAGAGGGAAATTCCCAAAATCAGATGTGAATATTAGAAGAAACAAGAAATGCATCTGTCGAACGCGGATGCCACCTGCAGCATATTTGAGAAACTGTGACAAAGTGGTTAACCGAAATGTGTGACGGATGGACAGACGGACGGACAGACAGACAGACAGATGGACAGACAGACGGACGGACACGGACGGACGGACGGACGGACGGACGGACGGACGGACGGACGTTCTTACAGTACTATACTTATGTGGCTTATCACATGTTAAATATTAGCCACATAAAACGATTTTTAGCCACATAAAAGGATTTTTTAGGTGGCTAATTGTAACCAACCCTATCCTTTACTAAGTCCATAACCATGTGGGGCTAGCCACATAAGTACCCTAATGTGTGCCCGGACGGACAGACAGACGGACGGTCCAAACACTATATGCCACCCATTTCTTCGAAACCCGGTGGCATAAAAATGTATTCAGCCCTGAAATTAGAATATCCTGACCTGGTGCCAGGTCCATTTCACACCAGAGTTACTAAGTTCCAACCTCAAAAGTAATATGATCAGCACTAATCTTAATACTTTTTAATGGGGTATAACAGGATTTAGCTCTCAAGTATCAGGAAAA
This sequence comes from Conchocele bisecta, assembly GCA_029237695.1. Classification (NCBI taxonomy): domain Eukaryota; kingdom Metazoa; phylum Mollusca; class Bivalvia; order Lucinida; family Thyasiridae; genus Conchocele; species Conchocele bisecta. Next base: position 54,164,562 of record CM055276.1, on the reverse strand, counting down.
TGTACATGTGGGCTAAGCCATGTAAACGGCATTCTGGCAAGGATGAACCCTGATCGTTCAATTACCCTTCACATGGTCCCGACTAACCACCCTCCCACAGGTAGAGGCATTATTGCACTGTAAATGTGCCTCGGCTTGTAGCAGTTGTCACTGGTTTCATGCTGAAAAATGCACTTGTTTCCTGACGAAATGCCACTCAGCTCTACTGACAGCTATCGCATAAACACCCTTTTTTGTCAATTAACACATTTTCATCTAGTAACCGGCGCAAATTTCTTGCGCCGGTTACTAGACGAAAATGTGTTCATGCGGATATGGATATGCTCCCAGGGCTCCAGATAAGGATTTAGTAATTCAGTATTTTCACTCCATCACATCTGAAGCAATTGGGTATTTCAATATTTTAATTGGGTAAAATAAAATCACACTACTGTTTACACATCAACAGACAGCACTTAATGTCTTGGCATTTCATTAGAATTGTCTCCTTGGAGACAATTCTAATGAAATACCAAGAATGTGTTTTCATGGAAAATAAGAAGAATATGTTATATTTGTGGTCTGTTTATTGTTTTCTGTAGAATGATAAAGGTATACCACAAATTTGTTATTGCTTTTTGATACTCGCTACTTCTGATTTGAATTGGGTTTTTGGCAATTTTAATTGGGTATTTACGCAAATACGCAGTTTATCTGGAGCTCTGTGCTCCCATGGCATACTGGACTCCAACAAGAGATTGGGTATAAAAATAAAAGTTTAAATTTACACAAATTTCATTGGAGAAAGGGTTACAAACTTTTTGACATAAGAAAATATCTATTTTAAAGTAATTCTGCACCATGTTGAAGGTCACAAAGGTCAAGGTCATGTCATTGGTGGTGGGATTGTGTCACACACATGTTCGGGTGAATGAAGTTTCCAAATATTAAAGCAATACTTCAAGTAATATTGAAGATATTCCATGATGGAAAAACTCTTAGAAACTTTTCAACATAAGAAAATGTGTTTCAGCACTATTTCGAAGGTCACAAATTTCAAAGTCATGTCATGCGGTGCGAGTGCGTCATTTTGACATGCTTCAAAAGCAAATGATCGAATATTTCAAGATTACATTTTTTAATTACACATAGATACATATACATACTAGAGCATGCGAGCAGAGGCTCACAGATACCCCTGACCGCCGACTGAACCGAAAAACAAAAACTTAAACACAAGTCATTCGGCCTTGACCTTAGGGATGCAGTATGCATGTGTAGGCTATGAGATGAACATATGAACTATAGTCTGTTTCACGAAACCTGCCCAAATTTTACGGCTATATAAACAATGCAAAAACAATATTTTTTTCCATAATATTAAATTAAAGCAAAATTTAAGAATGAGCCTTCTTTTTATTTCGTGAAATTTGGTCTAATATTGGTTTTATTACGAAAAATTGATTTCTCTATGGGAATTTAACATGGGGGGAAAAGAGGTACAGGACTTGTGGGAGGAGTCAAAAAACGTTAAAAATCGGTCCAATATTTCTGAAATTCTAAAAAATTTCCCAATGTTAAATCCCCATAGACATCTTCACTCCGCCGTGAAGATGTCTATGGGGATTTAAAATGGGGAAATTTTGTTTTCGCAATAAAATCAATATTTGACCAAATTTCACGAAATAAAAAGAAGGCTCATTCTTAAATTTTCCTTTAATTTAATATTATCGAAAATAAATATGGTTTTTGAATTGTTTATATGGCCGTAAAATTTGGGCAGCTTTTGTGAAACAGACTATAGAGAAAGTGAGCAAGGGCTCATGGATACCCCCGGCCGCCGCCTGAACCGACAAATAAAAACTTTAACGAGGATGGACGGTCGGATGAAAGGACGGAATTATGAAAACTATATACCCATCAACATATTTTTGTATGTTGGGGGTACAACAAATAATAAATCATTCCCCGAAAATAAAACACAAGAAATTTGCAAAATCTTAACTAAAAAGATGCATGTCAATGACCTTTATGTTTGGGCGAAGGAACGATGGCCCATTTCGTGCAGAAGGACGTCCAGTAATGTTAGCAAGACATCAGCCAAATATGAAATTATTCTATGAATCAATGGTAACAGAAACTAGTAGAAATGTATGAACTGTTAAATTTATAATACGGCAAGGCTAGGAAGGAATTCCAACCATTTCCGAGCCGAGCCTGATAAACTTAGCCTCGTATTCTATTTATCAGGTAACGTTTTATGCTCAAACATGACCACAAATGACGTTGTTATCTATGGACAGAACGCGGACTTGTATACATTGCGTCCTTACACGGACGTCATCCGAACAATGGAACGTCAGTTGTATCCAGTCAATGCCTGGTACAACAATATGTTATCAGTCAGTACGTATTTGATCAATACAGGCCACAAGGTGCATGATCACGTGATTACAACAACAACAAACCACTCCAAAGTAAGTATTATTGATATTTTCCTTAATATGCAACTGATTTTGAGGAAATATGGCGCAACAAACGCGTCTTCATGAGCTGCATTTGGTGGTCTATGGAGTTTGGCACAGACTTATGTCGTTTTTGCAAAGAATCGATTTCCGTGTCAGAGACACGGAAATCGATTCTTCGCAAAAATGACATAAGTTTGGGCGAAAATACAGAGACCACCAAATGCAGCTTATCAAGACACGTTTGATGCGCCATATTTCATAAAAATCCGTTACGTAATAAGGTCACTATAACAAGAATACGTACTTTGAATCGGTACTTGTTGTTGTTGCTAGTACCACATGATCATACACCTTGGGCCAGGCACCCTTACTACACAAGATTATTTAGCCCGGTGTGAATCCCAGTAGCTTCACAATTCATTGTTAACCCATTCCTTTCGGAATACACCTTTACGGGTATGAAATTTAGTAAATATTTTATTTTTATTTTTGTTATTTCTCAATGAAAGTAAATGTTGTGACCACTCACAACATGGTGGTCGCGACATATACTTCGGAGCGCATAGAAGGATAATGGTTTATCCTCAGCACGAAAAGGGTTAAAATATGTATACTCTCCCATCCTCTGAAACTTTATAAGTGAATAACTGAAACATGTAAATATGTGGCTGTGACTGGAGAAATGGGGCTTATGCGTTTTGCGAACAGTGTAGATCCAGATCAGCCTGATCAGTCTGATCAGGATATGCATTGTTCACCATTCCATCAATGAAACACCCGTTATGATTCGCACAAGCAATATAGATTGCTATCAAGCTACATGAGTGAGCTATTTGATCAGGAGCTACACTGGTCACAAATCCCATAAGCCCCATTTCTCCAGTCACAGCCACAGATAAGAACTTACCATTAAATACAATGACACAAAGACATAGGTTTCAATATCCACATGGTAGCCAATGTTTAGTTGGGTATCGCACAATGGCCATAGGTTGACGATCTCGGAAAGACGATTTTCCTGGTAAAGCAGGTCCATTAGTAGGCGCACACACCGAATGGTGCCGAAGTCGCTCTTAGGATCAACCGATATCTGGTAGGTAAAGCAGGATTTTTATACATTTGTTAGATTTGGAACAAAACAAAAAGTGAAATTGAATGGGTTTTTCGTCCCAGCAATAGCTAAGGTCACGTAGGGATGGGACCTCGGTTTCAAGTCTCATCAAAAGGACCTGAGGCCAATTTCACTAAACACCGTACGACTAACATTATTGTAAGTGCAAATTTAGGATCGTCTCAACATTTCAACTAATGGATTTACATTTATTGAGCACAGGCTGCATATACAGCCTCTGCTCAATAAATGTAAATCCAATAATTGTTTACAAAAAAACATCGCTAATGTGAAATTTACACTCATAAATTTGCACTTACAACAATTTTAGTCATACAAAGTTTAATAATTCCAGCACAAAAATATTTACACAATTCCCTAACATTTGATTGGTCCGTAGCAAGTCTCTGTCCAGAATTTATATCCCAGTAAACTCCATGCCGAACTACTTGGAAAAGTTGCGGGAATACTGGACGAGGCCTTCCGGGTTTTGGAAATACTATGAAATTACTGTTGATGTCTAGGACGGAGATAGAACTCGCAACCTTTGCAGCCTATTTCACCAACATTATAGGAATGAATGGCCTTTTTGTGGAATTTATCGGGGTATAAACTTGGAAAAGTCGCGGGAATACTAGTACGAAGGCCGGAAGGCCTCGTCCAGTATTCCCGCGACTTTTCCAAGTTTATATCCCCGATAAATTCCACAAAAAGGCCATTCATTCCTTATAATTCCAGCATTTGAAATAAATTCATCAAGAAAATGTGTTTATTTTCCGTTTTCTTAAGAATTATTTTAACTGCGCCTGACGGTTATGGAAAGTAGTTCGGCATGGAGTTTACTGGGATATAAATTCTGGACAGAGACTTGCTACGGACCAATCAAATGTTAGGGAATTGTGTAAATATTTTTGTGCTGGAATTATTGCAAAGAATACTTATCTAGCAAAGTATACTTTGAGGGAGTAACCATATATTTTTCCTGAAATGCATTATTTCATATAGAACTAACAACTGCATGTATTTGAGGATTAAAAGTATGCAGAATTATTATGCTGAATGTATTACATTATCACAGCCAAAATGGGTGTGATAATGTAATACATTCAGTTTATTTTGGCTGTGATAATAAAAATTAATAAATTTATCATTAAATTGAAAATTCTCCCTCAAAGTGCACTTAGCAAGATAAGTATACTTTGCAATTTTGGTGAAATCGGCTGCACCACGGGTCAGGTTTAAAACTGCAAATGTTAAAATTGAAACAGAGCATACTGCAAATTGGCCCAAGGCTATGTTAACCCTTTCAACACCACAGACCTCTATAGAGACAATGTTTGCAAACAGTGCAGATCCAGATGAGCCGGCTCGTAACGAGCCGTCTCATCAGGATCTCCACTGTTTGTTAATAATTTTAAACGTCGTACAGATTACCCTTTTAGAAGAATGGGATAATTTGAATGAACAAAATTAATGAAATAGCGTGAAACATTGGCATGGAACATCCTATTAAGTTAATTGGTGTTGAAAGGGTTAATATGACACTAATTACAGAACAAAATTCCTGTTTCTCCCACTACCCATTTTACCTGATTTAACAAAAGTGGGAGAAACAGGAATACACCACTGGTCCGAGGTGGGCTGGTGCCATGTAGCACAGACCATACATATTTGTACATGTAAAGTGTCCAGTATAGGAAGTGCGTCACATCATGTATACGCATACATTTGCACAAATCAACATTAACTTCACCCATTACATGCCAATTACCCATTTATGGGTATGAGATTTTTCAGACAGTTCAAATGGTGGTCACGGCATATATTTTTGAGCTCATATAAAGAAAATATTTTGCTAATCCTTTGAAGAAAACCATAAATCTTTATCAGGTAGAATGTGGAAACAGATCACGACACTTGTCCACAACTAAGTAAGTCCTTTATTCACAGCGCAGTCTGACCAGGATCAGAAGCCTATTTCACCAACACTGCAAAGTATACTTATCTAGCAAATAATAAATTTATTAATTTTTATTACACTGAATTTATTACATTATCACAGCCATTTCGGGAAAAATAAATGATTACTCCCTCAAAGTATACTTTGCTAGCTAAGTATACTTTGCAATTTTGATGAAATCGGCTACTGATCTGAACTCCATTCAGTCACCCGCCAACTATCTAAACAAATATTGAATAATCAAACCTCTGAATAGCAATTACCTATATAGTAGACATGCTTTTGTTTTTCCCCAATTAATCAGTTACTACCCAAATGAACATGTGAATAAAGACCACCTGTGAACAAAGGCCAGATTTGTCTTCCCATGGCTGGCCTTTATTCACAGGTTTGACAAGTCAAACCTGTGAATAAAGACCAGCCATGGGAAGTGAAAAATCTGGCCATTGTTCACAGGTGGAGTAGTATATAGGGAGTCAGTACGTTACCGCGGACGTTCATAAGAGAGGTGGGGGGCGGAGCACATACCAAGGGGGAAAGAAAAGTAAATTTTATACCCTTAATCTATTAACAAAAACCAAACCCCACAACAGTCGATGAATTTGAATTAATTAATTTATGAATTAATTCAAAATGAGCGAATTATATATTTTTAAAAAAGTCCTATTAAACAAATGTCATGGATAGTAATAATTAATTGTTTTTTCATTTATGAAAAAGATATATTAATATATATAGAAAAGAAAAATGTCACACGCCACAGAAAAAATTATAAGAAAGGCTCCAAAATTATCTACCACAAGCCATGGTGAGATAGAGAGGAGGGTACCACAAAGTTCTTCACCAAAAATTAGGGAATTACGTTCCGAGTTGGGGAAGATGGGAGTTGTATTTTCACTAAGGTTGAGGGAGAAGGGGCTTACAAAACTTATAAATGAGACAAAAAATGAGGAGTACATGAAAAGATTTAGCAGAGCGCACGCTCGAGGTTTATTTAAGGGAATAGAAAATAAAGATTTCGAAAAAATCGCCCAGAAGCTAGCCGATGAGGCAGCATTGAGTCTTCGAAGTAAAAATATCGGGAAGCCTCAAAAAAGGGTTAAAAAAACGGAGTTATTAAAAAATATAATCGGGGAAGGGGAGGAAATTCTAGAGGACTACCAAGAGAAAGAAAAGACAGTAGTCAAAGGACGAAGGGTAACCGAAGTAAATTTGAGAAGAAAGGTTCAAACCGACAACACCGATAGAATAATGCGCGAATTGGAACCGCTTTTCACGGGTAATTTCTATCTTAGGTACTCATTCTCATACCGATTAATACATAACGAGGAAAAGGATTTGAAAGGAAACCCTAAAACGCTAATAGTTTATAAAAACCATTATGGAAGCACTTGGTTCAGTGGGCACGAAGAGGTGGGTAAATGGGTTAAGAAACAAGAGGAGGAAAGATTAAACATAGATAAGATAGACAGACCCAACACAAAATGGAGTTTTGTTAGATGGTTAAGTATAAATGTTAAATTAACATACGGAACATCTACGAAGGATATAGGAATGAAATCTGAAAAAGTTGCCGGAGGTAGATTGCCAGAATGGTTGAGATATAAAAAGGGAATGAAACCGTTAGACAGTTTCAACGACGATAAATGCTTATTCAGATGTTTAGCCCTTCACATACATGACGGTGTAAGGACAGACAGATGTTTTATGATAATTGAAGATTTGCGATGCACATATTTAAGCGTCTGTGTTAAAAAAGGGTGGCCAATTCCAGACGGCCCAATATTATTTAAGGACATCAAGAAAATAGAAGAGTGTTTTAAAATTGGAATAGACACATACGAGCCAATAGAAGGAGGCCCGTGGTTTTTAAGAAAAGTAGCCGCGCACTACGACGAAGTTGGTACAAAGAAAATGAAAATTGGTATTTACAACGACCACGCGTTTCTGATTCTCGACATGAATAAAGTTTGTAAAAACTATTGTTGTTTCGAATGCAAGCAGCGATTCACAAAAGCGAGTAACTTACTTCGACACGCAACAACGTGTATGAAGGGAGAAACAACAGTATCCTGCAAAGGAGAAAGAATAGATAGACCTCTCTCCGCATTTGAAAAGGCCTTCTATCCAAAACCAAAATGTAGTAAAAAGTCTATTTCTTCACACTGCGGTGTGCGGTCACGGCGGAGAAAGATTAATTGCGGGAGCCCCAGTTGACGGATTTTGTTCCGAGTCGAAGACGGTTTACCAATTTCACGGATGTAAATGGCACGGCTGCCCAAAACACTGTAGAGACCAAAATAGAAAAGAAAAATACACAAAAACTCTAGCGCGAGATGCGTTGATCAGAAAAGAGTTCGAGTTAGTAACCATTTGGGAATGTGAATATGATTTATGGGGACCCCCAGAAACTTCTGCTGAGATAGAACTACCCCCTACAACTACATATCCTTATCAGATTGTGTACGATTTTGAGGCTTATTTAGATAGCTCAAAAGAGAAAAAGAATCCAGAGCTAGGGTTAGAATTTATAAACGAACACGTTCCAATAAGTGTAAGTATCGGGGACACGATGACTAAAAACATAACCCACATTTGTGATAAAGACCCCGCTAAGCTCGTAAAAATATTTATAGAGGATTTACAGAAAAGGGGTAAAGCAATCCGCGAAGTAGTTGGGAAAGATAAAATCTACGGATATCCAACAGAAATGAACAAGCTTTGTGCCCCACAAAGGCGGGAGATCGAACGATGGATTTCACAAGTACCCGTTCTAGGGTTCAACTCCAGCACATACGATCTCAACTTAATAAAGAATCACCTAGTAGGAGTCTTAACAGATACGACAAAGAAAATCCTAGTTGGAAAGAAAACTAAAACAACTATTTTCATGTTTACCCCAGAATTCAGGTTTCTGGATGTAAAATTATATATTGGGCCAGGGATTGATTATGATAGATGGACGAAAGCGTACGGTTGTGAGGGGAAAAAGTCCTTCTTCCCGTACGAATGGTTTGACTCTCCAGCGAAGTTGGATTACGAGGGATTACCACCACTAAAATCCTGGTCTAACAAACTTAACCCGAATAAAGAAATCACCAAGACGGAGCTGACCGAATGTAATAATATTTTCAAACAACAAGGAATGAAGACGTTTCGAGATTGGCTAAAATACTACAACGATTTAGACGTCGGCCCATTTATTGAAGCCGTCGGAAAAATGTCTAACTTTTATAAAACAAAAGGGGTGGATATGTTTAAAGACGAGGTTACCCTTCCAGGAGTTGCCCTGCAATATATCCTTAGAGGCTCAATAAAAAGCTACGTAAAATCATACCCAACAAAAGAGAGCAAGGCGGCAGACGCAATTTGTCCACCACTATTTGCTCCAGAAAAAGAAGTATACAACATGATGAAAGGGGCACTAGTAGGAGGGCCGTCAATTGTATTTACAAGATATGCAGAAGCCGGTATTACCAAGATTAGATCACCACCAGAGGGAGAGGGAAAGCTCTGTCAAGAAGTATTAGGATTTGATGCAAATGCTTTGTATTTATCCACATTACGAAAAGATATGCCATGTGGGCAGGGACGTCTCTTCACAGTTTCAAACCCACACAATAAAGAAAAGATTGCACACTTCTCTGAACGAGTTTTATCAGAGGAATGGTTTGGATTTGCCGAAGTTGATATAGAAGTTCCCACAAACCTAAAAGAAAAGTTTTCAGAAACAAACAGAACCCGAGGGGAAGGTAGAAAATTAGTTGGTGCAATGTATGCAGAAAAAGTATTACTGTACGCGCCGCTTCTAAAATGGTATTTAAAACATGGATTAATAATAACAGGACTTCACAGAGTTATAGATTACAAAGCAGGAAAACCGTTTGAATGGTTTGTAAACGAAGTAACAGCAACTAGGAGAGCTGGGGATGTTGATAGCTCAAAAGCTCCAATTGCTGATATAATGAAATTACTAGGAAACTCATGTTGTGGGAAAATGATCGAGTCTCCAGAAAACCACCTCACCACCAACTATACGAAAGACGAAGTTTGTGTAGACAGGGCTTTGAGATCGGCATATTTTCACGATCTTGAGGAAATAGGAGACGCTTACGAAATATCTTCCAGAAGGGTAGTTTCTGCAATGACTCGACCGTTTCACTGTGGGATTGCGGTTTATCAATACGCAAAGCTCAGAATGTTAGAGTTCTATTATGATTTTATGGACAAGTACGTTGATAGATCGGATTTTGAACTAATACAAATGGACACTGACAGCTTGTACATGGGAGTTAGTGGAGAAATAGAGAATATAATAAAACCACACATGTTGGAAAGTTTTAACAAAAACAAAGACCAATGGTTAGCATGGGATAAATGGAGCAATAGAGAACCAGGTCTTTTCAAGACAGAGTTTCGGGGAGATCGAATAATCGCACTATGCAGCAAGTGTTATCTTACGGAGAAACAAAACACCTCTCAGGTAAAACACTCAGCAAAAGGACTCTCTGCAAGACAAAACACTCTTTCTTGGAGAAGATATGTAGACGACCTACACCAGATTGGAACCGATCGCGGAACAAATAGAGGATTTAGAATGAAGGACGGAGTTACATACACACAGAATAAGCTAGGGCTTTCTGCCTACTATGATAAGAGAAGGGTTTTACCAGACGGAATCCATACAGTACCTCTATAAAGTTGTAATTTAATAAGAATTTAATAATAATGGGGCCTTTTTTTCGATAAAATGAACAACATTCTAAAATTTATGCTAAAAAATAATAACTACTCATTTCTTTACCACCCTAATAATTAATCACACTACTTCCACCACCTTTTTTGGTCTTCCAAGAGGACGACGAACCTCTCGAGTGACAGGTTCAGTCTTCTTATTCCAACCTTCCCTACGAAGGTTCAGTGTAAAATCATCATAATCCCACAACTCCTTCAAACGCCTTGTCCCAATATGGTGCTTCCTTCTAATTGACACCGCAGTAACAACCCCTCGAGATTGTAGAATATCCACCAAAGCTTCTCGGGTTAGAAACGTTCTCATATCTTCTTTAAGATTTGTTTACATATAAGTATATAAAATAATGTTTAATATAAACTCATCCATGGAAAATTAATACTATAACACCACGATGACGGCAACGAAAAATAGGAATCAAGTGAGAAAAGTGAAACCGATACCGAGACACGGAGGTGCAATCACGAAAAGATATAAAAATAATGTCTTACCAAAACACATGTGGATTGTCAACTAGGGCCTGCGCATCTTCTACGGAATACCCCTCATCTAAATAGGTGTCTATGAGGTTACACCGACGGCCAATCACCCGCTGTGGGGAAGGGGAAGTTTTGCTTTTTAAATTAAAATAATCATGTTCTGAATCAAGAGGTTCGTTTTCTGAATCAAGAGATTCGTTTTCTGAATCAAGAGATTCGTTTTCTGAATCAATAGATTTATCTTCTGAATTAAGAGGGCTCAAGTTAGGGCCATTTTTCTTAATTTTAGCATCGCAGCTTTCACATATTTTTGCGAGACTAGCATCACTAATTTTAAAATGTTTCTTAATTTCTACTGCCGACATTATTTTATTCGTGTACAATCTAATAATCTCTTCTTCGACACGTTTTTTAAGTTCATTCATAGTTTAAGAAATAGTATTAAACCCCCCATATTCATTATTTAATTATTAATTATTCACACAAAAGCGAGTCAAAACAAAATTTTAAAATTCTGAAAAAACGGCATAGCGGTTCTGGCTCACCACTTTAATTCGATTACTCCATATCCATATCCCAACCTCTAGGATCCTCTACACGAGGAGGTGAAGGAGTTAACATAGGGGGTGAAGGTGTAGTAAACTGGGCCTCAACCCGAGTGGTAAGGTTTTTCTTATTATAAATCACATAAACAACAACACCAACAACTCCCACCACACCCACAGAATAAATTAGGACTTTCCGCGTACTACGTTAAGAGAAGGGTTTTACAAGACGGAATTCATACAAAACCACTTTTACCAACCTTTTCGGCCTTCCAAGAGGGCGACGAACCTGACGCTCGAAATGCTCGAAATTACTAAATAATTTTTAACAAACACGCAACAATGCTCAACAAAATGCTTAACAATAATCAGCAATGCTCAACAAAATGCTTAACAATAATCAACAATGCTCAGCAATGCTCAACAAAAAATCTTAATAAAATCACACAGGGGGGACCAAGCATAATTTTAATTTTATAAATCACAAAGGGGGGACCAAGCACAATTTTATTTTTTAATTTTTACAAACAACGCTCAATAAAAATCTTAATAAAATCACACAGGGGGGACCAAGCATAATTTTAATTTTATAAATCACAAAGGGGGGACCAAGCATAATTTTATTTTACAAAATCACAAAGGGGCCAAGCACAATTTATTTTTTTACCAACAATGAAGGATCCGGGGCCGCCAGCTTAAATTTATTGCTCGAAATGCTCAAAATGCTTGAATTTAACTGCACCCCAACTGATTCTAACTGATTTCTAACGCAATGTAACCCAATAATATTGGGCCGTCTGGAATTGGCCACCCTTTTTTAACACAGAAGCTTAAATATGTGCATCGCAAATCTTCAATTATCATAAAACATCTGTCTGCCCTTACACCGTCATGTATGTGAAGGGCTAAACATCTGAATAAGCATTTATCGTCGTTGAAACTGTCTAACGGTTTCATTCCCTTTTTATATCTCAACCATTCTGGCAATCTACCTCCGGCAACTTTTTCAGATTTCATTCCTATATCCTTCGTAGATGTTCCGTATGTTAATTTAACATTTATACTTAACCATCTAACAAAACTCCATTTTGTGTTGGGTCTGTCTATCTTATCTATGTTTAATCTTTCCTCCTCTTGTTTCTTAACCCATTTACCCACCTCTTCGTGCCCACTGAACCAAGTGCTTCCATAATGGTTTTTATAAACTATTAGCGTTTTAGGGTTTCCTTTCAAATCCTTTTCCTCGTTATGTATTATTCGGTATGAGAATGAGTACCTAAGATAGAAATTACCTGTGAAAAGCGGTTCCAATTCGCGCATTATTCTATCGGTGTTGTCGGTTTGAACCTTTCTTCTCAAATTTACTTCGGTTACCCTTCGTCCTTTGACTACTGTCTTTTCTTTCTCTTGGTAGTCCTCTAGAATTTCCTCCCCTTCCCCGATTATATTTTTTAATAACTCCGTTTTTTGAACCCTTTTTTGAGGCTTCCCGATATTTTTACTTCGAAGACTCAATGCTGCCTCATGGGCTAGCTTTTGGGCGATTTTTTCGAAATCTTTATTTTCTATTCCCTTAAATAAACCTCGAGCGTGCGCTCTGCTAAATCTTTTCATGTACTCCTCGTTTTTTGTCTCATTTATAAGTTTTGTAAGCCCCTTCTCCCTCAACCTTAGTGAAAATACAACTCCCATCTTCCCCAACTCGGAACATAATTCCCTAATTTTTGGTGAAGAACTTTGTGGTACCCTCCTCTCTATCTCACCATGGCTTGTGGTAGATAATTTTGGAGCCTTTCTTATAATTTTTTCTGTGGCGTGTGACATTTTTCTTTTCTATATATAGTAATATATCTTTTTCATAAATGAAAAAACAATTAATTATTACTATCCATGACATTTGTTTAATAGGACTTTTTTAAAAATATATAATTCGCTCATTTTGAATTAATTCATAAATTAATTAATTCAAATTCATTGACTGTTGTGGGGTTTGGTTTTTGTTAATAGATTAAGGGTATAAAATTTACTTTTCTTTCCCCTTGGTATGTGCTCCGCCCCCCACCTCTCTTATGAACGTCCGCGGTAACGTACTGACTCCCTATATACTACTGGTGGTCTTTATTCCCAAAGTCATTTATATAGTAATTGTGCCATTTGGGACAACAAAATTGAGGCCTTTACAGCCAGGTGATTGCTATTCGGAGGGGGTCTTTAGCACAGGTTCGACTGTATATCTTTTATCAGCTCCAGAGTGGCACTAGCAGATGAAGAGCTATATATGCGGATCTGGGTTTATATTGGTCACAATTTCCATAATACCAAATTCTCCTGCCACAAAAGTGAAATTTAATGAGCTTAACGTCCCTGAAACAGGTATGGTCATATAGAGATGGGGACCACACTGGCACAGTATAAAGTCTCATTGGACAGACCAGTGGGATGGAAATACTATGTTAGTATTTTTCATGCCTAGTGTGAAGACTGAACTTGCAGCCTCCAGTATTAAAGTCCAATGTCATATCCCCTAGGCCACGGCCCATCCCTCACTGTAAAATGAATCCAGCCACAAACAATGGTGGAAGCGAAACCTACCTCATGCAGCAACAGTTTCTTGGCTAGATCTGTCTGGTTGTGTTTGTGCAGCATGTGCATAATCAATGGCGCAAAGTAGAATGGACGTGGAGATGGATCCATCTGCTTATTCTCCATATAGCTGGAAAAGGTGTTCGGTTGGCGTAATTGGTAACGAGCGCGCTACTCATCAATGCGCTTAGACCGGGGCAGTATGGCAGATATATCGTGACAGATGTCTATACGACCTTATTGTCCCAGCAACATGCATGCAGAGACAAAAGACGTTAAAAACTTCAGCAAAATTTTGGACGGATGCATGGACAAATGTTAATACATCGTTGCAATCGATATGTTGAGCAACAATACAGTAAGCGACAATACCTACCAAGCGACCAAGATCGTGACCAACTATTTCCATATCAAGTTTATCAGTAGCCTACTTCATCAACATTGCAAAGTATACTTTTCTAGCAAAGTATACTTTGAGGGAGAAATTTTCAATTTTAGGATAAATATATTAATTTTTATTACACTGAATTTATTACATTATCACAGCCATTTTGGCTGTGATAATGTAATAAATTCAATATAACTTTTAATCATCAACTATATGCAGTCATTAGTTCTATATGAAATAATGCATTTCACGAAAAATAAATGATTACTCCCTCAAAGTATACTTTGCTAGAAAAGTATACTTTGCAATGTTGGTGAAATAGGCTATTGGCAAGGCTAGAAATGCTAGTTTCTTAGCCAGCCTGGGTCCAATTGCTCAAAACCTCTCGCACTGCTGTTTACACATCAACAGACAGCAATTATTGAATAGTTTGCTTCGAAATGAACACATGTCTTGGCAATTCATTGGAATTGTCTCCTTGGAGACAATTCTAATGAAATCCCAAGATGTGTTTTCATGGAAAATAAGAAAAATATGCTACATTTGTGGGTCTGTTTGTTGTTTTCTGCATGATAAAGGTTCCATACAATTTGTATTGCTTTTTGATACTAGCTACTTCTGATTTCAATTGGGTTTTTTGGCAATTTTATTGGGTATTTAAGCAAATACGAAGCTTATCTGGAGCTCTGGTCCAATAACCTAACAAGAGGTTTTGAGGAACCGGTCTGAGATGAATTAGATACTAGCAAGGTATTATTTATCAGGCAATGTTTTATGCTGTTGACTTTTGAGAAGGTGTACATAAGCTATGAGGAAAATACAGAATATGAGGTGAATATGACTTTTCTCAGGTCCATCATTCTTGTGCACACATCATTAATTATTTTATTACCGTATAAGACTTATGGTTTTATTACTGAAAATAAGTCTTCTCTATGGGAATTTAACATGGGTGAAAAGAGATGCGAGAAAAACAAATTATTTTGGAAATTGACTCTGGAAAACTTGCTAGATAGCTTGGAAATGATCTATTAAGAAAACAAAAGTTAAAAAATTTGTAAATCGGTCCACTATTTCTGAAAATATAAAAAAATCTCCACGTTAAATCCCCATGTCACAAAATGAGAACGGAATATTTACATCGAAATAAATACATATTCAGCCCTAAAATTAGAATAACCCAACCTGGTGCCAGGTCCATACCACACCAAAGTCACTTGGCCCCTTCCCCTAAAAGTAATAGTATTACGAAGAGTCGCATTACGCAAACATTGTATTAGCGAGCCTACCTCACCAAACCCTCGGTTACCTATGTAAACAGCGGGTTTGATGAGGTTGGCGCAATAGGTAATGCGGTCAAATAGGTCACGATGCAGTGACTATTTTCAATCAATAACTTATGTTGTAAGCGATTGTAATGTGTATTTTCAATATTTATATTATGAAAATGTATCATATCGGTACCCCTTTAAGTAATATTTGTATATTTTAAATGTGATGATGTTGTCATGAAGCGCATGAATATAAGTATTAATTAATCCAGTTTATATTGAGGCAAATCACACAGCCTAAAAACATAGTGCTGGAGTATAAACCATAGTATCGTATATTATTCATAAGTATATCACTATTAAACATTAATTACAATATGTATGCATATTATTAAAACAGTAGATGCTACCGCTGTTTCGCTGTATGTGATATTTATAACAAAATATTTTTTTATTCGTCCGCGTAACGGATTTCTGTCACACAAAGCGCCATTTTCGGTTCATATTTTGACCTGTGAATATGAACCGGACTAAGTTTAAACAACGCTCGATTCCGTCCAATTCAGATTTCTCTGCAGAATGTTCAGACTAACTACATATTAAGTAATGTTGCTAAATAAGTGTTAACGGCTGGAACATGGTTATCACTAAAAGGAAGAAACCACAGTCGTATTATTGAAAAATAAGATTTACCTGAGACCTCATGGAGGCCGCCATTAATCCAGTGTAAACAATAGACCGTGTGATCCCATTTCCTGAGTAGCCCCCCCTTAGTGAAACGATGTGCTAATCATGATATTATGTTCCCAATAATTGGAAACGGTTTGAATTTCTCGGTAAAAACTACGAAAGTCATAAAAAAATAACGATGTATATTTAGCATTGGATACGCTTAAACGGTATTACTCTCTCATCGGATCGTCAGTTGTCGTCGATAGCGATTTGACGTACTGATCTGGTCTTAATTTATTGTCAACTTTCAACGCCATTTACAGAATATATGGTTAATTTTGGAAATAAATAACGGCAAATTATTACGATGACGTCTGCTCTGAAATATCTGTCAACATGCGGACGTAATTTAAGGAAATCGATTATATTTTAAGGCTACATCTGTGACTAATTACGAATTTATGTATGGTCTTTGGCTACACCCGACACATTACACAGATCTAGTTGTAAATACACGTCGCTTTGTGTGGGGAAAAAATCGATAATGCGTAGTTGTGTGTGACGAGGTGTTGATCTGATGACACCACACAGCTGTGACCCTTAGGCAATGTTTTGAAATTGACGTGTCGTTTTGATGTGTGCCGCAACACCTCACTGTCGGAGACAACATGACAATTAACGATATACTCTCGATTATACACAGATCTATTAGACGGCTGGTTATTTAAAATAAAGAGTAGTTCAGTACACCTTCGCCGATATTGTTTTTAGAAAATCAGTAATATTTTCCGGAAATGGTGTTGAAAAGTTGACAAAAATTCTATCACCGTATTTAGTTGTGCCGATATTGTTTTAATAAATCAGTAATCTTTTTTCCGTAAATGGTGTTGAAAATTGACAAATATATAGCCGCATTTCTCCGATATTCGTTTAGAAAATCACCAATATTTTCTGTAAATGGTGTTGACACAAAATGCAGCGTTCACGCGGAATTCAAATTAAATACAAAATAATAATTTAATAAATAGACGCCGATGGCTACTGTGTTTGCGGCCAGTGAATTCTGATCGTGGTAGCCACAGGCGCAGTTCGAACAGTGTTGTGAGCAGATGGAGGACAATAATTATTTCAAATTCATAAAAAAATGTTTGCTGTCCGAAAATTAATTAATTGTGACAGCCAAAAAAAAATAGATTTTGGGACAGTAAAACATTATATGGTATAGACAGTATAGACAGTACCTCAAACTTAAAAAAACAGTAACAAACTGTCTGTGTATATATTACTTAAACTTAAAACATCAGTAACAAACTGTCTGTGTATATATTACTTAAAGACAGACACTTTAATTGTTGGTAAGTTTCTATCAATTTATAGGTATTTTTATTAAAATCATAAAATTGTGAAAATATTAAAAAATATTAAAATCACAAAAATAATATATATGGAGAATTTTTTTTTATACCACATCGAGGTTTGAACCCCCGACCCTTTCGGTAATCGGTAATTAAATCATTGAAGTCGGCGACCTTAACCTCACGACTGTTGCGCCATTTATGACAATCACAGTTATACAGAAGTGCTATCAGTATTACGCCACCATTTGAACGTAATAATTATTAAATTATTTGCAACTCCATCTACAACAATATCGTTACAGAGATACGCTATTGAAACAACATGTATTAGTACCCATAACATAACAAAGTAATGTATCATTATATATCACAGGAGATAGCTTAAAACTATATATCCTAATCATAAACAGAACAATCCGCTTGGCTCGTATGAAAATAGTTCGCGTGATATTGATTATCTCCCTTGCCGAAAGTAGTTCAGTGATTTATTAATTCCAAATAAGACGTGTTTGCGTAATGTATTACTCATATAAGGGGCATAACCAGATTCAACTGTCACATACAAGAATGCTAAAGACGTATCTGAAAGCCAACCCAGGGGGCCGTTTCACTAAACTTCTTACGAGTAAAATGTTCCTAAGTGCAAATTTAGGATCGTCTGGAAATATCAATTGATGGATTTACATGTATTCAGCATAGGCTGCCAATAATAAATTTACAGACTATCATAATTTTGCACTTACGAACATTTTAGTCGTACAAAGTTTAGTGAAACGGCCCCCAGGTCGCTGGTCGGATTTCCAGTATTTAAAGGACGAATCCCGATTGTTAAATTACCCATCGCATGCTCCCACCTGCCACCCACGTCAGTAGTTTGGTATTCTCTACGTACCCGGTATATGCCTTAATGACAAGGTCGAAATGTTCGTCTGTTTCCGCTAGGTAAATCATCGTCTTGATATCTTCAGTAAACATGGAAGTCTCTTTCTGCCCCATCTTCTCGGCAAACTTCGTCAAAAATTTACCTGAAAGAAAATGTTGCTGGACGGGCTTCGAAAGGTTAAAAAAAAACAAAAAAAAAGTTTTTATCAGGTCATGATCAACTGACTAACAGAGCTCCAGATAAGCTGCGTATCTCCTTAAATACCCAATTAAAATTGCCAAAAACCCAATTCAAATCAGAAGTAGTGAGTATCAAAAAGCAATAAATAAATTGTGGTACTTTTATCATGTTGCAGAGAACAATAAACAGACCAAAATTATAGCATATTTCTCTTATTTTCCATGAAAACACATCTTGGTATTTCATTAGAATTGTCTCCTTGGAGACAATTCTAATGAAATGCCAAGATATGTTTTCATTTCGAAGCAAACTATTCAATAATTGCGGTCTGTTGATGTGTAAACAGTAGTGTGATTTTATTTTACCCAATTAAAATTTTGAAATACCCAATTGCTTCAGAAATGATGGAGTGACAATACTCAATTACTAATTCCTTATCTGGAGCCCTGGACTAAGTAATGCGGCTGTTCGCAGACAGTGTGTGACGAGTGCAGATTATGTTGATCATCAGTGAGACTACATCCAATAGAGTGATCAAACCTTGCTCTGGAATCTACATAGCCATGAAGGATGTAGGCCATCTTATTGCATACAAGGATTCCACCACGGAAGCGGTGTCACATCTGCTGAGGCATTTGCATAAAATGGACTTTCAGTCTAATAACACAGTGCAATAAAAATCATAATACACTCAACAATTAAAATCTAACATTTGCGTTGATTTTATATGATATTTATTAAACTTGTTGACTGATTTCATAAGAAACGAGGCATAGGAATCCAGTAAACTTGTTTAAGAAATATATTAAATCATCACTCATGTAAGATCCTCTATATCAGATTGTGCAAAGTTCCGGCTGTTCTGGGGATCCTATCATGGGTAGCAGAGCACATGCACTGCTCAAACCAGCAGAGAGCATGTGCTTCCTGCCAAAACAACACCAACATTGTCAAATGTGTATACAAACACAACAATATAAATAAAGAAGGGTTTTCAAGCGAGCGATATTCTAGATAAAAAATTACAATTTTCGGAAAAAAAATCCAAAAAGAATTATTTTTTTTTGTATTTTTTTTCTCAAAAATTGTAATTTTTTATCTGCAATTCTTTTTTTTTTTTTGAAGTGGCGATTTTTTTATTTTCCCCAGCGGAATCCCTGCATATACATGTATAATTACATTCAATATTCTACAGAATCAACTTTGGGCATCTGAACCAGTCTGGCAATTTTTACAACGTGCCTGTACACAGCAAAATGTGACACATATACAATTCATATGAAAAAAATACATATGCTGTTCATATGTAGAACATATGAATTGCATATGAAATTCATATCAAAAGTGCACATATGAAACTCATATAATGTTCAAATGAATTTCATATGAAGAATTTTCATATGAATTTCATATGAATAATTTGCATATGAATTTCATATGCGCACAATTTTTCGTGTGGACATAATGTAAATCCATATATAGATTGAGGAATACGATTCGTGATTGTAATTTAAGGTCAATAGACATTGCATTCTAATGCACCGAAACTAGAAAGCACGCATCTGATTGGTCAATTGAAATCAGAGCCTATAAAATATGAAAAATGGAAAATTATTACTAATTTTAGTTTTTATTATTCATACTCACCTGAATGGTTGCAAACGATTAGGTTGCTATGAAATCGTCCTAATAATAAAAATCTGCCTACTCTAATCACTCAAATAACCCACCATAGACCATTCCGCTCTACACACAGCCAGTTGGCTAGTCCGCTATTTAAACCCCTTCTATTATTGTTAGGTATACAGCTTCAAAAAGTTACTCATTTCCATAAGGAAATGAAACTGCTAGTAGAAACAGCCCGAAGTAACTTAAGTAGAGAGAAGATGAAACCATCAAGCGGGGTACGGGAGGAGGGTCTACCTTACCATTCAGGTGAGTATGAATAATAAAAACTAAAATTAGTAATAATTTTCCATTTTTATGTCTTCAAACTAACCTGAATGGTTGCAAAGAATTCGTAGTGATGGTGGGAGATATTCTCACTACTCATCCTCGACCGGAATGGTAAGGCAGATTTTAAAAACCCTCAAAACAGACAAAATAATTGGCCTAGGTACAAACTTGGGTGTTACCTATATAGTAATAACATGGTCTCACCCTAGAATCATAGGGGCGCCCAATGCGGCCCCCCCCCTTTTCTACGAAAGTAGATGAGAGGTGGATAAAGACAAGCACCACCACGCTAGTCTCGTAGACTGACTCGTAGACTCCAACCTGCTATACTTGGTTAGCACGCCGGAGAATACTCATGGTATAGCTGCTGCTACCAAATGAAACCCTGGCGAATGTAGTCGCCCGGCACTTCACACGCAATAGCTCAACTGAGATATACTCAAAGTGGCCTTAAAGCCAGATGAAAACCTATACATAAAAACCCATGTATAGTAGACAAGAGAATAGAATCATTAACCCAAAGTGAAACACTATCCTTTTGCAACAACACTGCTACAAACTAGATAGGTAGCCTCGCCCTAATTGAAACATGTACAAAACAATGCCTCCTGGGCCAGAGTGATGAACCGTAAGAACCATAGATCACCACAGATCCCCATTCATCAACAAAAGCAAGTGAAGTTCATCGAGCAGTGAACTACACTTACCAACCCCCAGGATTCCACTGGGACTGTAAAGACAAAAACTGAATAAACGGGTAATCAGAAAAAATCGCAGCCTATCGCGAACAGGTAGATCCAAACAGCCTCCTAGGCTTGATGCTACCGGCTGATAAACCCACAACTGCACCCGCTGCTACTAACGGACCCAGTTCTTAAACATCTCCCTGAACTGCCAACCCCATGTCGGTCACATGAGGAACATGGAGAGAAAAAGGGGGTTACTTTCCGGAACACCACATATGTATTCCGGAACACAAATCAGTACTCACTATATGCATAAAATAAGTTAAATATAGCCTTGGCCCTAGTTTCGGCTACCATGAGGCACCCGAATAACTACAATAACACTGCTTGCAAGACGCAAAAACATCACCGCGCTGTGACAGGACCAAATTGGGCCATGTCTCGCTGTAATCATAGATGAACAGATGTGTTATCCTAACTTCTTCCGATAAAACAATCCCCAAATTCGTTGGCTGCACGCTTAGATCAGACATTATACGAATTACGTAATGAATAAATCAATATCTCTGAGCGCTGGAATATCAAATGGTAATCGCCTAGACGAGTATGATTACGGGTAAATAAAACAATAGGATTATTGGCAGAATTGTATTTAAACGAAATAATTATTTCCAGATTACCCGCGCCGATTAAAAATCGTACTTTTAATTGTAATCCGTACTACCGTCTATCTAACGTATTTCCCGGAATAAATACGGACAAAACGTAACAGTTGGCAGTAACACATCTCCTGCCAGTGCAGAGAGCGATCATAGAAAGAAGTTGAGACTACACGCACCTCGTGCATTAAGGGCCTAAACAACCCAGCTGCAGAACCACTTACTGTAGAATAAACTAAAGTAGTGGCCCTATCTATCCAACGGAAGACACCCTCCCGTTGGCCTAAAATTGGTAAGAAGAAACTTTACGGTCGGACCGGATGTCCTAATTCTTCCGAACCTAATGCTTCACCGCACGGACTGGACAGAAAGTGTGAACCACTGTCGCTGACAGGCGTGGCGGTGGGAGGCCCGAACCACAACTGATTCCAGATCATGTGAGAAGGGATAAAGTATCTGAGGGAGAAATCCCGGTTCATAGGAGAAACTGCTGATGTGTAAACAGTAGTGTGCTTCTATTTAACACAATTAACATTTTGAAATACCCAATTGCTTTAGAAATGATGGAGTGACAACAGCATGTTGTATATACAGTCGATTCGCGTTATGTCGACATTGCTTATATCGATATACCTGCTTATGTCGATGTACCGCTCGTGGTCCCGGCCGAACTGCTATAAAAACTCATACATTACATACCTGATATATCGATATCGGAAATGTCGATATTCCGTTTATATCGATGTGGAAAACAAGTCCCGATGGTATAATTCCTACACATTATACTGTGATGTCGATATGCAATTTGAACAGCGGGCGTCGTAAAGTCTGGTCAAACTTGATTGACACAGGTAAGTTTTTCACACATTCAAAGTGATCAAAACATGCCGCCGGTAACCGTGTTACAATCGCGGAATACCGTCAAAGCCGACCACGTAAGCTGTGGTCAACCAATTAACGACAGTGAAGTGAAATCACAAAATTACTCTTGTTAATAGCCAATTTATTTGCGGGACATGAATCGAGCCGTAAATGCCATAATCATTAACGGACGCTTGTTATAATAATTATAATTTGAATGAATTACATGCGATCTTATAAACACGAACAGTTGGTCGATCAAATCACTTCCTTAGCAATGTCCAACATGCAGTACATGGGTCCGAAGTTATACTGGAACGAGTTTATTGAAAAGTCCGAATCGGTACGTGGGCGCAAACAGTGGAAAAAACCGACGTTTGAGCCTTGCCGCAACAAATCCACAAAAGGATACCCCCATCCGGACAAGATAGCACTGGACACCAACGGATGCAGAAGCCATTCCGTCAGAACCGGAGATGACTGCAGAAACCATAACCACCTGTCCGTGCAGAACAGAATCCGCCGCTGTCAACCCCCGGAACACTGCCAAAAGCTAAAACATGTTGATGTGTCCCTGAGTTTCCTGCACTGACCACCAACCCGAAAAACACCGATGTAGGGGCTCCAAATGAGCCCCCCAGCCTTCTCACGACGCGTCTGTGGACAGAAAGCGAGTAGGAGGAGGTAACACTATGGAAAATCCCTGTAGGAACCAGACCTCCACTGCCCACCATCTGATACAACGTAGGAAGATGGTGATCCTAGGCAGAGACCGATCCAAAGGATCGGAGTGTGGCCTCCATAGCCCTAGTAAGTAATACTGGAGGTCGCAGACATAACCTTCCCATATTCTGCACCCCGAAAGTCCAGGAGTGACAGAAATTTCCTAGCTGACAGAGAACCTCTGACCAGTACCCGGAAAACTTAAGTCAAGATGCACACGCACCCTGTCCAAAGGTACTATGATGACTGATCGATCGGTCAAGAAGTTCATTCCCACCTAAGAAAAATCCTATGTGGGAACCAACCAATACGACTACTCTAGATAGGAAAAGAAACCTAGAAGAGTAACAAACCCCATACCACCGCCAGATACCGTATCACACGGAACTAAAAGACACAATACTCGGAAACAACTTAAAACTTCCGAGAGCATCTGTGGAAGGGCACGTGGAAGTACGAGACCCGCAGATCTATGGAAACAGCCCAGTCTCCCGGGCAAATGGCGCTCCGACCACGTCCCGAACTTCCTCTATAGCACTATACTTCAAGAGAGAGACTCTACTTAACCCTTGAAAATACCCCCGTCAGGGGAAACGACCCCACACAGAGGTTGAAAAGACGAAGCAGCAGGAGGGACCATCGGTACCGTAGCTGCCCTTTGGCCGTTCGATAGCACAATTTATCAGAGGTCAAAAGAGGCGAACGAAGCAAAACTCTGGCAGGACCGTTCAAGAAAAAACGAGCCGGCTATCACTGCGTCTCACCTGGACAAGAGCATGTCCATAGAAAACTCCAAAGACATGTTGACAAGAGGCTTAGCGGCACAAATCGCCGACTGAAGCACTGCGTCCAGAGACGATGAATCATACTGATTCAAACAAAAATCGAAAGTTGCCATAACCACAACAGCCTACACCCATGCCTTCGCAAACGCGAACCAGGGCCAGGAGCCGAAGATATCCCAAACGCTGCGGCGTCCTTGTCCAGAAAAAGAGATCTCAAAAACCATACCGCATAGAGGGGCATGTAGAACTTAGACCCCAGTGTGGCGATCAAAGTTTTGGGGCAACTCCCGGGCACTCGGAACCCCCGCAGTTGGCCAAATCCTACCTAAAGCTCCCCAATGTACGTAACAAGAAGCCCTACTGTAGGAGAGAAAGGAAACCACGGCAACTCCGGCAATTCCACCACCGAATCAGCCTCCGAGGAAGTACCCATACGGGAGGCTCCACTGGCAAACCCACCAGCTGTGAAGGAGCCGACAAACCCACTAAGTACTAGGACTTAGACAGGAACTCCAGAATCTTAGCCAACTGAACCATCATAACTCTATCGCGTGTCGAGTCCTGAATATAGACTGGGAATTCGAACTCATATACACTCGAATAAAAGAGCAGGCCAGACAAGTACGGAGCCAAAACACCACGGCGTTCAATACCACCTCGACCGTCTCCTCCGAGAACGGAAGAGCTAGATCTCGAGGAGCCGGATACAAAAACAAAATATGTTCACAGGATACGAACCCACGAACACACCGGTCATAAACTTGTTGCTACCCCGGTGCCCGATACCCGGTGCCTGCCCGGTACCGGCACCTCTCCTGCGAGAGTTTGGGTACGCTGTGACCGGGTGAATGTGATAAGCACCGGCCGCAGCAACCCTAGACTGGCAGTCATCTACCACATACATGGAAGGCTATAACCGGGAGGATCCACTGGCAAAACCACCTGCTGTGGAGAAGCCGACAAGAAACCTCAGCAACTCCGTGGCTGACCGGAAGAACAATTGGCCGATCTGTCCCACTAAGTTCTGGAACTTTGTCAGAGCCCCCAGAACCTTCGCCATCTGATTCAACAGAACTGTACTACATGTAGAAGCCCTATACAACCGTCTCCTACGACGAACAGGAGAACGAGATCTAGATGAACCGGTTCCAAAACCTGAGAATGACCTCGAGGAAAAGGAAGAACAAGATCTAAACTCCGAACCCGAAATCGAAGAGCTAACCCAATCCCGACCTACGACGAGATCGACTCCTCGACTTACGTGAACACGTAGAACGAAGACCAACCGAAGACAAGAACGTCTTCCTACCGGAAGCAGCAGGCTGTCCAGGGAAGAAGGAACCTGAAGGAGAGTCTGGTGCCTGGTGCCCGGTGTTTGACCGGTGCCCGGTAGCTGCCCAGTGCCCGCCCGGTGACCATTGCCCGGTGCCCGGTGCCTGACCGGTGCCCGGTGCCCGGTGCCCGGTTCGGTGCCCGGTGCCCGGTGCCCGGTGCCCGGTGAACCGGGTGTGAACCGGGTGTGAACCGGGTGATATGGGATCAAGAACCGGCCGCAGCAACCCTGTGATAGGTAAAGCCCCATGAGCACCGGGTGATATAGGATCAAGAACCGGCCTCAGTAACCCAGTATCCCCTGCATGGATCACCGGCCTATCACATGAGGAATGTTTAGAAGTCAGAGACCCCGAACGTACCCTCTCAACGCACACCGATCCCCCCGATGGGGAGATCCCATCTGAAGCACCCTCCGAAGCCTTACCTACCTCGGAAGGTACCACCGCTCTCAAGAGCTGAGACGCGGTCACAGACTTCTTCGACCGTGAGGTATGGGACCTACGAGACCCAGCCTTGCCCCACGTCGTATCCGTCCAAAGGCCGGACAAATCACATGGCGTCTCCTTGCAACACCCGCAACAGGAAAAGCACCTGTCCTTATGGTTGTCCCACGGAGACGTCATATGCCCACACAAAGCGCGTGATTGCGGCATGCTAACAGATATAGCTACAAAACCCGTTAGAAAACACCGCAAGTACGCCAGGAAAAATACACAAAAAAAAAATTTAATAAAATAATTTTTGTCACGGGAGCGACTACACTCGGGGACGAACCCGACAGGGTCCGAAACGCGCACCTCGCGACCCGCGAAAATACGTGACACAGTGTAAAACACCAATAAAAACAAAAGAAAAATAAGCACGTAACACAATTGAGTGACAATAACATGTATTGAACAATATCCAATGACAAATAAAGCCCAAAACACGGCAGAAATTCAAAATTAGAACGAAATTATGGAGATACAAAATATACCTGCATTCTTGATAGCGTCCTAAAAATAATAGGAGGGGTTTAAATAGCGGACTAGCCAACTGGCTGTGTGTAGAGCGGAATGGTCTATGGTGGGTTATTTGAGTGATTAGAGTAGGCAGATTTTTATTATTAGGACGATTTCATAGCAACCTAATCGTTTGCAACCATTCAGGTTAGTTTGAAGACATAAAAATCACAGCATATAAAATCTCCGTTTTACCAGCCTGTGTTTTACAACTTGACATATTTATGTAACCCTACGCGCTTTTTTAAACAATGGCCAGTGCGGCGGGGAATGCAAATATTTCCAAATTAATTTCGGTACATTTTCGGTTATCCATTCGGCCATATTGACATGTACAACCGAAAGCGGAAAAGAGAATCTACCAACGGCTGACAAACGTGGCTTCAGTGTGGTGGCCCTTCAACAAATTCCTAAAAATATTACCCCACCCGCCCAAAATGCAGAAGAATTTAATAAAGTGCTCAAATGCAAACTCAATATGCCAGTACCAACCTATAACTTTACGAATTCCAATGTGCACATACATAATAAACTGTATTGCTACACATACAAAAGCAATACAGTTAATATAAACATTACAGTTGAATAAATGTATAGATGTCTTAGAAAAAGTCCCGTTAATCTCTATTTGAAATGGGAATATTCTTCGGCGGAGTTAAATTTCTTCAAATTCATTTGGTGTGAGGCGGTTATCGATATGACGACAACAACCTGCTGACGTAATGAAAAAGATCACTGTTCGTGATATGCTACGATGTTTATAGAAAGCGGGGAGCACACTAGGTGCATTAGAATGGGGATAACCATGCTTTGTTTTTCGATTTGGAGCGGTATGTGTGAGGTTTTATGGTCTGTGAATCAGTTTTACGGCTCCGATGACGCGTCGCCGTAAAACTGATTCACAGACCATAAAACCTCTCACATACCGCTCCAAATCGAAAAACAAAGCATGGTTATCCCCTAAATTAAAAATAGCCCAGCATTGTGTAGATAAATGGTTTTCTAAGGAATGGCCAAAGAAATCTTGGTACACTCTCGCCTGCGATTCTCTTACCAAGAATTGCAATCCAGCGGTCCTTGAATTGCAATTCGTCCCCTCTGAAATTGCAGTCTAATTGCGGTCCAATCGCGGTCATTCTTTCACGATACCATTTGTGCGGTCATCCTTTCGCGATACCGTTTGTGCGGTCATTCTTTCGCTATTTGCGGTAAAAACTTAGCGTTACGCGTACCAAACGCGGTCTCTGCTGCGGTCTCTGCTGCGGTCTAGTGGTCAAGGTTTCGCTGTACCGATGGATTCCAATAGCAGGCTATTTTCGAATATTTGCAAAATGTTAATAATATGTAATTCTACTATTTATGTATATTTTATTGGATTTTAAATGGCTAAATATAGATAGGAAAATATATCTTTTAGTCAGAAAAAATCAACTATTTCGATTTTATTGCCACATTGGTCAAGCAGAGCGGTCCGCTGGTTTGACCGCAGAGCGCAGCGTAAAGCGGTCATTCTTTCGCAGTTTAAAGAAAAAAAGGAGCGTAAACTGCAATTAAAAGCGGAGCGCAGCGCTAACTGCGCTATAAGTATTGCAATTCCGCAACCAATTCTTTGGACCGCAGTCACATGATTGCAGTCCGATTGTGGTCCAATTGCAATTAATGGGAACGCGAATTGCAATCCTGCGCTCCAGGAATTGCAATTCACCTGGTAAGAGAACCGCAGGCCACTCTGTATTGTGTCACCCCATGTGCGGGAGTGCAAGCTTAACCCTTTCAACCCTAAATAACTTGAATGGAATGTGATATGTTAATTTAAGCACGAATCCAATCATCACAAAATGATTTTCAGACTAGTCCATTAATAAGAATTGGGTGTTTTTTCCCTAAAAATATGAAAATTACTTGCAAAAAGTGCAGATCCTGATGAGACGGTCTCATCTGGATTTACACTGTTTGCAAACACTGCTATAGAGGGCTGTAGTGTTGAATGCAGTTGTGATGTAAAACTAATGTCAGGGAGTATGTTTATGTGAACATTTAGATATTTTAATTATCAATAGTAACACAAACAACATATGGGGCAAAGTTTGTGCATTTAGATAATGATCAACTGATAGGATTGGTGCAATTGATTATTCATTATACATTACGTGAGTTTTGACATTTTCTACAAATTATTTGAATGCACGTGACCCTCAAAATTAATGTACCTTTATATTCGCCAACTTGCTCTTGTTTGTAAAGCTGATGTCTTTCATAATCGTTGACACCTAGCTTGTTGGCACATAGTAAAGTCCGCGCAAATGCTGAAAAACAGTAACAAACTTAATTAATTGACTGATAGTTGCTTGAATGATAGAGGTTTTACATCTGTTTAATTGGAGGGTCATTTACAGACATGAATGCACCAATATGGGGGAGCCAGCACTAAAATTACAATACAAGGCGATCGGAGAGTGTCTCACCCACTAAACAAGGCAATCGCCACAAAGCAAAGGTCAAGGTCACAATATCAGGAAGTCCAAAATTATTAATATGAAGGTCACAGTCACCAAGCTCAAGGTCACACAAATGACACAGGATGGAGAGCTACAGAAGTGAGGAAGCTATTGGTGACGTTTGGTAATGATCCAATAACAGATCAGGATATATTCAACATTTGGACGTACATCCAAAATTATTGACTCAAAAGTCAAGGTCACCAAGATGACTGTCAAGGTCACCGGAATGACACTGGATGGATAGTATCAATGTGAGGAAACTAATTATGATGTTTGGTAATGATATGGTAAATGGATCAGGAGATATTCCACATTTGGGTGTATGCCTAAAATTGTTGACACCTAGGTGAAGGTCAGCCGAATTACACTGGTAGATATCCATAAATGTGAAGAAGCTATTGATGAATAATGGAGATGCTCCGACTAATAGATCAAGATATATTCAACATTTGGATGTACGTCCAAAATATTGACATGAAGGTCAAGGTCATCATTAGCTACAATAATTCGCCTACGATATGTCATCTTGAGTGGAGAATATCGCAGTGAGGTAGCAATTTTGTTTCCAGGTCACCATGGTCACGGTCACCCGAATGCGACAACTGTGTGGAACGAATCTAGCGATTAATAAGTTTGGGAAAGGATCCGACTAGCAGATCAGGAGATATAGAAAATAGTAGATTAGTGCCGTGAATGGGAAAAAATATCTGAAATATCTGGCTCAGGAAACGGGATGGGCGAGGCTCTGTGCCGTGCTCCGTGCCGCGCCAGATATTTTTTCCCATTCACGGCACTAACCTACTATTCTATTTATCCCGTCAACACCTACAAATGTCTGTAAAATGAAAAAATAGTATTGACTGGATATCAAAAATGTTTCACGGCACATATGTTTCACGGCACATATGCACTGTGTTGACGGGATAAATTAAACATTTGGACGTATGAACAAAACTAGGAAATGTGTTCATAGAATACGGATGCCCCACATATCGCTTTGATAGTAAACGAGGCAAAATTCTAAGTCGAAAAGGGGGAGATAATCCATGAGCCGGGGGTCGAATCAAAAATCAAAATAAACGATGCACATCTACTTATCATAAGGAAACTACATACCAAGTTTCAGGTGTGTAGC
This sequence comes from Conchocele bisecta, assembly GCA_029237695.1. NCBI lineage: Eukaryota > Metazoa > Mollusca > Bivalvia > Lucinida > Thyasiridae > Conchocele > Conchocele bisecta. The sequence continues at coordinate 54,134,290 of CM055276.1, read as the reverse complement.
AATTAGGGTTTAAAAGTTTTACGAGTTACAAGGTTGGTGAGGGACGGACGGATGGGACTGACAGACAAGTGTAGCGCTAACTGACCCCTCCACTATCATGGTGGGGCATAATAACATTTATGATTATATTATATACTTTCTCAACAATATATCATTAGTATATCATATCGATGGTCTAGTAACAGAAGGTCGTAACTGCTATGCTAAAGCATAGCAGTTACGACCTTATGTTACTAGACCATCGATATAATAAACACATTTTGACAGAAAAAAGAAGAATAAAGCACATATTTCCGCGGGAAAGCGACTGATGTAGCAGTATTATCAAGGGAGACTACCACGATCGAGCCTCATTAAAGGTACATGCCCACAAAATGTTCTTTATAGGAATTAAACAAGTGTATAATTGTGTCACTATTCCACCAGTTCTAAACATTACGAGTGCCCGATATACAGATATAATCATTTAGTAATATTTATTTTGCTGATAGTGACGCTCGGTGGTATCAGGCTATTTTCATATGCAAATGAGGCATGATATTTTTTAATTATTTATATAATAATACAGCCATATATAAATATTAATGCAGTTTTAGTTAAAAAATATTAAAATACGCTATCATTGAATAGAAATAACACGGCAATCACCTGGGAGTGTCTCACCCACTAAACGAGGCGATCGCCACGAACGTCAAGGTCACTAAGGTCAAGGTCACAATATGAGAAAGTCCAAAATTATTGATATGAAGGTCACGGTCAACAAGGTCAAGGTCACACAAATGACACTGGGTGGATATCCATCAAAGTGAGGAAGGAAGCTATTGGTGAAGTTTGGTAATGATCCGACTAGCGGAACAAGAGATATTCAACATTTGGGCATACATACAAAATATATTGACATAAAAGTCAAGGTCACCGGAATGACACTGGATGGAGAGCTATCATTGTGAAGAAGCCATTTATGAAATTTGGTAGTGATATGATCAGGAGATATTCAACATTTGGACGTATGTCCAAAATTGTTGACACCAAGATCAAGGTCAGCCAAATTACACTGGAAGCTATTGATGCAGTATGGAGATGATCCGACAGATCAAGAGATATTCAACATTTGAATGTACGTCCAAAAGTATTGGTCACGGTCACCATGGTCACGGTCCATCGAATGAGACAATGGATGGATAGTCATCAAAGTGATGAAGCTATTGATGAAGTTTGGCAAATGATCCGACTAACGGATCAGGAGGTATTCAACACTTGGATGTATGTACAAAATTATTGACACAAAGATTAAGTCACCAAGGTGAAGGTCACAAGAATGACAGTGATCATTGTGAGAAAGCTATTGATGAAATTTGGTAATGATCTGACTAACGAATCAAGAGATATGTGAAATTTGGCTACGTCCAAAATTTACATCCCACAAAGTTTAAGGTCACCAAGGTCAAGGTCACCCGAAGGACAGTGGGTGGATAGCAATGTGAGAAAGCTATTGATGAAATTTGGTAATGATCTGAAATTTAGCTACATCCAAAATTTATGTCCACAAAGGTTAAGGTCACCAAGGTCAAGGTCACCCAAATAGCAGTGAGTGGATAGCCATGAACGTAAGAAAGTTATTGATGAAATTGAGTGAGTAATGATCCGATTAACAGATCAAGAGATTTGACAAATTTGGCTACATCCAAAATTTATGCCCTGCAAAGGTTAAGGTCACCAAGGTGAAGGTCACCCAGATAACACTGCAGGATAGCTATCAATGTGAAGAAGCTATTGATGAAGTTAAGTAATAATCCGACTAACGGATCAAGAGATATGGGAAATTTGACTACGTCCAAAATTTACGTCACAAATTGTTGACGACAATTAGTAATTAGTAATTGAGTATTTTCACTCAATCATATCTGAAGCATTTGGGTATTTCAATATTTTAATTGGGTAAAATAAAATCACACTAAGTACTGTTTACACATCAACAGACAGCAATTATTGAATAGTTTGCTTCGAAATGAAAACATGTCTTGGCATTTCATTAGAATTGTCTCCTTGGAGACAATTCTAATGAAATACCAAGATGTGTTATCATGGAAAGAAAGAAAAACATGCTATATTTGTGGTTTGTTTATTGTTTTCTATAGCATGATAAAGGTACCACAAATTTGTTATTGCTTTTTAGCTCGACTATTCGAAGAATAAGTAGAGCTTATGTTGTCACCCCGGCGTCGGCGTCAGCATCACCGTCACGCCTTGGTTAAGGTTTTTAGTCAACCTTGTATATGGAATACTACTGGCCCTACACCCACCATTCTTGGACAACTTCATCTCCTAGTGATGTACATCAATAATCCCTGATCTATATTTGACCTTGACCTACATTTCCTCTTGAATTACTTAGTTAATTCCCCTTGGTTAAGGTTTTTAGTCAACCTTGGTTAAGGTTTTTAGTCAAGCTTGTACATGGAATACTATTGTGCATACAGACACCATACTTGGACAAACTTTTCTCATAGGGATGTACATCAATAACCCCTGGTCTATATTTCACCTTGACCTACATTTCCTCTTCAATTACTTAGTTAATTCCCCTTGGTTAAGGTTTTTAGTCAAGCTTGTATATGGAATACTCCTGGCCCTACACCCACCATACTTGGACAAATTCATCTCCTAGGGATGTACATCAGTAACCCCTGATCTATATTTGACCTTCACCTACATTTCCTCTTGAATTACTTAGTTAATTCTCTTTGGTTAAGGTTTTTAGTCAACCTTGTAGATGGAATACTCCTGGCCCTACACCAACCATACTTGGACAACTTTATCTCCTAGTGATGTACATCAACAACCCCTGACCTATATTTGACCTTGACCTACATTTAACCTTGAATTACTTAGTTAATTCCCCTTGGTTAAGGTTTTTAGTCAACTTTGGTTAAGGTTTTTAGTCAAGCTTGTACATGGAATACTATTGTGCATACAGACACCATACTTGGACAACCTTTTCTCATAGGGATGTACATCAATAACCCCTGATCTATATTTGACCTTGACCTACATTTTCTCTTCAATTACTTAGTTAATTCTCCTTGGTTAAGGTTTTTAGTCAAGCTTGTATATGGAATACTCCTGGCCCTACACCCACCATATTTGGACAACTTCATCTCCTAGGGATGTACATCAATAACCCTTGATCTATATTTGACCTTGACCTACATTTGACCTTGACCTACATTTCTTCTTGAATTACTTAGTTAATTCTCTTTCGTTAAGGTTTTTACTCAAGCTTGTAGATGGAATACTCCTGGCCCTACACCAACCATACTTGGACAACTTCATCTCCTAGTGATGTACATCAACAACCCCTGACCTATATTTGACCTTGACCTACATTTAACCTTGAATTAATTAGTTAATCCCCCATGGTTAAGGTTTTTAGTCAACCTTGGTTAACGTTCTTAGTCAAGCTTGTATATGGAATACTATTGTGCATACAGACACCATACTTGGATAACTTTTTCTCATAGGGATGTACATCAATAACCCCTGACCTATATTTTACCTTCACCTACATTTAACCTTGAATTACTTGGTTAATGTTTATAGTCAAGCTTGTATATGGAATACTCCTGGGCCTACATCAACCATACTTGGACAACTTCATCTCCTAGTAATGTACATCAATAATCCCTGACCTATATTTGACCTTGACCTACTTTTATCCTTGGATTACTTAGTTATTTCCCCTTGGTTAAGGTTTTTAGTCAAGCTTGTATATTGAATACTCTTGGGCCCACAGCAACCATACTTGGAAAACTTCATATCCTAGTGATGTACATCAATAACCCCTGACCTATATCTGTCATTGACCTACATTTAACCTTGAATTACTTACTTAATTTCCCTTGGTTAAGTTTTTTAGTCAACCTTGGTTAAGGTGTTTATGCAGGCCGCAGCCACCTTGTTTGTCAAGCTATGTGTACATCGACAACCCTTGTAGTCGAGCTATGCTGTTCTCCTACAGCTCTTGTTAATACTCGCTACTGCTTTCAATTGGGTTTTTGGCAATTTTAATTGGGTATTTACGCAAATACGCAGCTTATCTGGAGCTCTGGGGTGAGATAAAAAAATGAAACCCATTAATATTTTTCACACATCGTCTCTTCGGATGTACATATTACGAGGTTCTACTGTATTTTTACTTATTATTTTTTCAATAGAAAATCATCATTCCCATTTAACCATTATAAAGTGGATTATCTTAGTGGATTCCTAGTATAAGGAAATCGCGGTACTCTTCCTTTATTTCATATACCAGGCCCGTAGCCAGGGGGGGGGTCGGAGCAGTCGGACGACCCCCCTGCCCAGCCTCGAGGTCCATTTTTTTAGCAAAAAAGCATGCCCCCGGACCCCCCTAGATACCTCAGGCCCCTTGGGCCTTCGAAACGACCCCCACCCCTTCAAACAGGTCTGGCTACGGGCCTGTATACACATATTTCCAATTTGCATCAACACATTAAAATGGGCCCTGGACCCTGGTACGAGCAAATGACACATATTATGGAAGTACAGTCCAAACATAGTTATTATGATGTATACTGTCATTTTGTCTAATTCTGCGCATCGGCTAATGTGCAATTCACGTCAAATTTAGCCTGGCGTACGTTATAATAAAATATGTGGATTTCGGAATAAACAAGCTGATTAATTGCTACACTGTGGCACAATGTTATCACATTCCGATACTGGCGATAGTTTGATACAAGAGTGCCGCAAGTCACAAAATACGCCCGTCGAATATGGGCCAGACAGCGAAGATGCAGAAATGTGAAGCTGTCACCAAGGCAAGAAACATTAATGAGAATTTGAAAGTCTATAGCATTATTTCTTCATCTCGTTGTGCTAAACATGTATACTAATTTAGGCAGAGATAGAAAAGTAGAGTGTAAAGTAGAAATGATAGGGAATTGGATACAATAATGTAGAAAAAATGGCTAAGTTAAAAAGGTGATATTTTTGTTAAAAAATATTTTTTCGGCATAAAAACACCAAGGTGCACATCTTCAATATGTGTAGAAGACGTGTGTATAGTTTCAGAACGATCGACTGAAAGGTTTCGGAGGAGTTGTGTACACAAACTCTGTACCGTATATAGAATTGCATAGAAAAATGTAGAAAAAATGGCTAAGCTAAAAAGGCGATATTTTTGTTAAAAAATATTTTTTCGGCATAAAAAAACACCAGGTGCACATCTTCAATATGTGTAGAAGACGTGTGTATAGTTTCAGAACGATCGACTGAACGGTTTCGGAGGTTGTGGTACACAAACTCTTGTACCGTAATAGAATTGCATAGAAAAATGTAGAAAAATGGCTAAGTTAAAAAGGCGATATTTTTGTTAAAAAATATTTTTTTCGGCATAAAAACACCAGGTGCACATCTTCAATAAGTGTAGAAGACGTGTGTATAGTTTCAGAAAACCGATCGAACTGAAACCAGGTTTCGGAAGGAAAAGGTTTTTGTTTTTTGGTAACGATCGACTGAACGGTTTCGGAGGAGTTGTGTACACAAACTCTGTACGTATAGAATTGTATAGAAAAATGTAGAAAAAATGGCCAAGTTAAAAAGGTGATATTTTTGTTAAAAAATATTTTTTAGACATAAAAACACCAAGATGCACATCTTCAATATGTGTAGAAGACGTGTGTATAATTTCAGAATGATCGACTGAACGGTTTCAGAGGAGTTGTGTACACAAACTCTGTACCGTATATAGAATTGTATAGAAAAATGTAGAAAAAATGGCTAAGTTAAAAAGGTGATATTTTTGTTAAAAAATAGTTTTTCGCCATAAAAACACCAAGGTGCACATCTTCAATATGTGTAGAAGACGTGTGTATAGTTTCAGATCGATCGACTGAACGGTTTCGGAGGAGTTGTGTACACGAACTATGCGCCTTTTCTTCAGCCGCCCGCCCGCTGTGCGGTAAAACATAATACGTACCGTTTTTTAAAAACGGTCGTATAAAAAAGTTATTCTAAATATACAGTGGATATACCTAGGTTCTGGATAATAAGCCTTCGTTGGCCAGTTACTAGAGCTATAAGCATACAAAAACAATTATTCAAAACTTTTTAAAACAATGAACTTATCGTAAAAGTGCTGTGAAACCAGATTTATCTAAAAGTCCTGCTTGTTTCCATGTCGTCCATTTTGTTACCGTATCATCCAGGTGCTTGTAGAAAATAGACTGTGACCTTAGACTCTGGATTTTTGTTGTTTGGTTATTCTCATCCTGTAGTGTGGCGCACTATCGCATCAGAGTAACAAGAGTGCCGCAAGTCGCAAAATATGCCCATCGAATATGGGCCAGACAGCGAAGATGCAGAAATGTGAAGCTGTCACCAAGGAACGAAACATAATGAGAATTTGAAAGTGTATACTAGCATTATTTCTTCATCTCGTTGTGCTAAACATGTATACTAATTTAGGCAGAGATAGAAAAGTAGAGTGTAAAGTAGAAATGATAGGGAATTGGATACAATAATGTAGAAAAAACGGCTAAGTTAAAAAGGTGATATTTTTGTTAAAAAATATGTTTTCGGCATAAAGACACCAAGGTGCACATCGTCAATATGTGTAGAAGACGTGTGTATAGTTTCAGAACGATCGACTGAATGGTTTCGGAGGAGTTGTGTACACAAACTCTGTACCGTATATAGAATTGTATAGAAAAATGTAGAATTTTTTTTCTTCAAAAAGTTAAAAAGGTGATATTTTGGTTAAAAATATTTTTTCGGCATAAAAACACCAAGGTGCACATCTTCAATATGTGTAGAAGACGTGTGTATAGTTTCAGATCGATCGACTGAACGGTTTGGGAGGAGTTGTGTACACGAACTATGCAGTTTTTCTTCAGCCGCAGGAGTTGTGTACACAAACTCTGTACCGTATATAGAACTATATAGAACTGTATAGAAAAATGTAGAAAAAATGGCTAAGATAAAAAGGTGATATTTTTGTTAAAAATTATTTTTTCGGCATAAAAACACCAAGGTGCACATCTTCATTATGTGTAGAAGACGTGTGTATAGTTTCAGATCGATCGACTGAACGATTTCGGAGGAGTTTTGTACACGAACTATGCACTTTTTCTTCAGCCGCCCGCCATGCGGTAAAACATAATACGTACCGTTTTTTAAAAACGGTCGTATAAAAAATGGGTAAGTTAAAAAGATGATATTTTTTCGGCATAAAAACACCAAGGTGCACATCTTCAATATGTGTAGAAGACGTGTGTGTAGTTTAAGAACGATCGACTGAACGGTTTCGGAGGAGTTGTGTACACAAACTCTGTACCGTATATAGAATTGTACAGAAAAATGTAGAAAAAATGGCTAAGTTAAAAAGGTGATATTTTTTCGACATAAAAACACCAAGGTGCACATCTTCAATATGTGTAGAAGACGTGTGTATAGTTTCAGATCGATCAACTGAACGATTTCGGAGGAGTTGTGTACACAAACTCTGTACCGTATATAGAATTGTATAGAAAAATGTAGAAAAAATGGCCAAGTTAAAAAGGTCATATTTTTGTTAAAAAAATATTTTTCGGCATAAAAACACCAAGGTGCACATCTTCAATATGTGTAGAAGACATGTGCATAGTTTCAGAACGATCGACTGAACAGTTTCGAAGGAGTTGTGTACACAAACTCTGTATTGTATATAGAACTGTATAGAAAAATGTAGAAAAAATGGCCAAGTTAAAAAGGTGATATTTTTGTTAAAAAATATTTTTTCAGCATAAAAACACCAAGGTGCACATCTTCAATATGTGTAGAAGACGTGTGTATTTATCGACTGAAATGGTTTCGGAGGAGTTGTGTACACAAACTATGCACTTTTTCTTCAGCCGACCGCATCCGCCCACCCACCCACCCGCCCACCCGCGCCGCCCGCCATGCGGTAAAACATAATACGTACTGTTTTTTAAAAACGGTTGTATAAAAAAATAGTAGTATATAGGGAGTCAAAATGATACCACCTACGGTGGCATCATTTCCACCCCCATACTACTCCCACCACCACCCCCTAAAAATCAAAAAATTGGTTAACGAGGAAATTGTCTCCCACCCCCACCGACCCCGAAAAATCCAAAAATGTGTGTGGTCCATAAATACAATCATGATTGTATTTTCACCCAACGTTCCAATTGCAAACAGATAAAACGATAGGTCCCCCTTTAAAAAGGAATATTTATTTTGTCCTCCTCGTTGTCATAAATACATCATGTATGTTTTTCACGTCCCAAATTGAACATAAATAAACTCCCATAGGTTTATAATAAAATATTATAACAAAATGGATAATAATAAAATACAACAAAAACGAATTGGGAATTTTTGTAATGACTTTTAATGAGAATTCTTTACGCTGTATTTCTAACAGCAATAAAACACTGGGTAAAAATGACAAAGACTATGTTTGGTATCGACAATACATGAAATAAAAAATCAGCGTAATTTATTACGCTGGCGATAAAAAACGTTGCATTAATTACAATTATTAAAACCGGCAATTAGTCGCCCGGAATACAAGGATCAATAAAATTTGAGCAATGAAGCCGACTAAATAGGATTTCAATTTGGAATCGGAGAAACTACCTAACCGAAATAGATCAAACTAATTTTATAAAAGAACAGATTTACAAAATCAAAAGAATTCGTTTAGCCGGATAATGCTTTCTTATTCTAACGATATCACAGTTATTTTAAACGAAGAAATTAAAATTGAACAGAAAAAAAAACAAACTATTAGAAGAAAATGGGTAAATAACAATACAATTTTGGAATTGAAAGTTTTTAATAACTGTGTTTTGAAGAAATTTATGAAGAATAAACGGGGTGGTTATGAGTCCAATAATAAAATAAAATTCTATAAAATGAGTAAACACTAAGGTCGATAATCGAATACCATTGAAACAAAATACCAGCGTAATTTAATCACCTTTACCGATAAGAAAAAACGTTTGCATTTACAATATTATAACCGGCAATTATGTCAAACTATACAAGAGGGCAAGAAATACAAACATTTAAAAGCCGGATAATGCGTAATCGGATATTGAAAACTAAGGAAGGGTATTATTAATAAAATGTTAAAAAACCCAACGAATTCGTTTACGAATATACCCATTTCTAACCGACCATCGCTTATAAACGAAATTAGAAAAAAATTAATTTATTGAACCAACAAATTTTGAAGATAGCAAACAAATAACATCTCCCTGAAACCCAAACCCCCGCGTTGTCCCATTTTAATCCCCAATGAACCTGCTAAGGTCCCAAAGAACGTCGTGTCAATGACCACCCGGAGGTTGTCCTTGCCCATATTTCAAAGCGGTCCCCGACACCGAACGCCGTTGTCATGCAGTTGTTTTTACCCATACGCTACCAAACATTTGTTTAGGAATGGAAAGAAAAATAAATAAAATAAAAATGTTTTAGCACCAAACCGCGGGGCGCGAACCCACTGACCCTCGTCCTCATATAGAGTATCAAGCCTTAACCCCACACGACCATGTAGGGGACTGTTATAATAAACACAATTACCTAAGTGTTAGTACAATTAATCAATTACGACAAATGTTTCAATTAAACAAAACGTGGGTTAATGAATCCATGTGGCGTAAATTGATAGCCACCAAGGTAAAAAACAGAGCCCGAGTTGTATCAATTACACAGACCGGTGGGTGGTACAGTGGTAATCCTCGACTGAAATTTGTAATTCACTCAGTGAAAAACACATGTTGTAATAGGTAGTAAATTTAAAATTTGTTTTACCCTGTGCACCAATAAATAAAACTAAATAAAACAAATTTTTTTTTTTTAATTTTAATTTTTAATGGAGCAGTAACCATTTTCCTCCGACTTATTTTATTTCCAAGTTTTTTAACCTAAACTTTATCCCAATCAGTAAACATACTCAATTTTGGGCAGGTGGTGGCGCGCCGCCTTGAATCCCTTATATCATTTTGTTTTTTAAATTCCATTCATATCGACCCCATTTCTTTTTCCACGCCAACGTGGATTCAAACTCTAAATTTAGATATTATTCCATTATTCGGCCAAACGCTTTGGACACCCATAAACGTTCGATGCTATTTTTCTTTAGACCTATACCGAGTAACGGATATTCTAATCATGTTTTTCCTAATTTTATTTTTTCTCGAGTTTTCCACCCGCACCCGCCCCCCCCCCCCTAATTAACCATACAAAGTATCCAGATAAAAACGGTAATTCCACTTCAAAAAGCCCCTGCAAGTGGAACCGTAACAATTGTAGAAATAGCGTTGTCAGCAGTCCCCCGCACCAACACAAACACCGAGAAAACCACGTTGCCTAGAAACCGTACATAGATGCTTTCAGCTAATGTTCGCCGCGCGCTTATATTTGGTTAGCGTGTTCCCTTTTTCTATATTTTGCACATTCTCTAAACCTAAAACAATAACCTGCATTAGCGACTGATATTATTCAACCTAAAATCTGAAACTTCCTTTTTCGTTAATTGGATATAAGTGGTTTGGGAGGGGGAGTGTATTGAGAGTTGGTATACAGTTGGTTTAGGGTGGAGTGGTAATTGAGAAGTTGGAATAATGGTGAATTCCCGTTCAGAGTTAAATTTATTTCAATATATTTGTATTTACAACAATAAGTTTTCAAATTAACAATTGAGAACAATAGTTGCCGGTTATATGCCTTCAGTCAACGATAAATCTCATAAAAAGAGCCTCCTCAAGAGCTTAGGTCGCGGCTGATATACGAATCCAATTGTTTTACAGTTTCAATCGGTTATTTTTCTTTTTCCATTCTAAGTTTCGGTAAATGGTACGCCTTCTCCTGTTGATAGAGTCCTCTAACCGCAACGCAAATCATAAGCCTCCGTAATGGTCGCCTGGTGGCCTTCTAAGGCATTTTTTCCACAACCCTAACCCCGACCCGGTCTCTTTTTTGAAATTCTGGTTATATTTTTTTTTTCCATCTAGATTCAGGCAAAACCGCCCGCCGCTTTTCTCTGATGAAGAGAAGTCCTCCCTGAAGCGCAAAACACCTTCATCAAGTCTTCGCAAGGGCTGCCTTGTGGTCTTCTCCGGGCTTTCACAACACCCGACCACCGGGCCTCTTTTTCGAAATTCGAAATTTTGGTTTATTTTCCCATTCTAGATTCAGTAAGTGTCCGTTTCTTCCTTCGATTGATAGAGTCCCTCTAAGCAGCAACAAACCAACCCTATAAAGCTTCCGTAATATCCGCCTGGTGGTCTTCCTCACTCCGGGCATTTCTCAATACCCTTTCGGACTCCCAAACCAAGATCAAAACACAAACCGGGTCTCTTTTTTTAAATTCCGGCATTATTTTTTTTTTCCGTATATGTTCACTAAGTGGGCCCGCTTCTATGTTGAGAGAGTCCACTGAGCGTAAACGCCCCATAAGGCCTCCCGCAAAATGGCCTCTTTGGTGGTCTTACTCGGACCCCCTCAACCCCCGGATCCTGGGGTCTCTTTCAGAAATTCGGCTATTTAATTTTAACCGTCTAGTTTCGGTAAGTGTCGCTATTCTTTACTATGAGAGTTTCTCTAAGCACAACGCATCATAAGCCGTTCCGCAAATGGCCTCCTCAATAGTTTCGACGACTGGTTGGTCCCTTACTCAGACATTTATCAATACCCCCGACCGGGTCTTATTTTTGCGAAAATTTGGTTTATTTTTTTTATCTAGTTCAGTAAGTTGCCGCCGCTTCCTCTTGAAATGAGAAGAGTCTTCTGAGCGCGAAACCCACCATCAAAGCCTTCCGTAAGGTCCGCCCTGGGTGGTCTTTCCTCGTTAGGCTTTCCCCCTCAATACCCGACGTGGCCACCTTTTATTTTTTCGAAAATCGATTATTTTCTTCTTTTCCCCCGACTAATTCAGCAAGTGGTAAGCCATTCATTTGCAGAAGTGAAGGTCTTCTAAGCGCAACGCAGCCATAAAACCTCCGTACAATGTCAACCTGGCGGTCCCTTCTCCGGTGCTTTAATCAATCCCCCAACCGGGCCCATCTTTTTTCTAAATATGGTTATTTTTTACCTAGTTCTTTAGTTTCCCCGTATGCGTTTTCTTTTCACGACCTTTTGTGTTAATTCCACAGCACCAGGGCATATTACCCTCGTTAAGTTGTGGATTAGTAGACTTTTTGTGAATCTCGTCCGTGGCCCTCGATATAGTTCTATTGATCAAGGCCTTTGTTTTTTGGGTAGTTAAAAAGTCGCCCTCTGTCGGGATGATGAATCCCCCTTCTGCCGTTCCAAATTATTTGAATTTGTCACCCAATCGGAAGAACTACCTGGTCCGTATATACTCATAATGTTGATAATATATATTACGAACATGCGTTTAATTCTAAATAATTTTTCAATCAATTTGAAATTTCTAGACGACCGAAATCGGGTAATCGTTCTTCAACTCTCTCCCTTTATCATCAAGAATAGAAAATCTTCAACTTGTGGATGTGTCCAGATTCCAAAACTTTCATCTCGGTGTGGGAAATCTAAGGTCACAGTCTCGCCATAGAAACAGTCGCTGGCGGCACAGTTTTCAGTAATGTGCTGGGGGACCCGTCTACCGTGTTGTACGATGTGTTCACCCGATCAAGTGCACCCCGAGAGTTTTCGTGAAGGCGAAGTTTACTGGGTATCGCCGCGGTGATAATCCACGGGGAAGAAAAAGTGCAACGGGTACATTCGCCCTCATCACCTCGTTGTAAGGGGGTTGATATTTAAATCCTAACATTGAGGCCAACCCCGGAGTGATCTTTATTTTTTTATCAACGGACAATGTCGCAATCCCCGTGGCTTTTGAGACTGTGAGAGTGACATTATCAGGCATATTCCTTGCGATTAAAGCTTGGACATCTCTGAAACCCCAAAGGCCAGGACGTAATGCGACAGTCTGCTTCCCGAACGCGTCTCTCTACTTCTGCAGGACTATCGCGGTCTCTAGATCTAGACCATCTACGGAATAGATAGCCTCTATCCGTTCTATTCCTTGGATATCCTTGTACATTTCAATGTTTTTCCACCCAACCGTGAAGGTGATTGATCTAAGGCCTACCCGGCGTTTTCCGCAGCAGTTGTCTATTAATTTTTGAAGTTCACAACTCCCTTTTTGAACATTAGTTATAGTAGCAAACATAATAATATCTTTCAATGGATACCAAAGCATTTAGCTTTAACTCTAATGTAAAGTACGCGGTCGGAGGTAAATACACGCAAAAAGACGTTGTTAACCCCCTTGTACACCCAACCGTAACGGTTAGACCGGACAGTGGCTTTGCCACCAACTTCCCTAATATCTTTGAACAATATAGGCTGCCCAAGATTACTACGATGGAGGTGGTAAACGGGTGGAAAGCAACACCGATGCAGTTTTGGCAGAACCAAATAAATTTCGCTGTATGGTGCGCAACAGCCGGGTGTGGAGTTTCACATAAAGACCATCTGAATGTCATGCTCCGAAGTGTCTACAACTTTCATGCGTATTATACTATTAGGAGGATTCTCAAAGAACTAGGTATTTCACTACCTCAAGACGACGCCTGGAATCCCATTTCCAACGCATACGACCGTATGGTGTTTGAAAGACTGTGTAACGAATTTAACGTTTCAAAAGACGCGGACTGGAGACAGAAAGCATTTCCTACCAGCACCGGCCTCGGGGACGTTCTCATTCACGGCCAGTCCGGGAATTGGACACAGACTGATTTAGACACGATCACTCCGGTGACCACATCGTCAGTCGGAACGCCGGGAATTTTGACGCCCCGCGACTATGACTTTCGGGCCGGAAGTGTCTGGAGGTCGGCACTGTGGCGTGTTTTTCTTGTAAAATGATTACCTCCGAAACTGGCTCACGTCGATTACATACAGCATGGCTGCTGAGGTTCAGAACGTGTGGGGTACATTTATGTTAGATACGGGTCTAGGGTTCACGCAGGGGGCCGGGGTTACTCGCGTCAACGACTCCATTCGCACGTACGTCTGGGCCATCCTCGGCGCACAGAAGCAAACTCGCAGTTCTATACTGGGCATGGGAACAGCGTTTGATGCACAAAAACAATTCTTGGCACTTGTAGAGGACGCCATCTCAGCTAGGGTGGACCTGGAGAAGGCGATCCAGAATATCAAGACGTTTTGCAGAATGCCAGACCCCAGATAGACTATGTATTTGGAATAGGTCTTTATATGGCGCCGAGCAATATGATACTACGAGACGACCCGGTTGACGGTTACAATAATCAGATCGTAATCGCCACCGCCAATCAAAAAATAGGCCACAACGGTAACGTGAACACGGATATCATCAAGCGCACCCCCAACATGATCGGGTTCAACAGTGGAACCGATTTCATAAAACACAAAATGGATACACCTCCCCCAATTCGTAAATCAAACCCAGTACCCCCAATTCGTAAATTGGATGAACCATCGAGATCCATCAACAGACCAATCGCGATTGGAGAAACACCAATCAATTACAAATTGGGTGAAATTGGAAGCACAACACACGAGGAGGAGAAATTAGGGCTCGTCATCGCCCTTGTGGCGATCGGATTATTTACGCTTTGGTTGTAGGAACTCTCTGACAGAGAATAATAGGAGACCGGCGATTGCCACGATTAAAGCCCAAGTATTATTGGCGAGCCATCCGACCGTTTTTGATAATATAGATAGCAAGTAAGAAACGATACTTCCGATCAGTCCAGGTAGTGCGGCAGCCAACTTTCCTGCTAATTTAGCCAGGAGATTGGCGAGGGCTTTTAGTTGTTTTTTTATCCATTTTTTTACCCCACCGGATGGTGCTGGTGCTGGTGCTGGAGCTGGAGCTGGAGCTGGTGCTGGAGCTGGTGCTGAACCACCCGTGATAGATAGAACTAGATACGATATAGATAGAATTAGGGTCGATATAATCATGCTGAAAGCCGCGATGACGGTTATTATCGTGACGCCCTTCTCTCTGAACAGAGTGCGAATACGCGCACCGAGTGTAGTGTCCTCGTGCAGGACCCTCGAGATTGTTTCGCGGCTCCGACTTAATTGACCGAAAGCGTCTCACGGTTAGTCGAGGCAGCCTCCAATCGAGCTTCTCTTTCGTCCCGCAACGACCGCAGGAGTTTGTTGATCCGCTCGGTAGATTCTCTATCGCCCCGTGCTTCCTTTATTTTTCTTTCTTCTAGAGCGATATGTTTGTCCAGCGCTGAGAGTTTGGAGAGGTTATTAACTAGTTCGCGCCCGAGTTGTTTGCAGAACCTTATCGAGTCCCCGGAGTTCGCGAAGAGGTAACGGTGCGTCAAACTTCGTGCCGTTTATTTCGTTGACCGTGGTTTCAATCGTGTTAATGACGTCGGTGGCTACGCGAGGGATCTCGCTGAGCTCGATCGTTTCTATAGTGGCGGCCATCTTCTCCAGCGTTTCGTCGGTAGACTGTAGGGTTTTTACCATTTTTGTAGGCAGCGGCGCCTGAATGTCGTCGAGCACTCCGAGAGCTCGAGCACTCCGAGAGCTCGAGCGAGTAGTGCTCCATATCGCTTCAATGAAGAGGGTTTGAGGAACTTGTTTGGGTTGTTCTTGTACGTCAGCAACTTCCAGGTATTGCCCCATTTAACCCCATTTAACCCATAGGTCTCCTCTTTTAGTGCTGCGAAACTCCAACGTGGCCTCGATGCCGCGTTTAGACACTATACTCTCCCACCGTTTCACCAGAGTTTCCGTTTCCTTGGTAGACGCCAGCTCATTCTTGGAGATCCCATCAGGAATCTTGGCACCACCCGCCCGCCCATCCGCCGGAGTTTTGGATTTGGCCTCCCACGTTTCGAAATGTGTACTCGCCTCGGGCGGGTACTCTATGAAGGACGTTTCGTCGAGCATATTATCGAAGTAGTCATCACCGTCCAAGCCCTCTCCGCGGGTATATAGATCGATATCATCATCATCATCATCATCATCTACTAGGTAATATTCTTGGTCGCCCGTAGTGCGATCGAATTCGTCCATGCTAATATCGAGACCAGCCATCTTTAATAATTATTATTATATTAAAGACAAAACAATACAGGTTTAATAGTTTCAATAAAATTAATTATGTCTTCGAGTCAATACGGTCGCAAACTCAATCCATACCGCAGACTGCGTGAGCCCCTCGGGGCAAAAGGCGTGAGACAGAGTGTCGTTATTACGAACAACCCATCGACGATCGACCAGAACCAGCAGCTCTTAGTCCGCTTCCCCAACCTCGGAGCTAACGACGTCATTGTGCCAGGTACTGTTCGCCTCGCTTTCACTATTTCGCTAACGTCGACGACGCGACCGAACCGTCGTTCAGAACCTGGGTCGCGCCATCGTCAAGAAGACCATGATAAAGATTTCTGGTAATGAGGTGATGTCGATCGACGACAGCGACGTCTACCATTGCTATCAGGACCTGTGGAAGACGTCACACGAGCGTGAAAACGCTGTCTATCAAGGTATTGACACCAGCAAAAATAAGAACGTAACCAAACTTAGAATCGGGGCTGCTAACAAGGTAGATAACAACGCTAGTGACAACGCGGTCGTGGGCGCTTACGGCAACCGCTTCTACATCCCGCTCGACTTTGAGTTGCTGGAGAGTCACATGCCCTACTATCAGAGTGTTTCTTTGGCTGACCGCCTCGAATACGAACTAAACGTTCAACGACTACGGCCGAGTTATCATAGCCAGCGACATGTTTATCGACGTATACGATCGATAATGTTTCGCTGGAGTACGACATGGTCACGATGCCCGAACTCGCGCGATTGATCAGAACCCAGTACGCCGGGCGCGTTGCCATACTTTACGACCGAGTTCTTCGCCATCGTAAGATGACGAAAGACAAAGGCGACACATTGTGGAATATTAACGTCAACGTACCCGCCCGCCATCGATGAAAGGTATACTGATGCTGTTCGAGGAGGCTCGGGTAGCGCTCGGTGTTAGAAAAACCGACAGATTCTATCACCCCAAAATCACGAAGGTAGAGGTGACGATCGAGGGAGTCCCCAATCAACTCTACAGCGCGGGTCTTCGCGCGCACCAGCAGTGGGACGAAGTAAGAAAGCAGTTTGCTGCCGGCTCTAAGCGCTCTCCGGAGGTTGCAGCAGTTGCCAAAGACCTACATCTCTCGCCGTCTCCCTCGCAGAGTTCCTGAATACCAAATACGCGTTATGGCTAGACATGCGAGCCAGCGACGATGACCAAATACACGGCAGCGGACGCCAAGTTGAGAACGCTAGCGAGGGTGTGACGATCCAGATAACCAAAGAGGCGGACGGAGCCGGGCCATTGAACGTGTACTTATATATAATTACAGATGCACAACTCAACATCGAAGATGGCCGATACGTCTCAGCACTCTACTGATTTAATAAAAAAATCATGTAACGTTTTATTAATTAATAATTTTGAAAAAATTAAGAAAATTAACAATCAATACCAATTCACGATTGGAGATGCTCACTATGCCATAATATGTGGGCAGACAGGATGTGGAAAAACGGTTTTCATCCTAGACTTGCTCGAGGGCTCCTACCGCGATGCCTTTCGTCATATTGTGATCCTGTGTCCCACTGTGCGGCACAACGATACTTATCAGCGGCGCCCATGGATATGGTCCGATCCTGAGGTATACGTTATTGACCCGGGTGATAGGCTTCACGATTGGTTGCGTGGTTTATACCAAAGATTCCAGGGTGAGCCCACCCTATATGTGATTGATGATTGCTCGGCCAAGGCGGCGATGACCAAAAAGAAGGACATGCTCTCCGAGCTCGCATTTTCTGGCCGCCATGCGAGGCAAAGCGTATGGATATCCACTCAAAAGTACAACGCCGTCCTCAAGGATCTGCGCGAGCAAACGAAATGGGTCGCCCTCTTTCACTGCAAGGACCGAGACTCATTCGATGACTGTCTTCGAGAGAATGACGTTATCCCAACGCGCGAGGAGCGCCTGCAGGTTCGACAGACGCTTTCCGAAACTAAGCACGCCAAGCTTCTGCTAAAGACTGATCAACCAACTGCTTATAAAGTTATCAATTAATTAATAATTTTGAAAAAATTACAAAGTAATAAGCAATCAACGCTAACAATTGCTTAACAATTGCGAACAATGCTTAGCAATTGCTGAACAATTGAATTGCTGAACAATCGACAAATGAACAATGGTTAACAATGTTAACAATTTTCTTTTCTGCTCCGCTGCGAGCTTTGTTGCGAGCATAATGGTGATCATAAGTATCGGGTGGTGCGCTTGGCAATATGTTAAAGTGATGAGACTTGTTAGAATAGTTAAATTACTAATTTTGAAAAAAATGAACTGCGACGAACTTCTCGATCAGCTAATGGAAGAAACCTCAACTCCGACTGCCAACATTCTGAAAGATAATGAAACATCAACTCCGACAGAGCAATCGGGATCAACTCCAACTCCAACGGCAGTTGGTATTGGGTTGAGTGCAACGACTCCGAATGAAAATGAAAAGGCGGCGCGACGCGAGCGTCTAGCTGCGCTGGTTGCTGGGGACAATCGAGCATTATCTAGGTAGGCGTCTCTCAGTTTGTCAGGTGGATAAGATGTCAGATCGAGATCGATAAAATGTATGCGCGATACGAATCCAAATTGGGAGCAGAGATGACAAAAACTCTTGGATCGGCGGCTATTCATTTGTACGCTACCGCCGTTAGTAGACTTCTCCCTATACCAAACACCGAAGGGTTGATTCACGATCTAGAGACTGACCCTTTTATAGGACACACTCTTAGAACGGCATGCTGCTCAATTTATCACAAGTTTGGAATGTACTTAGCTCCACTAACAACCGCGTTGACCACGGGTAAACACTGTCAATTTGGACATATATGCCCACTGAACTATAAGCCCTGAAAATGATGACACAAGACACACCCACGAGAGTGACGGAGTTGAACCAGATTGCTCCAACACAATCGAACCAGATTGTTACTCCGCCACTGGATGACATACCGCATATAAAAAATCCCAAAAGACAGGCAGCTGGGCGGGCGGCGGCTGCCACCCGAAAAGTTAAACAAGATAAAATACTCGCCGAGCTTCGAGAGGCTAAACAGTCGTTGCAATCGGGGACGGAGACAGCAAAACATCTGAAGACAGAGCAATCGGGTTCAACTTCAATCCCGAGTGCAACAACACCCCAAATTCACGAATTAGAAGCACACCCAAATTCTTTGAATTTCTCACCCAATACCAACTCCCGTTGGAGTTGGACTGAACCCCAATTCACGAATTGGAGTTGGTTTGTTGGTGGTAGTCTGGTAGTTGTTGGTGCCCTGTGCGTGTGGAAATACCCACCCAAAAAAACAACCAGCCAGTGTTCAGAAGAAACACCAATCATCAACAATGTTGAATTTGGATGCGCCCCATTTAAACATTGATCGCGACCCCTTTTATATGCATAATTATAACAATGGCTGAACAAGATGGTAAAATGTTAGTGAATGCGCTTTTATCACGCCGTGGTGATATCGGGTTTCAGTATCGGGTATGCTCGACTATCAAAGATGGCCCTAGGAGGAACCGCTCCCAAATTGGACTTTACTGTGAGAGACGTAGGGCTCGCGACCTTAGATGTAGCGCCTCGCAGTTTGGACCCGAGATTATCTAGTTAAAGCTGGAATTCTACCAGTTAATATATGGAAATAAATGGCTTCAATCGCAGTAATAGTAGGTGGTGCGCTTGTAAACGCATTGGCGTTCAGCGGTAGCAACTTTATATTCTCTAAAATGAAAAGCTCGAACGTGGATGAGGAGCGTAAGCGTCATGATTTAGCTGTAGAACAACTCAATAGCGCAAAGGAAGCGTGGTCGAAAAACGAACCGCCCATCTGGACTGGGTCAATGAAGAGCTTCGCCGCGAAAATCACGCCGCGCAAACTTTTCAGAACGTTGAAGAAGCCAACCGCGAGTACGCGCTGGCATATCCGCACAAAAGTCTCGATCCAATGGATCCCGAGCCCCAACTTTCAGATTTCTATGTACCGTCAGAGGCCCAAAAGGACCGCGAGATCGCGTTCATCGTCGTGGGAATGGGTGTGGTGGGTCTCGTCGGCTATTATATTCAATCGAGATTTTAATTAATTAATTAAAACATTTTTTTTTTATAAATATATATATATAGAACGATGTTAGTTGACGAACTTTATGACACTATGATCGATGTAGGCTACACTGCCTAAAAACATCGTTTACCTGGTGCAAAGAGTATGATTCGTCTGGCCCGAGATTGTCTCGAGACGTGGCGCGAGGACGAAAAAGAGGCCACCCTTTTTCGCAAAGCGGATGTTAGATTCCTCCATCAACTCCCAATCGAGATTGGATGAATTAGATTCCCCTCTCCTGTTCCAACCCAAACGCGATTGGGGCTGCAGCGAAACTTCCAACAAAGGTTTATTATTAACGACGCAGTTACCGGACGAACTGGCGAGGGCATGTTGGAGATTGTCCGATATATTAGAATACTTCGCATACGATGAACACGCGCAAACTTGATACCAAACTAACGCGCAAGCTGTCGAATACATACTATAGCCCACGCGGCTACTGGAAGGGACTCGCGGCCATCAAGAACCTCGCGGCGGCGACCAAGGTTTCAGAAAACGCTGTCAAGGAATGGCTCAAGAAGCAGGCCCATCTGGCAGATCTATTTACCCGTGCCTCACAATATTCCGCGCCCGAAATTCGACGTGCCGGTGCCGAACCAAGTTCACCAAGCGGATCTCCTGTTTCTACCTCACGATCGCGTCGGTCGCAAAAGGTACAAGTACGCACTGACAATCGTTGACGTAGCGAGTCGTTATAAGGGGGCTGAGCCGTTGGCCACTAAAGAGTCTAAGGAAGTGGCCGAGGCTCTTTCCCGAATATATAAGAGGAGTCCTCTCAAATGGCCGAATCTTCTCCAGGTCGATCCCGGCCGCGAGTTTATGGGCGCGGTCTCTCATCTATTGTCTAAGCATAAAGTTTCTATCAGACGCGGCCCGCGTCAACATCCACCGGGACCAGGGGATCGTGGAACGCTTCAATCGAACCCTGGCTGAGAGACTGTTCGGACACCAATATGCCAAAGAACTTGTAAACCCCACCCTCATCGCGATCGACCGAGGTGGGTGGCCAGACTGCCCGCCGTGGTCTCCGCACTGAACGGAGAGGTGACCAGATTGATAGGTAAGAAGCCTGTAGATGCTATCAAGTTTAAAAGGGTGACGAGCGACCCTCTGCCGTCTCGCGCGGGCGACCCATTGGTTTTAGAGGAGCAGCGGCTTCCATCAGATATTGACGTCCGGTACCTCTATCAACCGGGAGAGCTCGAAGGTGGCAGCCGGCCGCGCGACTGATCCCGTTGTGGTCTCTGAATGTATATCATCTAGATAGATCTATTACCAAACCATGATGAGCCCGTGCTCTAATTATTTGACTGATGGTCCACTCGCGGGTTTGTTCGCGAAGAACTTCTTATGGTGCCTTCTGGCACCCAGCTACCCCCGATTACTTAAATCAATAGAGGTTCTGTATGTATTCCGTCTGGTAACACGCGTCTTTTATCGTAGTATGCCGAGAGTCCTAATTTTTGTTGACAGTACGTTTTCATAACGCCGTCTTTCATTTTAAATCCTCTATTTTGTGCTACACATCTATAATGTGTTTTCCATCGTTCTGTTAGTTTTCATCTTAGTACTCGTTTATATCTATCCCAATTTAAATTGTTAGTTCTCTTGGACATTCCTTTCGCAGAGTTTTTATTAATAGAATTAATTTTTTCTACGAAATAACACTTACTAGATAACGCTATCGCCCTATCCCCGCTAAATTCAATTTTGAAAAGTCCGGGCTCTCTTTCGCTCCATTTATCCCAAGCCAACCATTTCTTTTTTTCTTTTTCAAACTCGTCTAGTAAGTTAGGTCTAATCAATTCCTCTATCGTTTTTCCACTATCTCCTATATACATACTATCTGTATCCATCTGTATTAATTCAAAGTCTTCTCTTTTTACGTATTTATCTAGAAATTTGTAGTAAAATTCCAACATTCTCAATTTAGCTAGTTGATAAACCGCTATTCCACAATGGAATGGTCTCTTTTACCGCACACCTGGGTTTTCTTGAAGATATTTCGTACGCATCTCCTATCTCTTCCAAATCGTCAAAGAATGCAGATCTTAATGCTTTGTCAACACAGGTTTCGTTTTGTGTATATGTCGTATTTAAATGTCTCTCCGTTGCCTCTATCATTTTTCCACAACACGAGTTTCCTAATAATTTCATTATGTCGGCAAATGGTTTCTTATTTGGTTCTACATCACCTGTTCGTCTTGCGGCTGTAACTTCTTTTGCGAACCATTCGAATGGTTTTCCGCTAATATAATCTATAACACGATGAACTCCAGTTATTTCTAGGCCGTGTTTTAAATACCATTTCAACAGTGGCGCATACAGCAATACTTTAGTGGTGGTCATAGATCCCACCAATTTTTTTCCATCTCCTCTTGTTCGGCCAGTATCGTTTAAATATTTTAACATGTGTGTGGGAACTTCATCAACCTCTACTTCTCTGTTTATAAATATTGGGGACATTTCAGAAAACTTATGTTTTAAGTTGTGTGGAACTTCTATATCCACCTCCGCAAACCCAAACCAGTCTCCAGATAAAACTCTTTTACAAAACTTTTTAATAAATTTAAGGTTATGTGGGGTATCTATATGGTGTATAGTTTCTCTCCCACACGGCATCTCTTTATTTAACGTAGATAAATATAACGCGTTTGCATCGTATCCCAAAAAAGCCTTGCAAGGTTTGTTAATTTCATTTGATCCAAATGAGGAATTAGATCTAATATTTGAAACACCAGCTTCTGCATAGCGTGTAAATACTATTGATGGACCGCCAACTAGAGCGTCCTTCATCATTTCGTATGCATATAGAGCATCCTCCGGTATAATTTTTTGTTCTTTAATGGTTCCTCTCAATAAATATTGTATAGCTACTCCAGGTAGTGTTACCGCATCTTTGAAAATATCCACACCTCTGTGTTTATAAAATTCACACATTTTTTCCACCGCTTCTAGGAACGGTGCTACATCTAAATCGTTATAATATTTCAACCAATCTCTGAAAGTTTTCATATTATTTTCTTCGAAAATTCTACGACATTTACTTAATTCTGTTTCATCTATTAACATTTTCCCAGATAGTTTGGAATACCAATTCTCTATACCGGTAGTCCTGGGTAATCCAGTTTGTCTGGAGAATCGAACCACTCATAAGAAAGAAAGATTTCTGTCCTTTGCATTCGTAGGCTTTTATCCAACTATCGTAACTTACACCAGGTCCTAGATAAAGTATTACATCAAGAAATCTAAATTCTGGAGTAAATAGAAATATGTTGCGTTTGCACGTTTTTCCGACCATTACTTTCTTTGTTGTTGATGCCAGTTTCGCCTACTAGGTATTTCTTTATTAAGTTTATATCATACTTACTGCTGTTAAAACCTATAACCGCACTTGCTCTATCCACTGTTCGATCTTGGCGATTTGGTTTTTACGTAAATGTTCTGTATTAAACCTATATCTTGACCACACTTCTTCTCTTATAGCTTTTCCCCTGACTTTCAAATCTTCTACGAATTTTTCTATAAGTTTTGCGGGATCTTTATCACAAATATGAGTTACTGTTCCTGATAAATTATCTCCTATACTAACGCTTACCGGAACGTGCTCAGCTTCGCACTCTAAACTATTACCGGTAGTTTCAACTTCTGACTGGAGATACGCCTCAAAATCGTATACTATCTGATATGGATAAAGAGTAGTGTCGCAACCGATCTTTATGTCTTTATTTCTTTGAAATTCGCATTCCCACATAACTACTAGGTTGAATTCTTTGCTTTTTCTAATAACTTTATCTCTTCTCATTGTGGATGCGCGTTCTTCTTTTTTATGCTTTGCATGAATCTCACACCCGTGCCAGTAACAGCCGTGATATTGATATACGGTATTGGTTTCTGGACAGTATCCATCTACCGGAGCTCCTAAAATCCATCTTTCACCTCCGTGTCCACACTGTTCGTGGTGAATGTGAATTCCCTCCCGCTTTTCCACAGAGTACATCCAATCGATCGCGCCATAACTGTTAGAACCTTTTGGGTAGAACGCTTTCTCGAACGACGAACGCGGGCGCTCTAAATAATTACCATCGCATATTACTTTTGTCTCACCTCTCATACATGTTGGTCCGTGTCTCTTCATATTACTCGCTTTCGTGAATTTCTGTTTGCAATTATTGCAGGCGTAAATTTTAGATAGGTTTTTAAGGTTTTTTATCAGAAATGCGTGATTATTAAACAGTCCTATTGTCATTGGTTTATTACCTATTTCATTATAGTGTGCTGGTACCTTTTTCAACCACCATACATTACATTCGGTGGGTGATATACTTCTATACCGATTTTAAAAAACTCTTCAACCTTTTTCAGATCTGAAAAAGGAATTGGTGAAACCACATTACTACCGAAATATTGCTTACTAAGTTCTTCCGCTTTTTCTGTACATCTGTCAGGTCTGATCTTTTTATCAAGGTGCATAGCTAGACACCTGAACAGACAAAGATCGTCTTATACTTATCTAAAGAATACATACCTTTTCTATTCCTCAACCATTCTGGAAGTTCTCCTCCTGCTGCTTCTTTGGATTGTAGTCCCAAATCTTTTCCCCTACTACCCTGTATTAGCTTTACAAAAATCCTCTACCCATCTTACAAACTTCCACTTTGTATTTGGTCTGTCTATTTTATCGGACATTATTCGTGTTTGCTCCTTATCTGACAGCCATTTTTTAACGGTTTTCATTGATGATAGTGGTTCGCTACCACCGAGATTTTTGTGAAATATTATAGTTTTAGGTTTTCCATTTTTAGTTTCCTCCATATGTTCTAGCTTGTAAGAATATGAATATCTCAAATAAAAATTGGTTGTTAGATACGGAGCGAGTTTATCGGACATCTGCGTTCAGACTCGTTAATGTTAATGTTTTTTACGAAAGGATAATGTAACATACCCGTCTTCCATTTTCTACCTTTTCCAATGTTTCATCGTGAGCCCCCAATATTTCTTCACCTTTTTCCACTATCGCGCGAACTATAGATTTTTTCTTATTATTTTGTATTGGGCGTCTCAAATTATTGGTGCTTGAAGGTAATTCTTTAGAATTAATTACACTAGCCCTTAGCTCCGCAATACTTTCTTTTTGAATTCTGTTACCAACTTCCTCCGCTAGTGAGAGGTCTTTAAATGCCCCTCTTTTATAGGCGCGGGTAAACCGCTTCATAAACGCCTCATTCTTTGTGGCATTTATCAGCTTTGTCAACCCCCTAACTCTCAACCGTGTACTATAAGTAATCCCTAGAGATTCGCTTCTCTTCTCTAAACTTTCTATTTCTGACGTTATCATATTTTCTGTAATATAACCTATGAAATTTATTCTTCAATTGTCTTGAAAACATTATGTTTTTTTTCACGACCAATTGAATATAAACATATACATATACATATATAATGGAGTGTTGAGACTTGTTGTAAAACGTTTAACGCGTAAAGACTATCTACGAAGGCATCTAGCGAGACGTAGACAGTTTCCTTGTGCCCCCCCACAATTTCAATGCCCCAGATGCCCTTGTAAATTCGTTAGTGCCCAAACTCTTTGTAGACATAAGCAACTACGCTGTCAGGTGGCTACAGGTGAACGTGGTAGACTAGAGCTGGTAGAATTAGTTGCTGATCTACGGAATAAATTAGCTATATCGGAGGAGGAAAATAT
Source organism: Conchocele bisecta (assembly GCA_029237695.1). Classification (NCBI taxonomy): domain Eukaryota; kingdom Metazoa; phylum Mollusca; class Bivalvia; order Lucinida; family Thyasiridae; genus Conchocele; species Conchocele bisecta. The sequence continues at coordinate 54,108,344 of CM055276.1, read as the reverse complement.
GGAGTTGGAATATAGACTATTACGTGAGGACGCATTTAAATCGGAAACTTATTAGAAGAAATTCATAAATTTACTGTCGAAAAAACATGATGTATTTATGACAACGAGACAAAAATAAATCCTTTTTAAGACTATCGTTTTATCTGTTCAATTGGACGTGAAAACAACATGATGTATTTATGACACACATTTTGGATTTTTCGGGGTGGTGGGAGACAATTTCCTCGTTAACCAATTTTTGATTTTTAGGGGGTGGTGGGAGTAGTATATGGGGGTGGAAATGATGCCACCATAGGTGGTATCATTTTGACTCCCTATATACTACTAAAATGGTTATCTAAATTATCAGAGGAGTGTACAGGAAACAATTTTCCATATTTCTTTGCCAGTCATAAATGACAATAATATTATCACAAGGCTAATAATCATAATGCAAGATGCTTTCAGATCACGTTTAATTTTCATTTGTGGTACATGCTATTTTACCATATTCATTATGGTGCACACTACAGGCAGGATTTATAACAACAACAAGATAATAACAATCTACAAACTGTAGAATATTATTCTGAGCATTTTTATAATCAACAGAACAATAAATTATATTAAAAACACAAGAGTTTATATCTACATCTGTGTAATCAAATATAATTCTGTGTTAGTTTTGTATTGTTTTTCATATAAGACCCCCCCCCCCCACCCCCCCCTCCCCCCCCCCCCCCCCCCGTATCATGAGAAGCTCTATTCTAGTCATTTGACAGCTACCAGTCTGTGTTTACATGACCTTGACTGCTCAAAATGGCTAAAGAATCCAGTGACACAGACTGACAGAACCATGCTTTGTAAATCTTTTTCAATAATGATGTTTACGAGTGGACAAAAGTGGGAATAGCTGAAATACAACATTTTGAAGGTATTCCAACAATTTTGATTAAAACCTTACATGACCAAGGGCGATGTGGAATATTTTTCTCCATTTGACAGATAGGTGTCTTCTGCAATTTTTTTTCGGGAAACTGACCGTGAAAGTTTCCGTGAATAGAGACAAATGCGGTTTACGAAAATTCCCGATGCGGGGGTAATCGCTACTATAGTAAAAATGTGTAATATTTTCAGACCCTGCTGCTGGAATAGCTGTCTTATTTACTCCATTAACTTTTCAACTAAGAAACTAACGTGTCATGATGTCACTGGATAGTTCTGCTTCAAGTTTAATACCATAACTTTCTCCATTAATGGAATTATCAATACTTGCGCTTTTTATGCACGGAAATCTTTGCATGGGGATAGATGAGGATCTAAAACGTTCATATGTTCAATAAGTCTAATACTCAGGTACCTAGATGAATTGAATACACACCCATACGTCATAATAAACGTACATTTCATACACATCTGTGGTGACATCAACAGTTTCCGTAATTTATACGAAGAATTTAGAAACTTTATGGAAGCTGCCATTGTTGTTGTTGTTGATATTCCCGCCCTGACTTGTCGCGGCACCGCAGACAGGTTCCGGGCCGTTTGACTAAACTTCTTACCACTAATAAGTTCGTAAGTGCAAAACTAGAATTTACAGTAAAGTTGGCATTAGTACCCGGTTTTGGGCAATATTTGTTGGATTTGTTCAAATGTAACGGTACATAGTTTTGCAATAGGAGTAACAACACATACTATGGCTGTAAATTGTGAGTGCGGAAATCGTTTAATGAGCTACATAATTACAGCAGTTATTTGTATGCTCATTATTCGGAAAATCCGCTATATTATCTGCAAATTTTGACAGACATTCAGAGCATATCGGAATTCTGCGCATGCTGTGAAATGTGTGTCATTCAATCCTCCTTGATGTGATGCATCAGAGATTAATATGCCTGGTCCGGAAAGGGTATATGGAATAGTAATAGTAATTTGATGGCAAGAGATAAGTGTGAGGTTTAATTTATGGCCCGTTCCATGTAAACTGACCGTTCCAATTATGTACATTTGTTGTCATGTATAATGTTTGCAGTCTTCTTTGTGTTCTCTTCTTTTCATTCATCTCCTGTACCTTTGTTTGTTTGTATAATGCATTCATTTCATATCTTAACGTATGTGCTGTGACCGTGTCTGGTGTAGTTGGTAGTATGTCAACCAGAAACAGGATTGGATTGAGGACCGATCCCTGAGGTAAACCTGATGGTACATTCACCGCCGAAATTTGGTCACCATCTGACATGTGCGACTCTATGTAATGCACTTTTATTACAGCATCGTATTATTTGGTTATTACGTCCAATGTTCAGACAGGAAGACAGCTTACATACAGAGGTGCCAGAAGCATCATCAGGAGCGTAATCAAGGGGGGGGGGTGGTTGGGGGGGTGCGACGGGCCAGGTGTGTACACATTATTAAAAGCGTAGATTGATTGTGTAAAATAAGAACTACATTTCGTAAAGTGAAAATTTCTCTGCTAAAATAAATAATTGTTCTCATAATATATCGATGTCTGGAGGGCTCTTGAAGCCAAGATTTGCGTTCTTTATCCAAAAATACCCCCTCCCCCCCCCCCCCCCCCCCCCCCCCCCTAGACAATTCAGCAAGATCCTTGGTTGCGCGCATGATTATACTATTGGTTCGGCGATTCTAGTGGGTGCCCCCGCTACAACCTGTTCAAAGTGTTCAAAGTGTACAACCTGTTCAACTTTCCTATATAAACTAACCGAATACTACACATGCTCTATTACGTATACTTTCATTTTTATACGACCGTTTAAAAAATCAAAGGTACGTAATATGTTTTACCGCGGGCGGTGGACAGAAAATCTGTAGAGTTTGTGCACACTACTTAACTCCTCTAAAACCTTTCAGTCAATCTACTTGTATATCTAAAACACACGTCTTCTACACATGTTGAAGATGTGCACTTATGCCGAAGTGACTTAAGGCACTCGTGTTCGTATGTATGTTGTGTGACCTATTTTCCCATAACATACACCCATTCTGCTCTGGATATTCACTAATTAAAATGTAGGTTTAATTATTGTTAAGAAAAATAAATTCAGTCTCCTGTGACTACCCTGGTGGTGGTGCAAAAAAATGTCTGATGATTTAGTTTGGTTAAACAATAGATGCATAGTTTCAGTGATGGGATTGCGAACAGTACATATCCTGATCAGACTGTGCTGATACACACGCTGATCTGGATAATCTACACTGGCTGCAAAGCACAGAAACCCTGTCAAAACCACAAATGAGACACGACATGTGACGTTTGTACCCAAGCAGATGTGCGATTTTTCATGAAAAAAATATTTACAGAAATGGTGACCAAATCCCGTGGCTTGCCTCATATGTGGCTGTGACTGGAGAACTGGGGTGTATGGGATGTGTGACCAGTGTAGCTCCTGATCAAATAGCACACTCCTGTAGCATGATAACGATCTATATTGCTTGTTGGAAACATGAATTGTGTTTCATTGATGGAATGGCGAACAGTGCAGATCCTGATCAGACTGTGCGGATGCCCAGGCTGATCTGCATCTACACTGGTCGCAAATTCGATAAGCCCCAATTCTCCAGTCACAGCCACATATATGCAGGCGACGGTGGCAGCAGAACTGAGGCTTTAGGCCAGTCTATGTGCTGTCAGTTCTTCTGAAAATAAAATGTTCTTGTTGAAAGAGTGTGCAACGAGTAAATTGTGGCCAAGCTGCAGACTGTCACAGACATGGTATGAACGACAAAAACATATTTAAACCATACCCAATTTTACTCCGATATTAAACAAAGATGCTTTTCTCGTTCATACCACAAGATGCCTGTGCAAACTGAATCACAACATGAAATCACCCGGTTGGGCACCGAGTGTAAGGGAGATAACCGTACAACAAAATCCGTAGTTGATTTAATGTATTATTTATTAATGTTAAAGCCAACAAACAAGCACTATATACAGGTTTACCATCGCTTCATTATGGCTGCTGTTCTACCGGCAATCATCGCCAGAACATGGTCATGTAACATATACAATTAGTTTACACGAACATGATGCTCTGTAGAGCCGACTAGTGTGCATCGACGACTATCATGCACGTGTATGATTAAGCCGGGGAAAATAACTTAGCCATTTCTGAAGCCATTTCACCTTTACTGTGGGTCGTTGAACAACTTAGACAATTTTTAAGAAACTTCACTACCGGTGAACATTAGTCGTCGACAATAGTCGTTGATGTTAGAGCCGTCTATTGTTCATCGACGACTATCGTTCACGTTTATAATTAAGCCGGGGAAAATATTTTCCCCGACTTAATTATACACGTGAACGATAGTCGTCGATGAACAAGAGTCGGCTCTACAATTCTCTAAAAAGACAACTACAACAATACCTTCTAAAGATAGTTTTGGCACCAAAGCTTAAATCGTACACGTTATTGAGCACTACAATATATCAATATAATTAATGCTCTTAATAAAATAAGACGCTGTGACGTTTCATTCGTCGTCTTCTGAAGAAACATTGAATATAGATTCTCAATACATTAAGTAGTAATGCGTAAAATCAGGAACCATATATACATATATTACTGGTTCATTCCACAATGGAAACACCCGGAAAGAAAACGGAAAAAAAAGTCAAACAAAATCTCCCTTACCCCACCCACCTGTTCAAGTGTTGCATAACATACGGTACGTACAGACTATCGCGTGCGCACGCAAAGGTACGCAAAGCCTATCGCGTGCGCATGCAAAGATAAATTGCGTGCGCACTCGAAAGTAAAAACTATATTCATGTCCTCTGTGCCACCGTAATGACAACAGGTTGGTTGAGGAAATGGATCCATTTGTATTGATATTGTTTTGTTATACATTTTCTTTCATCCGTGGGCCTCTCTTACTGTGGGGAATGGTCAAGGTGCATGATCACGTGTTTAGAACAACAACAACAATGGCTGCAAGTGTTGAAAGCGCGCCAACTCCAAAGTAAGTATTATTTGATAGCTTCCTTAATATGCAACGGATTTTGCTGAAATATAGCGTAGCAAACGCGTCTTCGTGAGCTGCATGGTGATCTCGGGACTTCGGCACATACATATGTCGTTTTTACGAAGAATCGATGTCCATGTTAGTAAACATGGTAAACACGGAAATCGATTCTTCGCAAAAACGACAGACGTTTGGGCCAAAGTACCGAGACCACCAAATGCATCTTACCGAGACTCGTTTCATGCGCCATATTTCATAAAAATCCGTCACATAATTAGGACCGTTTCAGTAATTGTTGTTGTTGTTGTAACCACGTGATCATGCACCTTGATGGTGGTAGCTATTTCTACAGCTAACTAGTCCAATTTACGGACTGATTTTAAACTATCATCGTTTAAAATACTGTTATAATATTCGTCACATCCGTGTTTGTACAACAGTTTGTCCGCGGACATATGTGACTTTGACTGGGGACATGGGGCTTATCGTGTTTGCGATCAGTGTAGACCCAGATCAGTCTGCACATCCGCGCAGCCTGATCAGGGTTGCACTGTTCGCCATTCAGTCGGTGAAACACATATAATGCTTCTAACAATCGGTATTGAATCTTGTCAGGTTGCAGGAGTTCGCCTGCAAATAAAATTCTAGGCTTGCCACAAAGTCCGAGTTATCCAGTCTTGGCGACATAATACATTTGAGACGCGCCATGCGATTTTGTACCGTCGGACATCTGCGTAATTGCATTATATACGTTTACAAAATTTAAAATATCTTTCATTAAATAAAATAAAAAATTGACAAAATTGTCATATTATATTATATTTCGCATGTACTCTGAAAAGTTTGTCAACTTTTGACGCCATTTACGGAAAATATTGTAAATTTTGTAAACGTATTTCATGAAATCACGCAGTTGCCCGAAGGTACAAAATCTCATGCCGTGTCTCATATGTGTCCATGCGGACATATCTGCGCCTGCCAGTTCCGACTATGCATGTAAAACCCGCACGGAGTCCACAATGGTAAACACACCTGTAACCATGGTTACACATTAAGCTGAATAATAATCTTGAAACATCACAAGGCATACGTGCATGTATAATACGATGTATATAATGTGTAACGGCTCATCAACCGCGTCAAACCCATACCACACATATGCACTAACAATACCCCACCAACACCCCACTCATACCCGCTCGACCATAGACCACCAATACCCCACCAATACCACACTATACATGACTTACATCCCACACACACTCCCAGGCCCGTACGCAGGATTTTCTATTGGGGGGGGGGGGGGGGTGTGGGGGGGGGGGGGTGCGTCAGGCAGGGTGGTGCTCAGGGGCGAGCCCTATGTAGTGGCGCGAGTACGCTAGGGGGGTACGACATTTTTTAAACCTAGATGGCTTGAAATGCACTCTCCTGCATTTTATGTCATTTAAATTCGGATTGCAAATTACCTGTATATTAATGCATTTTTAGGGGGGTGCGTACGCACCCGTCGCACCCCCCCCCCCCCCCCCACCCCCCCCCCCCCCCCCCCCCCCCCCCCCCCTGCGTACGGGCATGCACTACATCCGTACACCACCTTCGGAAATGCGATAAAGTACACTGAACAATTATTTATTTTTGTTTTATAGCACCCAAAATTGACTCCGACGTGAGGAATAATGTTTTTGCATGGTAATATGGAGAAATTCTACGAGGTTATCAATACATAATACTTGATTGTGTTACAGCAATTGTGTTCACAAAGAATTAAAATAAGAATTAAAATAAGTGTTTCTGAAACTCGCTTCAATACATTTATACTACAAAATGTGGACAGCTCTGTCACCTTATATCGCATACTCAAAATGTGCCGATATTGAATTCGATATATACGAGCTTCTCAAGTTGCATATGTATACAGTATATGTATTCCTGCCATATTACTATTTTCTGATGTCTTACCAAATAATAATTCACATGAGCTCATTTAAGAGCTTGTTTTCTAATAATTATTCACATTTTCGTGTATGTGATTTACTGACTGAACGGCAAACAGTGTAAGGCCTGATCAGAATGTGAGGATGCACATGCTTATTTTGGGCTATAAGGTTGCAGGACACACAAGCCACACTTCTACAGTCACAACCACGTCATTCCACTTAGTCATGCACATCTATGTATGCTATTTATATACATGTAATAGTTACTTTTCAGTTAACGAAAGTTTGGAAGAATATCACGAAACCAGAAAAGATGTCAACCATAATCCTTTCATCAGTACAGCCCTCTATAGCGGTGTCGATCCAAACGAGTCGTCTCAGTAATTTTCGTATTTTTTTAGAGCAAAAACACTCACTTTTCATAAATTGACTAGTCTGAAAATCCCTTTGTGACGAATAGATTGGTCGGAAAATTAACATATGAAACTCCATTCCAGTTATTTAGGGGTGAAAGGGTTAAACTGTGGTAAGGAAACAATTTATCAAAACATATTTCATATGATCATGTTGGAATGCAATACATGTATAAAGCATATTAGTATATCAATGGCGTCGACGGAGAAATTCGATGGCTTCGTACGAACCCCATTTTTTGGAGCCAGCAGGATTTTCTTTTATTAGTACATGTATATTAATTGAGGTCCGCGATAACCAGTTTCAGAGCATGAATGCGCAGACATGTTTCATTCAAATGCCATACTAACAAAACACAGTCAAGCGACGCCAATCGAAGATGACAGTTTTAAAAGACGATTCTTAAATTAACCCAAAGCACTTTGCACAGGAGCTAGTTGTTGTCCAAACACATCCGAATGCATCATTTGGCTTCGGGAAGTCAAAAACTTTCCGGGGCTGGGAAGCAACCGAAATCTGTAAGGGGCAAGCAACCCCTGGACCCCATACATATTTCGGTTGTTTCACAGCTGAAAGTCGAATCCCCTTTTCAAACATGCTGCATACACCGAACTCAGTTGGCAGGAATTTGACAGTACACGGCTGATGCGCTGTAAAAATAAACGTCCCACGATAAATAGAATCAGATGAAGTGATAACTGGCGGTAACTGGTCCGTCACGACGACTGTTCATCCCCGTTACGCCCAGCGATGAAGGAGGGGAACCAGTAGCAGCCATGACGAAATGTAGATGGCGCTGCTGCTGTTTTCCGGCCCCTTGGTGGTCGACGGCACTGGAGCTGCTGCTGAAACACGGAACCACGCCGGTAAAGGCCACCATTGGTTGTTGCTTTTTTTTGTGTGTTTTCTTGTTTGCATTTTTTTCGGGCAATGTTTAAAATACTTATTCTCTATTTTTCTCGATGAAACCTGTTTTGACAGCGTGTGTCAAACATGTTGTATCTAAGAAACAATACCAATATGAAATATATCAGCCGATACTGTTGGTTTCCAGCATTTACGTTAAACAATATTATTAAGTAATATTTAATGTTACAGTTAAATACAATTGCAAGTGAATAATTCATGGGATTTGACCGAAACTTGCCGTGGTCATCTCGCGGTTTCCCGTCATTGACCACGTGTGTACTACAATGTGGTCGAAAATCGAGATTAGAAACATATAGAAGTAATTATATACCCAAATTAGTCCGAAAAGCAACACTTATGCTGAAATTCGGTTCTAAAACACCCCAACATGTCCCTCAAGTGAAATTGGGTAGTAATGTATCACAATTTGCAAGCAAACTGTGTCTGTGACCTCAAAACACCCGGACTATATTTTACACCGTACTTTTTTATAAGGTATAAGTTATTGTTCACATTTTGGATTTTGAAGGAATTAAATGCTAGGGGCATTAGTTACCACAACACTTAGTTCCTTAAAAAATCCAATATGTGAACAATAACATGCATGTACATGTACTTATAATTAGCCATGTTTATAATGCAGTCTCTCATCCGAGTCTTTATTTTCCATTTCATGTCGAACAGGTAGTCATTACATCTGGTAATATGTAACTTATTATGGTTAAATCTTGCAATATGTGAAATAACAGTAGCGCGATACTGGCCTTGGCTTATAAAGTATGGCGAATTATAAGTGTTTATTCAAATCGACGGACAGCCCAACCTGTAGAATGGGTTTGTGTGGGTGCCGGCGTTGAGGTGGAAGCAACCGTTGTGGTGGCTGGCGGATCCGCTTCCGCCGGCGGATCGTCGGATCGGACAATGGCGGCGAACACGACACAGATAACGAGGGCTGACAACCATGACTTCATTGTGAAATCTGAAACAACAAAAAGGAGTAGAAGTTGCGGCTGGGTCACATCAACGAGGGATCGTAGCTAGTTATCTCGCATTTAATTTATTTATAGAAAAACGGTCCAAATTGTGTAGTTTAGGGCCTTATTGCTTGTAAAAAGAGTGAATGTATAATGATATGATGTGAAAAGGAGCAGCAACTGTTATAGTGATTTCGACTAGTGTTGATCCAAATCATATTACATATCTACGCAAATCTGATCTGGGATTACAGTATTGGCATTATTTATATTTTCAAATTTATTAATGTTATTGCAATCAGTGTAGACGCAGTCTGATCTGGGTCTACTCTGTTTGAAAATTTCAATTGTTGTGCTATTCATTAAGAAATAAACGCTGAAATACAGCATAGGACCGGATCTTTATAAATATATTTTCAAAGGGAAATATATAACTAGCTAAGATCCCTCATTTTGATGACCCATAAAACGGGCAGTAACTCTTCAAAACTCCCGTACCGTCCGTATGTTACGGATAGTCCGAGAGTTTTGCAGAGTTACTGCCCGCAACTATATGAAAATGTACGCCTGAAAACTCATATTGCCATAATGTTATCACGGTTATGACCCGAATGAAATAACGGGTTCGTTAGCGCATGTTGTCATAATGTTGCGACATGAGTTAAATAACTGATTCGTTAGCGCATGTTGTCATCCCTGTGATTGTCAATTAAGTATGTGTTGCTGTAACTTGGCACACACAATGAGATGTTTAACCCTTCCAAATTGAATTAACATTTATCGTCTGATTATTTCCCCCCATTTTTCATCAATAACACATAGTGTGGTAAAATTTTAGAACCATGTCCAATGGAAATGATTCTTTCAGTAGTTTAGAATCATGTAGGACCGCACTAGCCAAATGGTTGTGTCATTGAGCAAGACACTTTATCCACACTGCTTCAGTCCACCCAGCTGTAAATGGGTACCGGCTAATTACAGGGAACCTCGATTCTATTTGAAATTGTATGTACATGTAAATATGAAATAAAGTATAATCTACACCCAGGGGCGGATCTAGAGGGGGGGGGGGTCCGAGATTGCACCCCACCCCGTTCAGCCACGGAGTTTACATAGATTACAGTTTACCACCAGTTGGAGTCTGAATTTAAATGCCATAAAACACAGGAAAGTGCATTTCGAAGAGCTCTAAAATAGGACAACCCCCTAGTTGCGAACGGTAACTCTTGCAATTACTCCAGTACCGTCCGTAGATTGCAAGAGTTACCTTCGCAACTAACCCACCCCCCACCCCCGTTCCCCAAATGCTGGATCCGCCCCGGAAATCTCTAAGTCCCCAACAGGGGTTTGAGATTAATGGAAGATAGATAGATGTACCGTTAGACATGATTATAATGTGTTGCAAAACCATGTCAAAACAAAGGCACACTAGGAGATACAAACAGACGACAGTTAGTTTCCCGGATTCTAAGGTTCAATCACATGGTGGAAGCACAGGTTGAAGTAACGGACCGAGTTCTATAAATACATTAAATATGCATAAAAGCATCATAAACGGGGGAAAAAATAAGCTAACAAAATGTTTTTTACTCCCTCCATATAGACTCCATATCGCCCCATTAATGCAAAAAGGTGCTATCTGCATATTTTGACATTTCGAGATAAATGAGTTTCAAGGTTTGACAATCTATTGTATGTGCACTATGTATATTTGGGCCAATATGTGTGTACCTTACAATATGTCAATATGAAAGCTAGTAACCATGAACAGGACTTTGAAAATCAATCATGCGTTATGTAAAAACATCATTTTGTAAAATACATGTAGCACCTTTTTGCACAATGCACTTTGTCTTTATGTTCCATGCAAATAGGTTATATTTGCCAAATAGCCCCTTTTTTCACAAACAAATGATATAATATATGAAGCACAAAGGTGCTATTTGCCAAATAGCACTTGTTTGCAGGCAAACTGTTTCAATATATAATGCGTCTATTTCCAAATAATACCTTTTGGTTTAAATTAGCAATAATAATGATGTCCACAGTAATGGATATTTATTAATTGTGTATGATTACACAATTCTACTGACTAATATGATGCATGCAAGCCAAATATAACTATTTACATCATGTAATTATGTTGAAAATAACTTGATAAATCTTATATTTTCTACACACTATGTACTATATTTATTTATCTAATTTCTCGTCCACAACAAAATTATGTCTGGCACATTTTCCACATTCAATATTGACTTACATAAGTATGTCTATTTTGTGAAGCAATGGGTTACTACACATTGCTTTCATTGTGTTATTGCATATACAAAAATAAATAATATTATTGTCAAAAACTAGCAATATGAATCAAACATGGCCTTGTATTAGCCATGTTACAGACATAGTTTTAATAGTCACTGGCATTACTCATCGTCATCTGCATGATCAAGAGTCCTCGTCATACTCTGAAACATCTGGCATCGGGAGGCAGTCTGTAACTGTTTTGGAGGTGGGAATATTGTTATAATATTGGTGAAAGTCTTTGGGAATCAATCCATTATTACACAGTGAAATTATGTCTATTTTCTTGGCACTAGATATTGGTATTTTTACATTGTAACGCCGTGAAAGATCACCTTGTATGTTGCATAATTGATGCTCTGATTGTGATTTTATTTACAAATCATGTTTCATCGTACGACTCATTCACAAAGATGCTACCTGATGATGACTTCTGTATTTTTATCCAAACACTTTTTACAAATTTATTTTGATGCCAGTGGTAATCATTTTCATGTTTGAACAATACTTGTTTGTGAATGATTTTAAATCGACTATATTGGTCTATTTAATTGCTACAACGACATAAGGTTTCTTTCGTCGAGCAAGAGATATAACTGTATGCCACTGAGATTGAACTTGAACAACTGTTTCCTTTTTTGCTCCTTCAATGCCTGAATACATACTGTCATATTCCATCTGTGAGTGCCCAGACCCAAAGAATTATGGTTGATGGTTTCCAGTGTGCTGCTACATTTGTTAATATTAAATAGATAGGCAGAGACCACATACTGATTCCGATTCTGTCCAACGCACGTATCTGAGTAAAATGTAATTTGATTCACTCCAGACAGAATTTGTGACAAATTTTCAACATATTCAACAGGTTGGCAAATATAATCCCTTTGTCGATTATAATAGTGTAAGTCCCAGAATGATGTGAACATATTCTGTCTAGTGTCTTCAGTTACTTTGGATGTACATTTAAATTTACATTTTCCACACGTTTGTAATTTAATTGTGCACTTAGGAACAGTTTTTCCTTTCACATATATACATTCTCGACCAGATGCTCTGTTTTGTTTCCTAACATTTCCTTTCCACAGCTCACGACGAATCACTCTCGTTCGGCTAAGCTTTTTATGTTGAGGGCTGTGGTAGACAACTTCATTGTGTGGAGTCAATTTTGGAACACGATGTTGGCGTTGCTTTGTTGATGTTGCCATTTGGTCATTTTGTGTATTTTCAGTAACTCTTACACTTGACTTATCACTCGTCACGACACTGTCATAGTGTTATCTTCCTTTTATCTTCATATATGATAGATTTATGTAACTTCCACGTGCGTCACCTTCACCAAGAGCTGGCTTGACACCATACACAGGATTCAACATGTCACTGGAAACTATTTTTATTGGACTTCGGAACAGATTTGCAGCAGCGAGAGGAACACAATCTGACAATTCCGATTTACATTGTCCGGGTGACTTTAACAATGTCACCTGCTCATTAAATACTAGTGTAGCTATGTGTATCTCTGATGCGTCTTCGTGTCAAAAATGTATATAACGGTCAACATTTTCAGACAAATGAACAGAAATCTGCATTGTTGTATACCCTGTATTGAGGGTGTGTGAGCCTTAGCTTAACCACTGAGCTGTGGGATGAGTGAAACAACAAGACGTGTTTACTGCTTGGATATATTACTAACGATAGTAACGACTCAGTGGCCGTTGCAGTCACACAGATATAAACAGAGCATGCGCACTGGATGCTGGGGTTCAAGGTGAATACATGGAGATAGTGTCAATTATATACAGGGTGTTGCCATAAGTAAGTTTGTTAAAATACTACATCTCCTCTTTTTTCAAAAAATGAAAAAATAGAAAAACATTTAATGATACAAGTTTCCTGTTATTCTAACAGTTAAATATCTGTTACGTTCTGAAAAAGCTTCTTAGTAATCTATAGTTATACTGTAATAATCTTTATGACACCCTGGCTATGCAGTCTGGCAAATTTAAAAGCATGAAAAATTGTCTATTTTCGCAGGTTTGTTCACACAGTTAATTGCGGTTATATAGAACATGTATACATACAACATGCGCAAGATCATCTCAATGTTCAACTCATTTTGTCCACTGGTCTCCAGTGTACAATGTGTTTGGTTTGGATACTCTTCCTGATCGCGTCTTATACGGGGTCACAGCGGGCAATGTTTTCCGGGAAATTGTGTCATTAACCGGGGATGTCCGACCAAGCTTATCAGCAGGTCATGAATGGAAATTTCCATCACTGAAGTTGTTATTCTGTTGCTGACCTGCATTGTCCTTGTGCAAGATAACGGAAGGTTGGAAATTTGTGCAAATTTCTATAACTTGTTCTATAGTTGTTATCTAACTATGTTAGACAAATAGCACCTTATGACATCAAACATACATGTATCACAGTGAGATAAAATAATATAATGCAAAAAGGAGCTATTTGATAAATAGCACCTACTTGCACAAACATGTATGCAGATAGCACCTTATTGCAGGCAGAATGTACCACAAATGCAAATATCACCTTTGTGCGTTTGCCCTTTTCACCTCTGATAATCAGGTTATTGGTTCAAATATTTTTTGGCAGCAAGATATGATTATTTGCCACTGATTTCTATCAAAAAATGATTTTTGACCAAAAGTGCAGATAGCACATGTTTGCATTAAGGGGAAGATATGGAGTCTATATGGAGGGAGTAAAAAACAGTTTTTTAGCTTATTTTTGTTTTCGATTATTGATGCTTTTAGGCATATTTAATTTATTTATAGACCTCGGTCCGTTACTTCAACCTGTGGGTGCAAGTTGGCACAGATTGGAACTCTCGCAACTGGGGTAATTGGTAATCAATTGTTACATCCGTTGTTTAACATCCACTTTGAGTCAGTGACTGACGGCGCCCGTCGCCGTGTCGCCTTTTCCCTTTTCCAAAAGGTGAAACTCGAATTCTTGAAATTGCCGTGTTTTCGCTTTGCGAATTTCGACAATGTGAATGGCGAAATTGTGAAATTTCGTGTCTAATTTTGGCGTTTTCGTGATTTCCACTTTCCGCGATTCTGGACTTGACCATGAACACGTGTCTGTGAAAATGCGAAGAGTGCAATGTGAAAATGCGAATTCAATATGCGTCGAAGGTGTGTAAGAAGGCGAAACTTACGTTGCGAAATCTCGGGTCTAAATTTTTTGTGTGATGGTATTTCGACTTGAAGGGCAACTAGGCGAAGTTGAATGCAACCAGCTACGGGGGGGGGGGGGGGGGGGGGGGACGCTAAACTTCGTACGACTAAAATGTTCGTAAGTGCAAAATTATGATAGTCTGTAAATTTTACATTAACAATGTTTTGCTCAATAAATGTAAATCCATCAATTGAAATTTACAGACGATCCTAAATTTGCACTTACGAACACTTATAAATTTAGTGTAACGGGCCCCCCCCCCCCCACCAGGATTGTATGTTCTCGCATTCAGGTGCCCTTGATGATTGCATCTGTCAATTGTGATTCAGACACCTCGTACTGGGAATATAAGTGCGCACCACCGACGCGGAAAGCGAAGTTAATGTGCAACTGAAACATAAATGCAGAAGAAATTGGGCGAATTATAGTTTGCGATCAGTGTAGACCCGGATTAGACTGCGCTCCGCCACCAGACTAATCAGGGTCTGCACTGTTCGCGTTATCAATCAGTGAAACGCCGTTATGATTGTAGCTGGTGCTGGATCTGGACTGACGATAGGTGCAATAAGCCCATTTCTGTGTATACAGCCAGTCACATTTGAGAATTTAAACAACTTGCTAAAGTGAAATTGACTTTACCTTGCCGAGACGAAGGTTATGTGACTTTCTAGCATTTGCGAATGGCACATTCCTGTATCCACTCTGTTATAATATCATTTGTAAAATATATAATTTCTTTCCGGCCCGGGAATAGACGGCAAAAATAATATATATGCAGGAGTTAGACAGTCAAACAACTCGGGAAGTAGGTATTAGATTTGCAGAAGTTATTCATGTCAGTTATATACTAAAACGATGTTCCCGTTTCACGATAATTAAACAAAAATGTAATTCCGAGAGGCGGGAATTAGACAGTCTATCTTGTAATTTGTTTAAATCCCCTAGGCCCCGTTGTCGCCTCCACCCCTCCAACCAACTCCTCAAACACAAACACGTCGGGCAGGTATAACGTCAATAGGTGCGTATGGAAATTGGGTAATGTTGCCCCCACCTCTACTCCGAACAGTTTCTATGTATCTGCATCGGGGTGCAGGAGGCTCTGTGTAATGACTAATATGGGGCCCGTTTCACTAAACTTTGTACGACTAAAATGTTTGTAAGTGCAAATTTAGGATCGTCTGGTATATCCAATTGACGGATTTACATTTAATGAGCATAGGCTGCATTTGCATCCTATGCTCAGTAAATGTAAATCCAATATTTGTTTACAAGAAAAAATTGTTAATGTGAAATCATAATTTTGTACTTACGAACATTTTAGTGGTACGAAGTTTAGTGAAACGGCACCCTGGCGCCACAGCTTCCAGAAAGTTATAAGATCAATGTTACGGCTATATAAACAATGTAAATACAATATTTATTTTGATAATATTATATTTTAGCCAAATTTAAGAATGGGCCTTCATTTTATTTCGTGAAAATTGGTCCAATAATTTCCCCATGTTAAATCCATTTTCCTTTTTTTTTCTCAGAAATAGTGGACCGATTTTCAAAATTTAACTTTTGTTTTCTTAGTTATTGATTTCAGAATCAATTTCCAAAAGTTTTCGTTTTTAGACTCCGTAATAAAATCAATATTTGATCAAATTTCATGAAATAAAAAAAGGCTCATTCTTCAATTTAATTCAGTTAATTTTATCGAAGCAATTAATGATGTTTTTGCATTGTTTATTATAGGAATGAATGCCTTTTTGTGGAATTTATCGGGGTATAAAAGTCGCGGGAATACTGGACGAAGGCCTGAAGGCCTCGTCCAGTATTCCCGCGACTTTTCCAAGTTTATATCCCCGATAAATTCCACAAAAAGGCCATTCATTCCTTATAATTCCAGCATTTGAAATAAATTCATCAAGAAAATGTGTTTATTTTGACAGACGGCAGCCATTTGTTTACATTGACAGCACTGACAGCGCACCTGTAGAAAGTAGTTCGGCGTGGGAGTTTACTGGGATATACATTGTGGACAGAGACTTGCTACGGGCCAATCAAATGTTAGGGAATTGTGTAAATATGTTTGTGCTGGAATTATATAGCCGTAAACGTTGGGCATGTTTTGAGAATCAGACAGGAGTTAAATGGTCAGTGGAAGAACCCCTTTTTCTACCGATACCTTCAACCTGAAAGCCATTAAGACACACAGCGCTCCAGATAAGTTTTGCATCTAAAGTATTTGAATTTTACAAATGTATTATTTATTGTCTTACTTATTAAATAGAGAAATGATAAAAGAAAAACTTATTTCAGCTCAATCACTGAACTAAGTACAGTATAGTAATTTTCTCTAATCAATTTGAAAATCAATGCGTATTTTCACATTGCTCTGAGTATTTTTTATAATGCCACTTTTGATAATTAATGCGTATTCTGCTAAAACAAGTGCTTAAAATACACCAATACGCACCTTATTTGGAGCTCTGAAGACAATTTTGCAGTGGTAAGTGTTTACATTAAACCAAGGAATTAGGGCTATATGACTGATTAAACCGTATTTATTTTACAACGATTACAAACAAGCGCAATAGCACTTATACAAATGCTTTCTTTGGCACAGATGGGGGCGTAAGGGTGGCCCTTAATGTGGGACGAAACCGGAGTACCCGGAGGAAACGAACTTGTCCGGTATGGCGACCACCAACTCATATCACATGCTGCCCCGGTCGATGATAGAATCCGGGCCGCATTGGTGAGAATCGCGCAAATTACCGATGGCACTAACCGGACAGCCGAAGTGGTCAGTGGTCTACCATTTGTACTAGACCCGTGCATTAACATTCGATTATTACATAATTTGAGCTTTCACGTTGAGGCACGATATTTTCCGGATTTTTTTATTGTATTATTATTATTATTTTATGCTTTCATTATAAAAGCAGATCGTGATTTGGCTATGTAGATTTAAAAACATGTCCGCGCGCGTGTGTGTGTGTGTGTGTGTGTGTGTGTGTGTGTGGAGGGGCAGGGGGGAGTGCCTCGATCCGCTCTCGTTCGCCGGACCAATGGTATTGCCTCGGTGCGTTTCATGCTCTGGCTACGCCACTGAATAACATGATGTACTAACACCATAATACACTAGTTACTATAATACACACCTTCGATCACGCAGAATGTTATTCACGCGGAATAATCTATGTTCTGTCTGATTGTAGGAAACAAATCCAGTTGCATGTACTATGCAATAAAATGGTGGAATCCACCATGCCTAAAGAGGCAGGCGTATGAAATCCACAAAGTATGCGGTAAACAACAGACCGCCATTAACTAGCGCCTAGTACGTATGATAACGATCCTTAACATCGCTGATATTTGCCGAAGAACGTTCATACGAAAATGACGTCTAAAATTGACGAAAATTCAGTAGCAGATGCGGAATAAAATTCCACATCTTTTATTCCGCATCTGCTACAGAATTTTCGCCAATTTTCCACGTCATGTACTGACAATATCTGCATTTTTCAACACCATTATCGATACAGCGGAAATGTCGATGCGATATGACAAGTATCTAATGGATTGGCCCGTTATCCAATCCCCCACAATCAGATCATGATCGCCTAACTGTCAGTTAAGTCTGATCAAGTTTAAAACGACGACCTTTATCAGCCGAATCGATGGGCCGCGGAATCTAAAACACTCGTACTACAGAATGATTGACTGAAAATCTGTTTTTATTTCATTTGTCCCTGATCTCGTCTTAAACTAACCGCGGATGATGTCAGCAGGACGCTCTGAAGAATGTATAAAGCAATATAAGGTCTCACCACAAATAAAGTTCTGTCGATTACAGAAACAAATCAATGTATTGAAAGAACTGAAACTGTATCGCCAGAAACAAAATGTTGGAAAGTGTGCCTGCCCCACACTGATGATGCCCCCATTAGCAGCCTTTATACCAATCTTGATATGGTGTGGGGTGCACCCCAACAACACACCAGATCACTTAACCCATACCTTAGTACATGTAATGGGCATAACTTGATACAACTGTCAGATATACTTATTGAATACCGGAGGGCCAGACCAGATGCAAAATATGGAACCATAAAAATGCATCCCATCGTAAAGTTTACCTTTCACATCGCTCTCAACCAAAGAAATTTGATGTTGGTACTAAAAGAATGACATTACTGCATGAACCACGGGTCACCATTTTAACCAATCTAAAAGAGCATCAGTAGATCTGCTGTAATGTTTCGTTCATGTTAGTACATGAGAAAATGGTTAAAAAGTTGACCCACTTTTGGGATGGCGGCCATTTTCGATTGCGTGGCGCCGCCATTTTTATTAAATTTAAAGAAATGATCATTCGTGCAAATGTTTGTAAAAATCCGCTTGTCGTTTCACGAGATGTCGTTTGAAGAATTTGAAGAGTTTGAAGAACCTACTTTCCGTCGGCCTTCCTCGATTTGCGTATAGACATTTTGTAAAATCTGCAATTATTTTGTGACTTTTGGATGTGGTTCAGACGTTTTAAACGTTTCAGAAAGTTCACGGACGACGGACGGACGGACGGACGGACGATTGATTGCTTATTGTTGTTTAACGGCATGTCAACGGCTAACCCCGACCGAGCGTTAAATTACTCTTCACGTGCGTGGTCCAGACAACCACCCAAGACGGACGGACGATTAAAAATTAGAAAGACTTGACCAATTTGAAAAACGTAATAAGTGCGAATTTACCAAAATGAGAACGAATTGACTTGAGAGCGAATTGACATGAGAACTAATTGACCAAATACCGGCAAATATGGCGACCTTCAGCCATAGCTAAAAGTAGATAAATCAAAGTACAGAAAGTACTGAAACTAGGTTAGCTCCACAAGATTACTAATAGGTATCATTACGCAAATTTCTATGGGGGCAGCCATATAGTCGTGCTACGCCTAAATGGCGAGTACGACCAAGAAAATAGTGTCATGTACCAACTTATCATATGGCGTTTCGGTCTGTCTTGCTTTGTATCTAAAACTCTACATATACTATCTCTATAGTTTTCACAGTGTTGGGCTCAGTTTGTCAGTTAAATCAACACATTTCGTGCGTATGAATACAGCAGCTATTATCTTTAGTTCACACAGTTACGTAGCAGTGACCAATGAGCCGCCAGTTTCGTACAAATGTTTTTCTGAGACTTTCAAACAGTAATTTATTCTTGACAAAACGTATGGATGGGAATGGGTTTGCCCCATCACAGTACATTTGCCTCTGGATGATGATTGGGAAAATATGCAACTTTCAGTATCTAGTTCCGTAAGTGATAAGTTTTTGTGGAGATAACATATTCCTGTACTTTCAGTACTTTGATTTATATAATGATGTGTAATGGCTTATCATCAGCTGACGTCATTTTAGGTCGGTTAATAGGGTCAAATCCCATATTTCATGTGTAGCGAAGAAGAAAAATCCAAAAAATCAGAACAGAATATTTACATAAAAAATATACAGTTAGTGTACGTGGCTTCGCATACTTTACACATATTTTGATAATTATCAGAAACAAGCATACAAATAAAGTTCGCCTTTGGTTGTATTTTGACAGCTATGACACTCAACACCGGAAATATGTGTGCTGCATGTCAGACAGTTCACGCGAGCTCAAGGATGCGCCATTTTTGTTTTACTACGTGAATCAATTTGAAAACACATGGAAGTGTACATGGCTTCGCACACCCGAAACTCGTCCGATCTAACGTATATAATCTAACAATTAAACTTGATGTTCACCATCAATTCATTATATTTTCAAATAATAAAGACATAATAACTAAACATTAATGAAGACACCCACAATAGGGATGTCTGACACCCAGCAACATCAACAGATTCAATTTACTATTCAAACATTTTACAATGTATGAAAAACAACATATTTTATTGACCAAACATCCACACCATCACACCGACCACAATAAAACAACATTACTATCATACTATCTGTGCCTGGGAGAGAGTGAGCCAAACAATCAGTGGCTGAATCTAATCAGCAGTTGCTCCCTCAATACACAGCATCGGTGTGTCAGGTGTGGTGTGTGTCCGGTCATAGGTTGAAGTGACGGACCATGGTATATCAATACATTAAATTTACAAAACATCATAAATAAGTGAAAAGAAATCGTTACTCTCTCCTATATACACATTAATGTGTTATAAGAAGGAGTAAAACATGTTAGCATATTTGTTTCTCAATTATTTATGCTTTTAGGTATATTTAATGTATGCATATACCTTGGTGCGTTACTTCAACCGGTGTGTCCGGCGGCTCTGTTCAGAGATCATCAGGCAATATAAAATTGTTTTATCCCGTCAACACAGTGCGTATGTGCCATGAAACACAGTGCCGTGAAACATTTTTGATATCCAGTCAATACTATTTTTGCATTTTAAAGCCATTTTTAGGTGTTGACGGGATAAATAGAATAGTAGGTTAGTGCCGTGAATTGAAAAAAATATCTGGCGCGGCACGGAAACGGGATGTGCTCGGCAGAGCCTCGCCCATTCCGTTTCCTGAGCCTTGCCAGATATTTTTTCCCATTCACGGCACTAACCTACTATTCTCTATCTATTTTCCTTTTTTCTGAACCAAAGTATATGTTATGACCACTCATTTGAACCGTCTCGGCGAGACGGTTCAAATGAGTGGTCACAACATATACTTCTGATGAGAAATAAAGAAATTCTTGAGCCTTGCCGGATATTTTTCCCCATTGACGGCACTAACCTACTATTCTCTATTTACTGTATATAATCCATACCTAACCCTAAACAGTAATGCCAGATTTTTTTTTTTTTAATATATTTGAAGACAAATTATTAATATATGTTTGTTAACACTATTTACAACTTTTAATAAAAAATAAATAAAATAACACACACACACACAGCCATATTTTCCCAAAAGATTCGGATGATATGCAATACATTAACTTCATATGGCCTCACAGGTCGCCATAATGGCCGAGAGAAATCCTTCCACTAAACTGGTGCGATACTTCTGGTGAAAGCTCAGTTAACTATTGTTTAATGGGACAGTAGGACAAACTATTGACTATACTGTAAACATATAATTAAATAATTCAGACTTTGTGTTTTTTTCTTTAGTTTACATGTGCTAATTCAGTAAAATTGAGTGATGAAACATTACAAATTAGACACTCATAATGGTAGTTTTAAATGAGAAATCGTTGACATTCCATCTCTACGACTGCTATACAATGTACTAGGTAGCTCCAAGGATGCTCCTGGCGATACAGTAAAACCATATCATACTCAACGCTACTTATTATTCTCACGGGAACGACTAGTTAATTCGTGGGAACGAATTGTTATACCGTGGGAACGAATTGTTAATTCGAGGGAACGAATTGTTAAATTGAGGGAACGAATTGTCATTTCGTCGGAACGAATTGTTAATTCGAGGGAACGAATTGTTATATCGTGGGAACCAATTGTTAATTCGAGGGAACGAATTGTTAATTCGAGGCAACGAATTGTTAAATTGAGGGAACGAATTGTTATTTCGTGGGAACGAATTAATAAAAAAGAAATCCATGTCCCCTGCGAAGCTCCGTACTATACCCCATCAGCTTCACGCCTGGTGAGACAAGATTGTGCCCGCTACTGGAGAAATGGGGCGTTTAGCAGCGTGCTATTTGACTGAGAGCTAAACTGGTCACAAATACCGTAATCCCAGCTTCTCCAGTCACAGCGACAATTATTCGTTTGATACAGTAATAACGTGCATGTTCGCGCAGCTGAAAATAAAATCCATGTCCCCTGCGGGGCTCCGTAGCATATGACGTGTTCTGATGAGGACTCAGGACATGATGTTTTATGTTTTGTCTGATCCATGCATAATCTCGTTAGACGTGTCTATATTTGAGAATCCCCCATAATATCGCTGATTGACATCACTGTTTGGTCAGAATGCTTAGACGATATAACGCCAATTTTTTGTCTGTTGTTTACTTTTTATTTTCGTTTTTTTCTCTCGACGAAAACGTGTTTTGACCGCGCACGAGAACCGTCTCCAATGGAGACGGTTCTCGTGCACAGCCAAAACATATTTTGGGAGATGGCCACGACAAGTCATGCGTTGGGTCAAATCCTTCTTAGCATGCAGTTACGACTGTAACATATTGGTTAATACATATTGTTTAACACATATTTGTGCTAAAATATATTAAGTTAAAATTGAAATATAGCAGACAAATTCACGCTTTTTAAGCAGTTTGTGCGTGCAATGGTCGTAAACACAATAAACATCGTTATTCACTGAGCATATGACGCACCGTCGGCTTTGTTTCTGAATATTCCGACAATGAAGCATCGATTCTGTCAAATTGCCAGGCCGCCATGCGCATGCGCTGGGGATCGGTCCCGTACGTGCCACATGAGCACTAGTTGCGGGCAGTAACTCTACAAAACTTCCCCGTACCGTCTATATTATATACAGTGAAACCTCTCTAAGCCGGACACCCGGCCTTTTTGTGGAATTTATCGGGGTATAAACTTGGAAAAGTGGCGGGAATACTAAACGGGAATTTTGATTTTTTTTCGAAAATTGTAATTTGTTAAGGCCTCGTCCAGTATTCCCGCGACTTTTCCAAGTTTATATCCCCGATAAATTCAACAAAAAGACCATTCATTCCATATAATTCCAGCATTTGAAATAAATTCATAAAGAAAATGTGTTTATTTTCCGTTTTCTTAAGAATTATTTTAACTGCGCCTCACGGTTACGGAAAGTAGTTCGGCGTGGGAGTTTACTGGGATATCAATTTTGGACAGAGACTTGCTACGGGCCAATCAAATGTTAGGGAATTGTGTAAATATTTGTGTGCTGGAATTATAGTGGAACATCTCTAAACCGGACACCCTGGGGACCTCCCAGGGTGTCCGGTTTAGAGATGTTTCACTGCATCAAATGGCTGCATGGTTGCATGATGAACTGAAAGTGATCGAAATTGTTTTGGTATTTGTTTTAAAGAAACGTCTAAATAGGTATTATCGTCAGCATATCAAGGTAGGGCCTGGTTACCCGCGTCACAGGATATTTTCACAGGTTCTTGAAGAACAGTTCACATTTCGGTGTTTTATGGATTATCTCTGGCGGTTTGGGTGCATTGTTACCAACATGCAATTTACGCCACCTCCCGCGAATTACACGTATAAGTACGGTCTTTTGACAGTATAAAAGGGGGCCCAAAGTTCGGAACGGTGAATGTGTAGACATTTGACGATTTATAACATGTGTAATGATTGAGCATTAGTAGTCGCATAACACTATGTCAATTACCAAAAACCAACGAAATCCAACTAAGTGGACCAAAATATCCACATGGCACCAAAATAATGGCCATCTGTTCAAACACCTATGGATATTTTAGGCATTATCAAGCTGAATGAGTCTGCTGGGAAATCCAGAGCTACACTGGGCAGGAATGTCACCAGCCCGATTTCTCATTCGCAGCTTCTAGACTTATTTTGTTGGTAATCTTGGCAGCCATCTTGAATACTTGAAAGGTTAAGCGACTCATACTTATTGGAAAGGTTATTTTTGCATTGTTCAGTGATATTCTGCCACATTGTGTGTGAATATGTTCATTCTAGTCACATTTATATGTTTAATAATTTATGGCAGCCATCTTGGACGTAATTTTGGATTTTGGATTAAGCTCCAGTGGGATTCATGGGGAATTTTTATATGTTTCTCCTAATGATATTCTGGACATATACTGAAAAAATCAGCTTTGGTTTATTTTTTTCCGATCTTTGGCGATTTTATGTTTAATAGGCTACGATTCGCCTATTCAGATACGTTTCCCAGATCAATAAGGAACAATGAATGATGCGGATGCTGATCTGTGACTATACTGGTCATTTACTGAATGCTCCTATACATGTATATGTTTGTAACGGCCGATCACATATGAGACACGCCATGTGATTTTGTAGCTTCGGACGTCTGCGTAATTTCAATACGTTTACAAAATATACCATAAAAAATCATAAATAAAGTCAATTTATTCCACATGTACACTTTTGACACCATTTACGAAAAATATTGTAAATTTTGTAAACCTATTTCATGAAAATACGCAGATTTCAGAAGGTACAATGGTACATGCCCACGCAGCAGGTTACACTGTACTACAACTTTTCATTGTCTGTCATGCCTTATATGAGCCATATGTCTACCCACTAACGAGTTATTTTAAATTACGGCGGTGTTAATTGGTGTTAAATCGCATTTTATATGCCGCGACCAGAAAGGGTATTTTCCGACCTCGTGCTATTTTTACCAATACGCGTCACGTGACACGGTGAATCATATCACATCTTTGACATGCGCAGTGAAGTATCGGAAGTTGAGAAGAAAAATCTCTATTCGAGTCCAAATCTAAATCTCCACGTAACTCTTTCCATTTGGTGATCTGGTCGCCAATATTAACCACTCTCTCTCTCTCTCTCTCTCTCTCTCTCTCTCTCTCTCTCTCTGTACTGCCTGTCCCTCAGACTTTTCGCCTTTCTTTTGGCCGACGCTGTTTCATACAATTTTCGTCCTTTACTGTTTTGCAAACTTTGTCGAGTCTAGTTGAAAATCGTACCGGATTGCAATTAAGCTGGTTGAGCAGGTCATACCGGACGGATCACACAAATAATATTTTCTCTGAACATGATGAAGAAAATAGTTCCATTACAATTACAAGATATTCGCAATTTTTGCATGAATGTATATACGTTTATGTTGCTGATTTCATTATTTTTCAATAATAAAAGCAATAAATTCGTCGTTAGAATTATAATTGCCTTATTTACTACTTACAATCAGATTGCGTGATAGCTATAGAGTGCATTAGAAAATCACATGGCGTGCCTCAATTATGTATGTTGATGTTTGCCAAATCGTCATTCACATTCGTATTGACAGTGTAATTGGAATTTAACCATACATGATTATTATGTAATTGAATTGAAAGAATCCCACAAAAATCAGTTTGCGATAAACAAGGAGTTCCACGTATTTCCATTGCTAGAAAATTAGTGGCCATACATACGTTCTGTCAATTATACAGAAATCATGTTCATTATAATTATGAGACATGCCATGCGATTTTGTATCTGCGTAATTTCATGAAATACGTTTACACAATTTACATTATTTTCCGTAAATGGCGTTAAAAGCACTCTGAAAATGTACTCTGAAAATTGTGTCAACATTTGACTTTATTTATGAAAGATATTGTAAATTTTGTAAACGTATTAAATGAAATTACGCAGATGTCCGAAGGTACAAAATCACATGGCGTGTCTGATATGTGGTT
Organism: Conchocele bisecta; assembly: GCA_029237695.1. NCBI lineage: Eukaryota > Metazoa > Mollusca > Bivalvia > Lucinida > Thyasiridae > Conchocele > Conchocele bisecta. The sequence goes on along the minus strand of CM055276.1, from coordinate 54,082,260 downwards.
GTGACTGAAGAAATGGGGCTTATGGGTTTCTGCGACCAGTATATATCCAGAGCAGCCTGTGCATTCGCACACTCTGATCCGGATCTCTACTATTCGCTATTCCATCAATGAAACACTCGTCATGCTTCTAACAAGGAATACCAGTAGCCCATTTCACCAATATTGCAAAGTATACTTATCTAGCTAAGTATACTTTGAGGGAGAAATTTTAACTTTAAGGATAAATTTATTAATTTTTATTATACTGAATGTATTACATTATCACAGCCATTTTGGCTGTGATAATGTAATAAATTCAGTATAATAATTATGCATACTTTTAATCATCAAATATATGCAGTCGTTAGTTCTATATAAAATAATGCATTTCCGGAAAAATAAATGATTACTCCCTCAAAGTATACTTTGCAATGTTGGTGAAATGGGCTACAGATCATTACCAGACTACATGAGTGTGTTACTTCACCAGGCGATATGCTGGTCACAATTCCAATAAGCCTCATTTATCCAGTCACAGCCATATTTTCATGAAATACTTTTCAGAAACTGTGATATTTCCTGACTTCGAAAGATGACGAAATATTCATTTGCTATGACAATTTCGGCAACTTTCGATGTAATTTAAAGAAATGTTGAAAATATGTTTCATGAGGTATCGCACCCTTAGGTACAAACTCACATGGCGTGTCTTATATATCTTGATTTCTTGCCCGGCTTCAAGGATATAACATACATTTTATTCACTCTAAGCCACATACGTGACACACGAGGTATACAATAGATTACATAATACAACGATGGGTACAAATACAAAATGCATATGTATAAGCTCACTAGTCATTATAACCATAAAGCATTTCTTATAAAAATAGCTAAATTTCTTAATTGCTTTCCAGATTTTTTCTCAAATAGCTGTGCGAATTTTAAAATATTTGGTCTTCTAAAATAAAATGGCTTGATATACCGTTTTTGAACTTCATCATAGAAGCGGCACTTGAAAAGGAAATGAAACTCGTCACCGAGAGCACCAGCGCCACATTTGTTGCAGACCCTGCTTGCTCTCGGCACACCTGTCCATCTACCAGTTTCGACCGCCAGTCTATGATTACAAGTTCGAAATCTGGTCAATGTTTTTCTTAACCATTCCGTGAGATTAATTAAATATGTTTCTAATCCAAACTCTGTTTTAAAGATTCTATACGTAATTCCACGTGAAGATGAATCGATGCTGGTGAGCCATGACTGAACTGAATAAACTGGTTCTGAAGCTGAGTCCTGGCGTAGTGACTCAGCCAGATAGCATTAACATCGTTCTGGCTAAGACATACGCCAGGAACTCCAATTTCAGTTAAAATAGATTTAACATTCTGAATCCATCGGAAATGAGTCACATTTGCTTCATGTTGTGTATATAATAACTTATACATAAGAAACAATAATTTACTCTGCTTCCCTGAAACTAGTTTTGCCCAAAACGAAATAATTCTACATTTAATGTCAATAACAAGCGGAAATTTGCCGAGTTCTCCATAAACCATGAAATTTGGTGTGGATTTCTTTACCCCCAAAACAGTTTTACAAAATTTCAAATTAATTGTTTCTATAGCCGAAATGTTTTCAAATCCCCAGATTTCACAGGCATAGCAGAGCATTGCAGTGATACATTGATCAAATAACTTAAGCTGACAGTCTACCGGAGTTGACAAGTTGTTAATCTTTCTAAATAGGCCGAAAAGAGCTTTGGATGCTTGGTCAATCAAATGTTTCTTAGTCTTATGAAAAGTTCCGTTTTGTGAAAAAACATTTCCCAAATATGTAAAGTGGTCTACAATTTCAATTGTGTTATCGTTATATGTAAAGGCTATCTTTTTTGATGATTTACGTTTTTTGAAAATCATAATTTTGGTTTTTGATGCGTTTACTTCCAATTTCCATTGAATACAGTATTGATGAAAATAATTTAAAGCATCTTGTAGGCCAGTTTCTGTCTCAGACATGAGAATAGTGTCGTCAGCGTATAATAACAAGAATAGTTTAACATATATATCTAGATGTTGAAACATGTCAGATGTAACCGATTGTAAATCTACAATACCGTACCATGATCTTGATACACCATGATTTGCCACACGTGTTTGAACAGATGGTCAGTATGTTGGTGTCATATGGTATTGTATGTAGATTTGGGTGGATTTCGTTGGTTTTTGGTAATTTACATACTTTTGTGCAATTACTACAATGTAATGCTCAATCATTACACACGACAGGAATCGTCAATTGTATACACATTCACCGTTCCGAACTTTCCGACACTTTTATACAATGTACTATCAAAATACCCAACAAGAAACTATTTATAGTTATACGTGTAACTCGTGGGAGGTGACGTAAAGTGTATGTTGGTAACAATGCACCTAAGCCACCGAAGATACCGAAATAACCCATAAAACACCGAAATATGAACCGTTCTTCAAAAACCTGTGGATTTGCCCACTTCAGAGGAATCCTGTTAATGATACATCAACCATTACTGCTGGAACCGCCCAGAAGAATCACAGACATGAAAAACTGGGGCCCGTTTCACTAAACTTCGTACGACTAAGAAGTTCGTAAGTGCAAACTTTAAATTTACAATAACATTTGCACTGGCAATACTGGCAAGCTCTTTGTTGATGTGTTCGCATATAATGACGTCTACACGCAGGTGGAAACTTGTAGCTTGTGTGAATCATGTCAATGTGAGAAACAAATTCATCAAAAAATGCTTAACCCTTTCACCCCTAAGTAACTGGAATGGATTTGACATGTTAAAGGTACATGCCCACGCAGTAGGCACAAAATGTTCTTTATAGGAATTAAATAAGTGTATAATTATGTCACTATTCCACCAGTTCTAAAAATTACGAGTGCCCGCTATACAAATATAATCATTTATTAATTATCAATTTACTGTTAGCGACGCGCGGCGGTAACAGTCTATTTTTATAATGTGCGGGGACGACGACTTTCACATCACGGCTTGCGGTGCGCATGCGCAGTACACTACGCGCGCCAGTAGGCTTCCCAAAATGTAAACAAGATTATCAACATGTCGAAACGTCCAGGACGGAAATTGTATGAAACGGCGTCGGCCAAAAAACCAAAAAAAAAGACGAAATGTCTGAGGGACAGGCAGTACACAGAGAGAGTGGTTAATATTGGCGACCAGATCACCGAATGGAAAGAGTTACGTGGAGATTTAGATTTGGACTCGAACAGAGATTTTTATTCTCAACTTCCGATACTTCACTGCGCATGTAAAAGATGTGATATGATTGACTGTGTCACGTGACGCGTGTTGGTAAAAATAGCACGAGGTCGGAAAATACCCTTTCTGGTCGAGGCATATAAAATGCGATTTAACACCAATTAACACGCGCCGTAATTAAAAATAACTCGTTAGTGGGTAGACAAATGGCTCATATAAGGCATGACAGAAAATGAAAAGTAGTAGTACAGTGTAACCTGCTGCGTGGGCATGTACCTTTAATTTTGCAACCAATCCAATTGTCATAAAATAATTTTCAGACTAGTCCATTTATGAAAAGGGGGTGTTTTTTGTTTTCAAAATTATGAACATTACTTTCAAAAAGTGCAGATCCTGATGAGACGACTCGTTACGAGCCGGCTCATCTGGATCTGCACTGTTTGCATAAACCGATATAGTGGGCTTTCGGGTTCAAAGTGTTAAGAACATTTGTATCGTACGAACTTTAGTGAAACGGGCGCTTGGTCCATTGAAGGGGTCGGTGGAAGAAGGGGGCTAACTCCCACGGGGAGTTAGCCCCCTTCTACCACTGACCCCTTTAAACTGGTTGGTTCATTTCACAGAGATCACGATCAAACACATTCCTGGTAAATTATGATGTATTTACCGTCCGACAGCATTTACATAGAGCTCCGTCACAAATTATAACTTTTGCCAATCCCAATTGTATTATATTGTCTGCCATGTTATTTGCTATCTTTCTTTCAAGTGGTAAACCTGACAGATAGCCTATACCTACCGAAATGGTGAAGATGGCAACTCAATTTGCACATGTTGGTATATCTGATGGTTTGGGTGCATTGTTACCAACATACAATTTACGTCACCTCCCGCGAGTTAAGCGTATATATATATGTTGACATCATAAAATGGGTCCGAAAGTTCAGAACGGTGAATGTGTAGATAATTGACGATTTCTGTCGTGTGTAATGATTGAGCATTAGTAATTGCACAACACTATGTAAATTACCCAAAAACCAACGAAATCCACCCAAATATATCCAGAATCCACCAAAATACCCATATTACATATTGACCACCTGTTCCAAACATGAGGCATAGTATACACAACTTAGACGAACATTGTCAGATACACTTTATACAGATTTTTTATCACATGCATGAGGCCACTATCTTTGAATCTAATGATAGTGTCCTATAAAGTCAGTCCTTAATATGTTGGGGTCTGATTTACATTTGTATTACATTAGCCTATTACACTGGTAGAAGTTTCCATGACACTGTGAGAGCCCATTTTATGCATTCGCATTTTAAGTCAATAACATTTTCCTACATTACATTATACGGAGCCCCGTAGGGGACATGGGTATGTTTTTATTAATTCGTTCCCACGAAATCGTGGGAACAAATTGTTAAATTGAAGGAACGAATTGTTATTTCGTGGGAACGAATTGTTAAATTGAAGGAACGAATTGTTGATTCGTGGGAACGAATGGTTAAATTGAGGGAACGAATTGTTATTTCGTGGGAACAAATTAATAAATAAAACTACGTCCCCTGCTGTAATACATTACGTACGAACTAAACTAATATAGTAATTTCCAATTACCTCCGAAGGGAACCACATTTAATACACATTGTTTTAAAGTCACTCCTTTTTTTAAATTTTCGACCACATGGTCTTTATCAAAATAGTGTGAAAATGTATTGACAGTCCTATGTGACGTCCATAGTGTAGCATGACGTCGCGTGATACCCAGGCCATATACGTATTGTTCGTGGTTTGACGTATGGTCTGGGCTCACGCGACGTCATGAATGATATAACTATTATAAGGGCGTAGAAATCGATTTCCTCTTCAAATCCTGCAATACTAATGTGTATATGTATATGACATGTGTATATTCTAATGAAATACAATATTGTTGATACTAAATTTACTGGCTGATGCCAAGTGAAAACACCAGTAGCCGATTTTGTCATATCAGAGAACAGGAGTGTTTCAGTGACTTGTTGTCTTGTACAAACGGATATTGATTCGAAGACCGTCTCAGACAGACGAATAATGATTCTGGGCCAGCCCGATATGTATCACGTGTTGTGTGAACCGGTGTGGATTCCGACCACACTGCTCGTGTATTTTCCACGTTTCCAGGGTGGCTCGTTCAGCTATTCGGTTCAACGTCGCGTATAGAGGAACACACAGGCACTTTGTGGTATGAACGACATCATACCCAATTTCACTCTGATAGTAAATATCTACAAGGTACGACACTCGCCATTTTTTCAACCAACAGAAGTGGATTATTTACCATGGGGCCGGTACGCTAATTCCGTAATTGTAACGCATTCGAAGGCCGGGACCCTGCTGGTCCCGGCCTTCGTACGCGTTACAATTACTGAATTATAGAGCCGGGGCCCATGAACACTAGTACCACTTCTGTTGGCTGAAAAGATGGCGAATGTCATACCTTAATGTAGATATTTACTATCAGAATAAAATTGGGTATGAGTTAAGTACATGTCAATTCAGGGGCGTTTGTCGTTCATACGTCTGGCTCATTCGTTTACACGACGCGTGGACACGAACATTTAGATACACACATTGCCCATATACAGTGGAACCTCTCTAAACCGTACAGCAAGAAAACACCTGTGATCTTATTTTTCTTAGTTTCTTGGTCATATACCTCAGGTGAAATTGTCTGTTCGTGATCGCATAGCTCACAACTATGGCTCAGAATGATCAAATGCCTGATTTACAGTGAAACCTCTCTAAGCCGGACACCCTGGGGACCTCCCCAGCGTGTCAGGTTTAAAGAGGTTGCACTGTAATTTGTGTTAACTTTCAAATCATATATAGGCGGTAATACGATGGACTTGGATACAGCATAGCAGTTACGACCTTACGTTACTAGACCATCGAAATGAGACAGTGGTGCTCTTGGGGGCGAGTTTCATTTGTTGTTCTTACCTTGAGGAAGGGAAACAACTGAGTAACAACCCAGTTTATTATCGCAGGTGAAACACAATCACATTCACACATTTGTTTCAAAACAATCAGGAAAACAATGAAGAAATCTTGCAGTTTTATAACAAGGCGATCGCCAGCAAGTGTTTCGCCCACGAAAGGATGCGGTCACTAATTCGAATGGCACCGTGTGGATAGCCACATATATCGATTGAGTTTGATATAAAGATCGGACTAATACATCAGGGCCCGTTTCACTAAACTTCGTACGACTAAGAAGTTCATAAGTGTCAAATTGAAATTCACAATAACATTTTGTTCTGACAGCCGATTTTGTAAAATCTTTCGTGGGTATGCTCCATTTACTGACATGGGTCCCGTAGGTAATCAAACTACTGAAAGTACTGAAATATGCTATATCTACAAAAACTGATCACTTGCGGAACTAGAGAGCGAAAGTTGCATATTTTCTCAATCATCATCCAGAGGCAAATGTACTGTGCTGGTGCATACCCATTTTCATCCACAACGTTTTCTCTAGAATAAATTACTGTTTGTAAATCTAAGAAAAAATTGTACGAAACTGGCGGCTAACTGGTTACTGCTACCTAACTGTGAGAACTAAATATAATAGCTGCTGTATTCATACGTATGAAATGTCTTGATTCGTATTTTCCGAAATTGAACTGATAAACTGAGCCCAAAACTGTGAAAACTATAGAGAATAGTATATGTAGAGTTTTAGATACCAAGAAAGACAGACCAAAACGCCATAGGATAAGTTGGCACAGGGCATTATTTTCTTGGTCGTACTCGCCGTTTACGCGTAGCACGACAAAATGGCTGCCCCTTAGGAATTTGCGCGACATAATATGCTATCTCAAAGGAGATAACATATAATCAAAGTACTGAAAGTACTGAAACTAGGTTAGCTCCACAATATTACTAACGATGTGTAATGGCTTATCATCAGCTAAAGTCATTTTAGGTCGGTTAACAGGGTCAAATACCATATTACATGTGTATGGATAAAAGGTTAATCCCAAAATCAGAACAGAATATCAGTGTACATGGCTTCGCACACTTTACATGTATTTTGATAATAATCAGAAACAAGTATACAATTAAAGTTCGCCTTTGTTTGTATTTTGACAGACATGACACTGAACACCGGAAATATGTGTGTCACATGTCAGACAGTTCATGCGAGATCAGCGATCCGCCATTGTTGTTGTACTACATGAATACATTTGAAAACACATGGGTGTGTACATGGCCTCGCACACCCGAAACTCTTCCGATCTAACTTATACTTAGAATCTAACAATTAAAATAGATGTTCCGCATCAATCAATTCTATGTTCAAATCATAAAGACATATTAACTAAATATTTATGAAGACACCCACAATGGTGATGTCTGGCACCCAGCTACATCAACAGAATATTCAAACGATTGTATCACCGTATATGAAAACAACAAAATTAGTATTATTCACCAAACACCCACACCATCGCACCGACGACAAAAAAAACAACATTACTATCCTACTCTTTGTGCATGGGAGCGAATGAGCCGATCTAATCAACAGCGCAGGAAATAATAATCCCTCAATACACACCGTGATAGCATCTTTGTGTCAGGTATGCGGCGTGGTTTCCGGCGGCTCTGATTTCATCAATACACAGCATCGTATGTCAGATGTGGTGCGTGGTATCCGGCAGATCATCGGGCAATATAAAAATATAGCTGCTGTATTCGTATTTTCCAAACTTTAACAAATAAACTCAGCCCAAAACTGTGAAAACTGTAGTGAATAGTATATGTAGAGTTTTAGATACAAAGCAAGACAGACCAAAAGCCATAGGATAAGTTGGCAGGGGGAACTATTGTCTTGGTCGTACTCGCCGTTTAGGCGTAGCACGACAATATGGCTGGCCCATAGGAATTTGCGTGATATAATATGCTATCTCAAGGGAGGCCTACGCCGGATACACCAGCGGACTGGATCTACACTGGTCGCAAACCCATAAGCCCCATTTTTTCAGTCACAGACACATAAAAATACGCCGGTGCCGGCTAAATAGGCGGACAGCTAATATTTGATGAGATTTGACATGCGATTATTCCAAGTATAACTGCCATCGAAAATATATCTCAAAATGTGTTAAAGTATGTCTCTCAGGGGCAGGAAGTCCGGAATGGCGATATAAATTAGTGTATTTGCGTTTTTGGCCGTGCCGGAAAAAGGATGGTTTGCGGTATTTTAACCCGAGTTGTCTGACTGTTGTAGCATGGCATCGCAGTGTACAAATGTTATATCGATCCTATGAAATTGGTCGATTTGGACGCTGCAGTTTTGTGACACAGTGGAATGACTGCGTTTGTCACATAACGCCGGTATATATGCATGTGCTAGCACAAACATGCAAATATAGTATACCAGGCTTTGGTGTCTTTTAATCACGAGTTTATCAGGCAATGCTAGGAAACGTGTAGGAATTCCGAGGCTCGCCGAAAATTCCTACCGTTTCCGAGCCGAGCCTGCATGGTATACATGTGTGGCTGTATATTGACAGCATGCATGCCAAGCCCAGTACGCATTTTCTTACACCCAGTTGTCTCGCTTTTTCTCTTGCGTGCAAACAAGCCATAGTATTAATGTAAAAACACTTTATCGACGTTAAATATAAAACAATTACCGTAGAAGAAAGTGTTTTACATTTAGACACAATAAGTCGGCTTATTTTGGCACATTTAAGCACGCACGATAAAACGTTTTTTACGTTTTAACCCTTTGAACCCGAAAGCCCGCTATATCGGTTGATGCAAACAGTGCAGATCCAGATGAGCCGGCTCGTAACGATCTCATCAGGATCTGCACTGTTTGAAAGTAATTTTCATATTTTTGAGAACAACAAATACCCCCTTTTTATAAATGGAATAGTCTGAAAATCATTTTGCGATGATTGGATTGGTTGCAAAATTAACATATCGCATCCCATTCAGTTACTTAGGGGTGAAAGGGTTAAGGACGCGTGTGACCCCTGATCAGCATATGATTCAAACATAATTGCTTTGTAACTGTGATGGGATATACATGTATGTATAACATATATGTGAACATTGTCGTGTTACTGCATACTATATAGCTCATGGAGTGGCCATCTGGGATATTTTGGCTTTTGCGTTCAAGCCACCAGCCAGTTTCACCTATTGTGGCGTTTGACACAGACATCAAAAATGTTAACAGAAAAATTACATGTAATACAATTTAGATAAAGATAATTATTTACGACGTTTTATCAATCATCTAATGCCAGTGTACAACCTGTTTGATATATGGGTTATTAGTTTTGTCCTTTTTCGTCCAAAATCTACAATGTCCATGTTGCACTCCAGATAACCACTGTTGAGATTTCTGTGTTTTTAACAATGAGCACATTTATCGTCGAAAACCATCTACTTGGTAATTACTGGGACGAAATATAACGGATAGAACGTTGAAAATAATTATTTTAGTCAGAACATATTATACCGAATTGTATGAGTCTAGCTGTCTGTGTCAATCGCTACAAGAGGTCGATGGCTTGCCGATGCTAAGATGGCTCAGATGGAAACTTCATTACAGTATAGTATATACTTTACAGATACACTTTAAACAAATGTTCAATCACATTTACGAAGTTATTATGTTTAAACAAATGATGACATTCTATAAAGTCGGTCCTTAAACACGTTGGTATATGCAAGGTTTCTACGGACGCCATTTACAGCACGACAATCTGTAGGCTTGTCACTGGCCATAGACTATAAACATCCGGGTAATTACCTTGCTGTAAGATAGACATGTAATGGGCATGCGGCCGATACAATAAACAGTATAACATTTAGGGTAAGTGTCGCTCCAGACTAATAGCCTGCACGACGTGATCGTAGCTGCACGTTTATAGGTTGTACACATGTGATGCAATGCAATGTAATATATAGAGAATAGTAGGTTAGTGCCGTGAATGGGAAAAAATATCTGGCAAGGCTCAGGAAACGGGATGGGCGAGGCTCTGCCGAGCACATCCCGTTTCCGTGCCGCGCCAGATATGTTTTCCCATTCACGGCACTAACCTACTATTCTATTTATCCCGTCAACACCTACAAATGGCTGTAAAATGCAAAAATAGTATTGACTGGATATCAAAAATGTTTCACGGCACATACGCATTGTGTTGACGGGATAAAATGTAATAGAATTAGAGTTATGTACTCATAATCAGATCGTAGCTGTACGTTTATAGGTTGTACACATGTAATGCAATTATAATTATGTACTCAGAACTATATGTGATCAGTACAAGCACTGTGTGTCGTTATGTCAACATGTTATCCTCTGTAGACATATATTTCGTAGCAATCAACTTGTGGAGTGACATGCCGAATGGTCGTGGTCTACGGGGGGTCATTTCACTAAATTTCGTACGACCAAAATGTTCATAAGTGCACATTTATGATAGCCTGTAAATTTCACATTAGCAATGTTTTCTTGTAAACAATTAATGGATTTACATTTATTGAGCCTATCCATCAATTGAAATTCCCAGACAATCCTAAATTTGCACTTACCAACATTGTATTCGTACGAAGTTTAGTGAAACGGCCCCCAGATGCTGGTGCAATCGATTCAAAGTTCGACACGCGTGCAGTTAACCCATTTCATGCTGAGGATATGTCATTTTGTTTGTGAAAAATTCTAAATATTTTCTTTATATGTGCTTGACGTACACGTCGTGACCACCATTTGAACCGTCTGATATCAGACGGTTCAAATGAGTGGTCACAACATATACTTTCATTAAGAAATAAGAAACATAAAAAATGAAATATGTCATACCCGTAAACGTGTATTCCGAATGTAGCGGGTTAATAACAATCATTTAACGAATGTTTTGCAACTTTGTGGATTATGGGCTTCTAAATCCTGATAATGATAAAAACTGTAAGTTATATGCATTATGGGTGTTTCATTGACTGAATGGCGAATAGAGCATGCCCTGAGTGGTCGGGTGCGCGGCTGATCCGGGCCTACACTGATCGCATTACCCATATTGCGCTATTCGATCTGCAGCCTATTTCATCAACATTGCAAAGTATACTTTACTAGCAAAGTATACTTTGAGGGAGTAATCATTTATTTTTCCTGAAATGCATTATTTCATATAGAACTAACAAATGCATATTTTAAAAGTATGCAGAATTATTATACTGAATTTATTACATTATCACAGCCAAATTGGCTGTGATAATGTAATAAATTCAGTATAATAAAAATTAATCAATTTATCATAAAATTGAAAATTTCTCCCTCAAAGTATACTTTGCTACTAAAGTATACTTTGCTACTAAAGTATACTTTGCTACTAAAGTGTACTTTGCTACTAAAGTGTACTTTGCAATGTTGATGAAATAGGCTACAGGAGCTTCACTGGTCATAAATCCCATAAACCACATTTTCCATTCACAGCCACAAGTGTGCCGCTGGCTGTGAACCTGAATAAATTGGGCTTATGGGATTTGTGACCAGTGTTGCTCCTGGTCGAATAGCACACCCCTGTAGACTGATAACGATATATATTGCATGTTAGAAGTATAACGGTAGTTTCATTGATGGAATGGCGAATAGTGCAGATCCTGATCAGACTGTGCGGATGCACAGGCTGATCTGGATCTACACTGGTCGCAAAGCCCATAAGCCCCATTCCTCCAGTCACAGACACACTTTACAACAACCGTAGATGTAGACATTCGTTGACAGTAGTCACGTAGAACGTCGTAAGGTCTAAATGGTTGACTGACGACGGCACGGTACGAATGGCAAAGATCGTAGACCCTGGTCAAGTTAGGCTGATCTGGGGCTATATATGAGACACGCCATGTGATTTTGTACCTTAGAACATATACGATTTTTCATACAAAATTTACGAAATTTTCCATAAATGACGTCGAAATATTTTATAGAAAATATCACAGTGTGTGTAAATATATTTCATGAAAAATCACAAATGTTCTTACGATACAAGATACAAGATACAATATTTTATTTCCAATTAAGGGCCCTCAAGGGGCAAACAATTTCATACTTTGATTAGAGTGATTCATACATGAAAATAACAATTCAATACATGTAATGTAAACTTGAACAATCACTACCGCAATAAAAACCAATAATGTATGTATGAGACTAGATTTACGTACACAATCACATGGCGTGTCTCATATATTGGTCGTAGACTTAGTCAAGTACCCTTTCTCAACTGAAGGCGGGAGCGGGGAAATAAGTATGAGGACCAATACGACCCACCCAGCTCCGACATTACCCCTTTGAGCCCACAGGTATCAGACAAAAAATCACCTGGTTACTGGTTATATCGTTTCTAATATAAATTATACTAGAAACGATACCGACGTGCGATTTTTTCAATCACCTGTGTTTGAACCGGAAAACCCGCTATAGCGGTTTCTGCAAACAGTGCAGATCAGGTGAGCCGGCTCGTTACGAGCCGTCTCATCAGGATGTGCACTTCTTGAAAGTAACAAAAAAATACACCATTTTCATAAATGGACTAGTCTGGAAACCATTTTGTGACGGTTGGATTGGTTGCAAATTAACATATCAAAATCCATTCCAGTTAAGTATGGGTGAAAGGGTAAAGGCAGGTTTCCATGAAGCTTATTATTGAGACGGTTTCGGCGCCGAAACTGCCACAGTTTTGTCTGCGCCGAACAGGCGCCACTTTTGTGAAAATCGCCTCACACTATTATAAATAGCATACTGCCATGGCGTTTCCATCGGAGCAGGGGCCCGTTTCACTAAACTTCGTACGACTAAAATGTTCGTAAGTGCAAAATTATGATAGTCTGTAAATTTCACATTAACATTGCTTTCTTGTAAATAATTATTGGATTTACATTTATTGAGCATAGGCTGCATATGCAGCCTATGCTCAATAAATGTAAATCCATAAATTGAAATTTACAGACGATCTTAAATTTGCACTTACGAACATTTTAGTCGTAAGAAGTTTAGTGAAACGGGCCCCTGGTGAGGCAGCACCCGTGCCTGTATGATGCTTCCATGTCAGAGCTCAAGGATCATCCTCTGCATAAACATATTTGGAAACAATATACATGTGTACACTATACAAAATGTGTATTTCCACGCACGTGCTTCACTAAACTCTGCTCTGACAATCGGCATCATGGAAATTGTTTGTCTCTCGCCTGTTATTAACGCGCAGCAAAAAGTAGCGAGGGGGAAAAAGCAGCGTAGCAAAATTATGCGCCATGGAAACCGGCCAAAAACAGCCTATAATGGTTGTTTTGTTTTCTGTCAAAACCACGGCGGTACTGCTATTATTATGAACGGCGCTGGAAATCATGGTAATACTGAATACATTATAAATTAAATGATTACTTCCCTTGATATTAAATAACGCCATTTGCTTTGTTATTTATTATAAGGTATGCAGCTTCTGGTCGGACACAACGTTGATATTGTAACAACATAACATGTTTAAAATTGTAATGTTCTATGTATTCTATCTGTTTCTGCAGGATAACGATAATTCTCAAATGAAGATATGAACTTTCCACTACAATATTGATGTTAGAACCTTAAACACGTTATTTCATTTGTTACGTACGAGGTCGTGTCCGACCTAGGAAAACCAGCTGTAATTCGATATTCTTTGCATACTTATGTTCTAACTATGCTATTTCAGCAATATAGCAATAATTATCAAATTAACATGTGCACTTTCCGCCAAAATTATACATTAGCGTTAATACAATTGCGGAATTTGTTCTGATACGAACTCGTGTCCGACCAAAGCTAGAAGCCTTGTTCATATATAGTTATACCGATTAAAGCCGAAACACACCGAATGCCCGAGGTCAGAACCGTATGCAAATGACAGGTTTTGAGCAATGTAGCCTCTGACCAGTAGCCAATTTCATCAAAATTGCAAAGTATACTTATCTAGCAAAGTATACTTTGAGGCACTAATCATTTGTTTTTCCCGAAATGCATTATTTCATATAGAACTAACGACTGCATATATTTGATGATTAAAAGTATGCAGAATTATTATACTTAATTTATTACATTATCACAGCCAAAATGGCTGTGATAATGTAATAAATTCAGTGTAATAAAAAATAATAAATTTATCCTAAAATTTAAAATTTCTATCTCAAAGTATACTTTGCTAGAAAAGTATACTTTGCAATGTTGGTGAAATCGGCTACAGACCTCACTGATGTGCCTGATGATCCGTGACTACGTTGGGCACAATTATATAGTTGCGAACCGTAACTCTCGCAATTACTCCCGTACCATCCGGACGGTACGGGAGTATATTGCAAGAGTTCCTGTTCGCAACTACAATGCAATAAGGTCCATTCTGTCATCTCGGGGGCCCCGCAGACAACATCTAAAAGCATTCGATCCCTGGGGTAATTATGATCGTGCAAATTCCGTCCCCGGGGTAATTTGCATTATACGATAACTTAATTATTGTTATGATACAATGGGGCAGTTTTTTTGATGTTCCGACAAAGCTGGTCATATTGGCGAATTTTACGAAACGGATTTTGAATATCGGCGATATTTCTTGTAGATGGCGTCGAAGGTGGACAAAACGTTCAGAACACACGCGCGGAATTAAAAAAGCCGCATGAGCTGTGAAATTTTCGTCAACTTTCCACGTCTTCGGAATCAGTAGCCTATTTCACCAACATTGCAGAGTATACTTTTCTAGCAAAGTATACTTTGAGGGAGAAATTTAAGAATTAAGAATAAATTTATAAATTTTTATTATACTGAATTTATTACATTATCACAGCCATTTTAACCTATTCTGTAGCCGATTTCACCAACATTGCAAAGTATACTTTTCTAGCAAAGTATACTTTGAAGGAGTAATCATTTATTTTTCCTGAAATGCATTATTTCATATAGAACTAACAACGGCATATATTTAATGATTAAACGTATGCAGAATTATTGTACTGAATTTATTACATTATCACAGCCACTTTGCTAGAAAAGTATACTTTGCAATGTTGGTGAAATCGGCTACAGAATAGGGGCCCGTTTCACTAAACTTCTTACAACTAAAATGTTCGTAAGTTCAAATTTAAGATCGTCTGTAAATGTCAATTTATGGATTTACATTTATTGAGCATAGGCTGCATATGCAGCCTATGTTCAATAAATGTAAATCCAATAATAAGAAAACATTGTTAATGTGAAATTTATAGACTATCATAATTTTGCACTTACGAACATTTTAGTCGTACGAAGTTTAGTGAAACGGGGTCCAGATTGATTCATATATTTGATGATTAAAAGTATGCAGAATTATTATACTGAATTTATTACATTATCACAGCCAAAATGGCTGTGATAATGTAATAAATTCAGTATAATAAAAATTATCACAGCCATTTTGGCTGTGATAATGTAATAAATTCAGTATAATAATTCTGCATACTTTTAATCATCAAATATATGCAGTCGTTAGTTCTCTATGAAAGAATGCATTTCGGGAAAAATAAATGATTACTCCCTCAAAGTATACTTTACTAGATAAGTACGTTTTGCAATTTGATTTTCGGCTACATATGTGGTCCACAGCAGTAAATAAACCTATGTTTTATTTAGCTTGGGTCCAGTGCAGATTATTGCCCTGCGTTAGAGACAAAACGACAGACAGCCAAGTACAGACCTAAGGAAGCTTCACCATAAATACGGACCGCGCTGTCGCCCACGTAACACACGCTATATCTGAATTAATTCTCGTGGACCACATGTACAGAGACCATTCCGTATGTCTGACTCTCCATGATGAAATGACACGTGACAGTGACTGGACAAACATGTGGATTATGGGATTTGTGACCAGTGTAGGTGCTGATCAACAGCAAACTCTTGAAGCCTGATAGTGATCTATAATGCATGTTAGCAGTTGATGGAACTGTCGAACATGGGGCGTATGGGATTTGTGGCCAGTGTAGCTCCTGATCAAACAGCAAACTCCTGTAGCCGATTTCGCCAACATTGCAAAGTATACTTTTCTAGCAAAGTATACTTTGAGGGAGAAATTTTCAATTTTAGGATAAATTTATTAATTTTTATTATACTGAATTTATTACATTATCACAGTCATTTTGGCTGTGATAATGTAATACATTCAGTATAATAATTCTGCATAGTTTTAATCATCAAATATATGCAATCATTAGTTCTGTATGAAATAATGCATTTCGGAAAAATAAATGATTACTCCCTCAAAGCATACTTTGCTAGATAAGTATACTTTGTAATTTTGATGAAATCGGCTACTGAATTAATTCTCGTGGACCACACAGCTCCTGATTAAACAGTAACTCCTGTAGCCTGATAATGATCTATAATTCCAGCACAAAAATATTTACACAATTACCTAACATTTGATTGGCCCGTAGTAAGTCTCTGCCCAAAACTTATATCCCAGTAAACTCCCACGCCGAACTACTTTCCGTAACCGTGAGGCGCAGTTAAAATAAGTCTTAAGAAAACGGAAAATAAACACATTTTCTTGATGAATTTATTTCAAATGCTGGAATTGTAAGGAATGAATGGCCTTTTTGTGGAATTTATCGGGGATATAAACTTGGAAAAGTCCAAGTTTATACCCCGATAAATGCCACAAAAAGGCCATTCATTCTTATAATTGCAGTTTAGGAGCATGACGTGTGTAACATTGATGGAATTGTCGAACAGTGTAGATCCTGATCAGACTATGCGAATGCATAGGCTAATCATGATCTACACTGGCCGCAAAATACATAAGCTCCATTTCTCCAGTCACATCCACATATAAAGAACTTTATCCATTGTAAGTATATGCAGGGGCGGCGGAAGCGGGGGGAGGGGGCTATGCCCCATTAATTGTGTTGGGGGGGTGGGGGCTAGCCCCCCCCCCCCCCAATAATTCTGTAAATTTTGGATTTTTTATTCTAATATATTTGTGTAATCATGAGTACTGGGATTTCGTTGGTTTCGGGGTAATTTACATAGTTGTGTGCACCTACTAATGCTCAAAACATTACACACGTCAGAAATCGCCAATTATCTACACATTCACCATTCCGAACTTTCTGGCCACTTTTATCTGTCAAAATGCCTTACGTATACGTGTAATTCACGGGAGGTTACGTACATTGTATGTTGGTAACAATGCACCGACACTACCAGAGATACCGAAATAACCCATAAAACGCCGAAATATGAACCGTTCTTCAAGAACCTGAGGTTCTGACCAGTTTGAACATGTGGACATGCTAATCATGGGTCACACTGGTCGCATACATACAATACCGCTATCCCACCGCACCGTTGGTCCATTGCATATTAAGAATGTAGGTATACAGTTCCCGATCAAATTGCCAAAAAAAAAACAACCTAAAAATCTGAATCGTACGGAGCCCCGCAGGGGACATGGACTTTCTTTTTATTAATTCGTTCCCAATTTAACAATTCGTTCAGTCGAATTAACAATTCCTTCCGTCGAATTAACAATTCGTTCCCACGATATAACAATTCGTTCCCTCGAATTAACAATTCGTTCCCATGAAATGACAATTCGTTCCCCCAATTTAATAATTCGTTCCCACGATATAACAATCCGCTTCCCACGAATTTTAACAATTCGTTCCCGTGGGAACGAATTGTTATTTCGTGGGAACGAATTTTTATATTGAGGGAACGAATTGTTAATTCGTGGGAACGAATTGTTAATTCGTTAATTTGTTGAAACGAATTAATAAAAAAAAAGAATTCTACGTCCGCTGCGGGGCTCCGTAGAATCGGGACCACTCTTGTGACACATTCATGTAATACGATCGATCATTCCTCCCCGAACGTGCCGCCTCCGCTACTCGTCTAATGAGGGATCGTAGCGAGCTATCTCCCGTTGAATTTATTTATAGAAACCCGGTCCAAATTGTGTAAATTAGGACCTTATTGCTTGTAAAAAGGGCGAATGTTGCATAATTTGTTATCAAAAGGAACATGTATAGTGATTTCGACCAGTGTTGATCCAGATCATCCTACATACCTGCGCTATCTGATCCGGGACTGCATTATTTGCCAGATTCATATTTTCACACTGATTAATGTTATTGCAATCAGTGTAGACTCATATCAGACTGCACATATGTGCAATCTGATCTGGGTCTACTCTGTTCGCAAAACTCAATGTTTGTGCTATTCAGTAAGAAATAAATGTTGCAATACAGTATAGGACCGGATCTCTATAAATAGATTTGCAAAGGGAAATAACTAGCTACGATCCCTCATTGTATATTGTGATATTTAAATGCAACAGACATTGCGTGCTCTGAATGCCACGATAGTATACCAGCGCATGATCCAGATAAGTTGCGTATTTGCTTAAATACCCAATTAAAATTGCCAAAAACCCAATTGAAATCAGAGGTAGCGAGTATCAAACAGCAATAAAAATGTTATGGTACCTTTATCATGCTGCAGAAAACAATAAACAGACCACAAATATAGCATATTTTTCTTATTTTCCATGAAAACACATCTTGGTATTTCATTTCGAAGCAAACTATTCAATAATTTCTGTCGGTTGATGTGTAAACAGTAGTGTCATTTCATTTTTACCTAATTAAAATGTTGAAATACCCAATTGCTTCAGAAATTCATGAGTGACAATACTCAATTCACCACGTTTTGCTGCCAAGTAACTTTTGGCCATTAAACACATTAAATATAAAACAAAATAACGTGGTGCAAAAAAGAACTAGAGAACTAAGGAAACAAAAGTTAGATTTTGAAAATCGGTCCACAAATTTAAAAACCTCTATTTTAGCGGGCTATTCTCGCAGCCTATGCTAATAAATGTGTATCCAATACTTGTTTACAAGAAAACGTAGTTAATGTGAAATATACAATCATAAATGTTTTAGTTACGAACATTTTAGTCGTACGAAGTTTAGTGAAACGAGCCCCTGCAATCAAGAGTCCGTGTATGGGATAAGTGTCATGCCTGACAGGCAGCATGTCGCAGATTGCCGACGTTCAGTTTACAATGCCGACATATTGACATCGGTGTAAAGAAAATCCCCGTTATTTTCCAAGTTATATTGTATACAAAAATGCATATGCTTTGAAATTCATTGAAAAATCCCATTATTTCTAAAAAAAATGCTTACACCTTGTTTAGTTTAAATATTAGTCCTAAGAATTAATTCTTGTTATTCTTGGGACCCAGGTTTCAAGCACAATGATATGCCACAAAAATGAGAAAACATTTCCGTTAGATTTTTCTTAAACTAGTTATTTTAACGCGTCTTACTACCACTGTAGTGTTTGTATTTTTTTACGAAACTGAGGCCCGTTTCAATAAACTTTGTACGATAAAACTTTTGTACGTAAACACTTATTCGTGTGCTTCTCACATTAAGGACCCGTGAGGCCCTTGATAATCATTTGAACATACTACATTTTAAACAAAATATCATATTCTAAAGAGTCAGTGACTAATGCTACAATTTATCCCGTCAACACAGTGCGTATGTGCCGTGAAACACGGTGCCGTGAAACATTTTTGATATCCAGTCAATACTATTTTTGCATTTTACAGCCATTTGTAGGTGTTGACGGGATAAATAGAATAGTAGGTTAGTGCCGTGAATGGGAAAACATATCTGGCGCGGCACGGAAACGGGATGTGCTCGGCAGAGCCTCGCCCATCCCGTTTCCTGAGCCTTGCCAGATATTTTTCCCCATTCACGGCATTAACCTACTATTCTCTATCTATTTTCCTTATTTCTGAACCAAAGTATATGTTGTGACCACTCATTTGAACCGTCTCGGCGAGACGGTTCAAATGAGTGGTCACAACATAATTATACTTCTGATGAGAGATAAAGAAATTCTTGAGCCTTGCCGGATATTTTTTCCCATTCATGGCACTAGCCTACTATTCTCTAGTTACGCTTACGTCGTGACTCCAACGGCAACACCCGGTAACGTGACTAACTAATGCTACAATGTTCCGCCTACAAGTGCACACCGTTACACGTGAAGACATCCTCTTAAATGCTACCAGCATCGCCTATCAGTGTAAATGTTATTATAAATTACAATTTTGCACTTTCGAATTTCTTAGTCGTTTGAAGTTTAGTGAAACGGGCCCCTGTTCCCCATATTACGCTATGATCTCTGACATCAGTGGCGGGAGCTAGATAACTCTGACCACTTCACATACAAATACACGTCTCTGCGACGACACGTATGCAGACAGATTCAAATTAATGTGCGCACATACAGACGTATTTGCAACAGATGGACGGATAATGTGACTGATGGAAAATTGCATCTATATATGCTCCCAGACCAATCAGTTGCGAGGTCATAGAACACATTAATAGATAAATGGAATACTGGGGCTAATGGAATACTGGAGCTAACTCCCTCATTCCACTAACACATTCAATATACAAATACACTTGTCAGTCAGTACAGTGGAACCTCTCTAAACCGGACACTTGGAGAGGCTCCACTATAATGAAACACTCCATGAACAGTGTTTCCCATTTGCAATCATGAACAGACGGGACAAAG
The DNA here is from genome assembly GCA_029237695.1 of Conchocele bisecta. Classification (NCBI taxonomy): domain Eukaryota; kingdom Metazoa; phylum Mollusca; class Bivalvia; order Lucinida; family Thyasiridae; genus Conchocele; species Conchocele bisecta. Next base: position 54,061,332 of record CM055276.1, on the reverse strand, counting down.
ACATAAATGACAGTGAACCCCATTTAAATGAAACACAATGGGGTCTCCAGGATTTCCGGTTTACAACAAATAAACAAACGTGCCCAATATGCCTACTTACCATCTATGGCGGAATTGTCAATCCAACAGGAGGGTCGCGGTGTCAGTGTCTGCTGCCCGCGTGCACCGCCGGATCTGGCGCCAATCGATACCACTCAGACACAGACAGCCGAATGTGCTCACGATGAGACGCGAGATCTCCAAATGAGGCTTGCGAGATCTCCAAATGAGGCTTTGTCTCGCGCAGATTCGTTCTGACACCGCTTCCAACAGGCAGACGGTACTTGTTTCGACAACACTGCACTTTTATTGCAGTTATTGCATTGGCGTCTATTGACTTAGTTGGCACAGACCTAGTATACAACATTGCCAAATACGTATACGATCTGCCAATATTGGAATTGTCAAACTGGTGCACTTTGTGCAATTTCACATATTCAAAATAATTGTTTTGAGCATTTCAAATTGTACCACGTGCGCCGACTTGATTAATCTCGGTGTCTGCCTCAAGCAATGGTGATGATATTTTTCACCAAATTAATTGTCGACGTGGGTATGTCATTTCAACTAGAGCCCGTTTCACTTCGTACGACTAAGATGTTTGTAAGTGCAAAGATCGTCTGGGAATTTCAATTGATAGATTTACATTTATTGAGAATAGGCTGCAGCCTATGCTCAATAAATGTAAACCCAATAATTGTTTACAAGAAAACATTGTTAATGTGAATTTTACAGACTATTACCATTTTGCACAGACGAACATCTTAATCGTAGGAAGTGCAGTGAAACGGCCCCCAGGGGACCGTTTCACTAAACTTCCTACGACAAAAATGTTCGTAAGTGCAAAATTATGATAGTCTGTAAATGTCACATTAATAATGTATTCTTGTAAAGAGTGATTGGATTTACATTTATTGAGCATATGCAGCCTATGCTCAATAAATATAAATCAATCAATTGAAATTCCCAGACGATTCTAAATTTGCACTTACGAACATTTTAGTCGTACGAAGCTTAGTGAAACGGCCCCCAGGTGTGCAAGTTTAGCCTCTAGTTTACATTGCGTTTCACTTAAGCGTATGCTAGGAGGCATTTGTGCCATGAACGGTGGCAATACTGGGACATTCCTTGACCGAGGGCGTCGTCACGTGTGGCGGGTTCGATAGGTTCACATGAAACCCCTTTCTTTGGAGCCAAACTATTTTGTTGATTCATTATTTGCAAATACGAATGCGTGGATAGTTTGTTCTTCATTTCTAGCATACTTTGTCGAGCGCTTGTTGGTTCGGGCGGAGTGTGGGGAATTGCATACGTATAGCCTCTACCCACGATTTCGTGCCAGTAAGATTGTTTCGAAGTAATTGCCAACGACGTGGTTGGGACCGTGGACATGGTGGAGTAGGCGGGTTGGAGATGGGTTCATACACGTGTCCACATTGAACTTAGGATGATTTAACCCATTAAAGACGAGATACAATTATATTAGCATGAAGCTTTTAGGGGGTGGGGATCCTATTTTCTTTATTTCATCTCGAAAGTATATGTTGTTACCACTAATTTGAACTGTCTCGGCGAGACGGTCCAAATGAGTGGTAACAACGTATACCTTTATGGGGAAATAAACAAAATTATGCTATTTTTTTCAGCAAAAAGTATGAAAATGGGTTAAACAAGGTATATGAATACTCTAACGATCTCGATAGTGTGCATAGTTTTATCTTCAAGTTTGGTGTGCAATGGCCTTTCGCGTAGTTGGACGTATGCCTAACGTGTTTGTATACCTATATCCCAGTGATTCTTGAGATAGTGGTCTATAATTTCAAAGAACTGTAATTTTTCGTTTGTGCGTTTGGGTGTCGTCGGGGACACAGGTTCTTGAAGAACGGTTTATATTTCGGTGTTTTATGGGTTATTTCGGTACATCTAGTGGTTTGGATGCATTGTTAATTGACGAAATCCACCCAAATCTACCAAAAATTCACCAATGTATCCATATGACACCAACATACGGACCATCTGTTCAAACAAATGTGGTCGGGGCGGGCGATCTAGGGAAATGGTGCGGGGTTTTGCATGCACTACACTTTTGCACCAAAGTCGAAGACGTGTGCGATATGATCTTCCTATCTGGTGTAGAATGTTGTTTTTGTTTTGGCGTGGTTGTGGGCGGGACGGTAGGTGTTGGGCGGGAGTCCGATGGAAACGATGGGGTGTCACCTTTTTGAAACAGTGTAATGTTTGTTCCAAGCTACACATCCAAATAAAGTAGACATTTTGGTCTTCATCTTTGGAGTGACAAATGTCACCCAATGTAACCGTTCTTGATACAAAAATGAAAACGCCAGATTCAATGATTGTTTGGGAAGCGTTTAGCTGCACATTGATTGGGTTTAACAGCACATGTGCACACCTTTCCTCACTGTCCGCAGGGGCGGATCCAGCATTTGGGGAACGGGGGGTTGTCCTATTTTCGGATATAAATTTGTCCTAGGGGGCATGCCCCCGAACACGGGGAACATGGCTTCCCGAGAAATGATAGAAATGTCTGTGCGATTAAATTGTCTGTCGTGACGCACAGGACGGGTATAAATGTAGGTTTGATCAAATGTTCGATTGGAAATGTGTCCGTTATTTCCAGACCTAGCAATGATGATAATTTCGTTAAAACAAAACAATCGATAGCTCGAAAACGCGTTGACATAGGGCATCGGGTAATATATCGTTGCGGAATACTAACATTGTCCCAACTTCTGCAATAGGCGACAATGATATAACTCGGTTGACGTTTCGTGAGAGTCCGTTGTCTCGAGGCCGTCCGGTCTCGGCCTATTAAAAACTAAGCAACCTTGTAATATGGAGTATATGGAGGGAGTAATATATTGATGCTTTTAATCATAATTAATGTATTTATAGACCTCGGTCCGTTACTTCAACCTGTGGAGAAATGTGGCGTTTAGCAGCGTGCTATTTGACTGATGACTAAACTGGTCACAAATACCGTAATCCCACAATTCTATGTGTCCTGGTGCTTGTGTGTATATGCCATTACTATTTCTATCCTTGCTATTTCATTCGTGATTTGTATTATGATATTTTAAATCAGCTTGATTTTTGTGGTATTTGTCTTCATTACGACTTCATTCGTCTTATTTACATTGCGAGTATTGTTACGTCCTAATGTGAAGCAAAAGTAAGAATAAGGCACTTCGCACTTTGCGTAAGGCCGATAGCAGCAATGGAGTACACAGTATCTGGAAGTAAGCATCAAGCCACAGGCAGTAAGCACACAGCCACACGCAGTAAGCATAAAGCCGCAAGCACCAAGCCACAAGCCGAATGACGCAAGCAATATTGGTGATATAGTGCCTCATTATGACGCCTGATGGCACTGTTGTCAATGTTAGGAATCCTCCAACTAATAAATAATAGTACGAGATGTGATTGCATGTTTGAGGCGCACCTCTAATGCCGGTGTTGATGTAAGATTTCACCCACAAAAATTATCACAGTCTAGGTTAGAAGACACCAAATAGTTCGATCCCGTTTTAACCTTCTGCATTGGGGGGGGGGGGGGGGGATTCCAAAATCAGAACCTGGTGGCAGGTCCATACACACCAAAGTCACTTTGCCCCTTCCCCTAAAATAGGATTACGAATAATCGTAATACTCACATAAGGGGTATAACCAGATTCAACGGTCACATACAAAATGCCAAAGACGTATGTGAGGGTCAAACCAGATCTCCAGTCGGTATTCCGGTAAGGATGAACCCCGATCGTTAAATTACCCATCGCGTGCTCCCACCTGCCACCCACACAAATAGTTGTACTATATACTTTAACCGAATCCCATCCAATAAGGCCAGTCTCTCCTACTTTCACTATTCGTATGGATGTTGTGGGACCTACCTGTACATGACCTGCAGCCGGTCTGTACTGGTTCTGCATGAATTAAACAATAGGTTCACTTACTCCTAAGAAAGAAAAATCCAACCTCGTCATGTCCCCCAATATTGTTTACGTTTTTTTTGGGCACGGAAACTCTGTTTACATCACATGACCAACACGCCCACATGTACCTCAAGTGAAACTGGGTAGTAATGGATCAAGATTTGCAAGACTTACTAATGTGTTTTATACATACATGCATCCTCATAATTAAATTACATATGTACGTAATTGAAAACAATTACATGTTTATAGTAAGTTACACAGGTTGACTGTGAAACTGGCCCGTTACCGATGCAAACCAACAACCGTCAGGGATCAGACTAAGGTGGCCCAACACCATTGATTTTCCCTAAAACACTAACCCGTTACCACATATTTTGCTATTCTCTGCTACTTTCATTTTTTCTTACGGATGTTGTGGGACCTATTTTCCAATAACCTGCACCCATTCTGCTCTGGATCTTGACTAATTAAAATAGAGATTTAATTATTGTTGAAGATGGGGTCACCATCTAGTAGGTTAGTAGGTACACATTTTTCTTTAGGGAAATTAAATAAGTGTATAATTGAAACTAGTCCACCACCTTTAAAAATTACGAGTGCCAGCTACATATATAATTCTTTAGTAATCTTTAATGTACTCATAGAGACTCGCCGTGGTATCAAGCTAGTTCCATATGCAAATGATGCAGTATTTTTAAATTATGTATATCAACTAAATGCTGAATAAATATTTGTATCGACATATCATAAAGTATGATATTGCACATCAAACAAGAGCTGTAGGAGAACAGCATAGCTCGACTACGAGGGTTGTCGATGTACACATAGCTTGACAAAGAAGGTGGCAGCGGCCCGCATAAAAACCTTAACCTTAAGAATTTATGCTATTTTTAGACGGCGGCCATCTTGGATTAGTGATGACCTTTATTTTAACAAATCTGAAAAGGCTTTACACATGGACCATAACTTTTAAGTTTGGCTACCATGGGCCAAGCGGTTCATGTGAAGAAGAATAATTTTGAAATCTCTAATAAAAGAACGACCTTTTGACCTTTCGGCGGCCATCTTGGATGACATAACCATCCGATTTCGACAAAAAATGCACCAGCATGATTGCCTCGTTGATACCTTCAATTTGATATATGACATGACCATATTCGGTCAAAAATAAAATTTGACCCCAATTTGACTCCACGGGCCACGCCCATTTTTGACCCCGGGGTCACCATTTTAACAACTTTGAAAGAGCTTTGTGCATCGATCATTCCTACCAAGTTTACTCGAAATCCGGTTGGCGGTTCTTGAGAAGATTTTTGATGAATTTGAGCTATTTTTAGATGGCGGCCATCTTGGATTACGTAATGACGTCATTTTAACAATTTTGTAATCCCCCTACCTAAGGACCATGACCATGAAGTTTGGTGACTATAGGCCCAATGGCTACCGAGGAGAAGACGTTTTAAAATGTTCACGGACGACGACGACGGACACATTACGGTAACAATAGCTCACATGAGCCTCGCTCAGATGAGCTAAAAATATCATGCCCCATTTGCCTATGAAAATAGCCTGATACCACCGCGTGTCACAATCAGTGTCTTTGAAATAAACATTACTAAATGATTATATCCATATAACGGGGACTCGTATTGTTTAGAACTGGTGGAATAGTGAAAATAGTATACACTTATTTAATTCCTACAAATAACATGTTGTGCCTACTGAGTGGGTATGTACCTTTAAGGTCACAGACAAAGTTTGCTTGCAAATCTTGATCCATTACTACCCAGTTTCACTTGTGGACCACGTTGGGGGTGTTTTTAACACCAGTTTTCAGCATATTTGAAGCATTTAAAAGAAAACACTGAGCCTGTTGGTCACGAGATGTAAACAGAGTTTACGTGGCCAAATAATGTAAACAATATTGGGGGACATGACGAGGTTGGTCCCACAACATCCATACAAATAGTGAAAGTAGGAAAGATTGGCTGGGATTCTGTAAAATTATACAGTAAAACTAGTTGGTGTCTTTTAACCTAAACATGGCGCAACAGAAAAGGCGGCATCAATCTACATCAACACCGTTAGAGACATGGAACCAATTTAGGTTGATTAAATCTATGTAGTATCATTAACCATTTAGGTTAGACACCACCAAATAGTTTTACTATATAATTTAACCGAATGCCATCCAATAAGGCCGGTCTCTCCTACTTTCACTATTCGTATGGATGCTGTGGGACCCACTTGTACATGACCTGCAGCCAGTCTGTACTGGTTCTGCATGAACTAAACAATAGGTTCACTTACTCCTAAGAAAGAAAAATCCAACCTTGTCATATCCTCCAATATTGTTTACATTTTTTGGCCACGGAAACTCTGTTTACATCACGTGACCAACAGGTTCAGCGTTTTCTTTTAAATGCTACAAATATGCTGAAAACTGGTGTTCAAAGCACCCCAAAATGTTCCTCAAGTGAAACTGGGTAGTAATGGATCAAACTTTGCAAGCAAACGGTGTCTGTGACCTCAAAACACCCGCACTATTGTTTTATACCGGATTATTTTTGCATACATCCTGGGCGATTTCGCACCATTTGGTATCCTCTAACCTGTAGGACAGGTACCAGCATATTAAATAATTTTAGGGAGAACTATTTTTTAAGTTTTAGCAGCGCACCTGGCGTCATAATAGTTGTTCCCAAATTACTGTTGCAATTCTTGTTGTCAAGGGGCGTGGCTTAGCGAGCTAACAAAGAGCATAGTAAAACAGCGATGTAATAATCATTAATGAAACTCCAGATGTCACTAACAATGAAGCATCAAGCCACTTAGAATGTAGTCAACACAAACGCATTGAAACAGTACGAATGAATAAAGCATCAAGCCACATAGAAATGTAATAAGACGGATATAACTTAGAATGTGCCAGCAAGCATCAAGCCACATATACTTGTAATAAGACGGATAGAACTTAGAATGTCATCAGCCAGCAAGTATAAAGCCACATATAATTGTAATAAGACGGATATAACTTAGAATGTCATCATCAGCCAGCAAGCATCAAGCCTAATAGAGACATTTTCTGGCAAAATAAACAGTCCTTCACCATTACCCCACGTACTGATTGGCATTAGTATACATTACGTAAAAGTCCACACTGATATCAGGGGCGTTAACTGGGTTTCCTTAAAATATTAACGTACATTACTATTTATTCTCTGTATTTATTTTGTTGATGTGCAATGATCTAACTTTATAATCTGTCGAAACTATTATTTTTTCAGGTGACGCATTTAATTAGTATAAATAATTAAAATATAGCATGCCTTATTTGCATATGAAAATATCCTGATACCACCGCGAGTGACTATCAGTAAAATAAATAGTACTAAATGATTATAGATGTTTAGCGGGCGCTCGTAACTTTTAGAACTGGTGGAATAGTGACACAAGTATACATTTATTTAAATTTGCGGAATATCCTAAATAGTTTCCTTCTATGCGCTCAGAAGTATATGTCGCTACCACCATTTGAAAGAGTGGTCACAACATATAGTTTCATTGAGAAATAAAAATATTTAATAAATTTCATATTACTCGCAAATACATAGGCACTACTACACGTGTTAAGATATTAGTAAATTCATCAATTCGAACCCACTATTGAAAAAGCTGGCGACGCGCATCAGTTTAAGCAGGGACGTACATGTATATACGTCTCTGGTTTGGAAGTAAATGTGAAGTGACATGCAAACACAACTACCCGGCCAATTTGTTGAGGCTGTGTAGAAATGTGGCTGTGACTGGAGAAATTGGGTTTATTGGATGTGTGACCAGTGTAGCTCTTGATTAATAGCACTCTTCTCAAGCCTGAGAACGATCTGTATACCTTGTTAGAATCTCGGCACGTGTTTCATTGATGGAATGGCGAAATGGGCAGATCCTGATCAGACTGTGTGGATGCATAGGCTGATCTGGATCTACACTGATGGTAAAATATATAAGCCCCATTTTTTCAGACAAAGCCACAAATAACTTTGGTCACCATGTATCGACTGTTTTACTTCTGATATGTCAGCTTTGCGCCATTGTGTTTTTGTTGCTGTTGCTTTTCTTTTGTAATAGGGCCGCTTAGCGCGTACAATAACAAGAGTTGTCAGAAGACAACGAAGCTCGCCTGTTGGCAACCTTCATTCAAACTTGTCACAGTTGTATAAAAAACATGAATATTATATAACTTGACCGGAAAACAAAATTTAACCCAGCGTTAAGTTTATGAACACACTAAGTTGGTGATTTTCTATAGCATGATAGCTATTCACATGAGGAATGCATGTATAAATGTGCTAAGTTTGTGACCTTGGTCTTGGCGAAAGGAGTGTGGGGGGGGGTGGGGTCATGGATTTGCTGTAGCACAATAGAGTATCATCAGATGAATGCATGTGCATGTATGAAATATGAAGGTGTTCCCTGTAAAGAAACAGAAGTTATAAAAAGACATTTACTCCAACGTTACGTTTATGATGTTGATCTTGGGGAAAGGGGTGGCGTGGGTCATGGATTTGCTGTAGCACAATAGAGGATCATCAGATGAATGCATGTATGAAATATCAAAGCGTTCAAAGTGTAAAGAAACGGACGTTACACAACATTTACCCCAATGTAAAGTTTATGAACATGCTACGTTTGTTACCTTGGGGTAAGGGTTAGGTGGTGGGTTGTGGATTTGCTACAGCATGATAGAGGGTCATCTGAGGAATGTATGTATGAAATAGCAAGGCGTTCCATCAAAGGAAACAGTTGTTATCAGACATTTACCCCCAACGTTAAGTTTATGAATGTGTCAAGTTTGTGACCTTGACCTTGTGGTAAGGGGTGGGCGGTGGGTCATGGAATTGCTATAGCACGATAGAGTATCATCAGATGAATGCATGTATGAAATATCAAGGCGTTCCATTAAAGGAAACAGATGTTATAAGACATTTACCCCAACGTTAAGTTTATGAATGTGCTAAGTTTGTGACCGTGGCCTTGGGGAAAGGGGTGGGGGTTGATCATGGATTTGCTATAGCACGATAGAGTATCATCAGATGAATGCATGTATGAAATACCAAGGTGTTCAAAGTGTAAAAAAACAGAAGTTACACAACATTTACCCCAACGTTAAGTTTATGAACATGCTAAGTTTGTGACCTTGACTTTTGGGTAAGGGTTGGGTGGTGGGTTGTGGATTTGCTACAGCATGACAGAGGGTCATCTGAGGAATGTATGAAATAGCAAGGCGTTCCATGAAAGGAAACAGACATTTACCCCAACGTTAGGTTTATGAATGTACTAAGTTTGTGACATTGACCTTGGGGTAAGGGATGGGCGGTGGGTCATGAATTTGCTATAGCATGATAGAGTATCATCAGATGAATACATATTTGAAATATCAAGGCGTTCCATGAAAGGAAACAGATGTTATAATACATTTACCCCAACATTCAGTTTATGAATGTAAGGGATGGGCGGTGGGTCATGAATTTGCTATAGCACGATATAGTATCATCAGGTGAATGCATGGATGAAATATGAAGGCGTTCCCTGTAAATAAACAGAAGTTACACAACATTTACCCCAACATTAAGTTTATGAACATGCTAAGTTTGTGACCTAGGGGTAACGATTGGGTGGGCGGTGGGTCATGGATTTGCTATAGCATGATAGAGTATCATCAGATGAATGCATGTATGAAATATCAAGGCGTTTCATGAAAGGAAACAGATGTTATAAGACATTTACCCCAACGTTAAGTTTATGAATGTGCTAAGTTTGTGATCTTGACCTTGGGGTAAGGGCTGGGTGGTGGGTCATGGATTTGCTACAGCATGATACAGGGTCATCTGAGGAATGCATGTATGAAATAACAAGGTCTTCCATGAACGGAAACAGAAGTTATAAGAAATTTACACCAACGTTAAGTTTATGAATGTGCCAAGTTCCAAGTTTGTAACCTTGACCTTGGGGAAAGGGCTGGGTGGTGGGTCATGGATTTCCTACAGTATGATAGAGGGTCATCTGATGAATGTATGTATGAAATAACAAGGTGTTCCATGAAAGGAAACAGAAGTTATCAGACATTTACCCAACGTTAAGTTTATGATTGTGCCAAGTTTGTGACCTTGACCTTGGGGTAAGGGCTGGGTGGTGGGTCATGGATTTGCTACAGCATGATAGAGGGTCATCTGAGGAATGCATGTATGAAATAACAAGGTGTTCCATGAAAGGAAACAGAAGTTATAAGACATTTACCCAACGATAAGTTTGTGGACGACGCTGACGCCGACGCCGACGACGCCGGGGGTATGCCATAAGCTCTTTTGCACTTCGTGCAGGCGAGCTAAAAACAAAGGTTGAATGTATTGGTCATAGCGTCTACCCACCAATGTTGGTTTCTGGTGCATTCAATTACATCCTGTCTGGCCTTGTGCTTATATTGAAGTACCGGCAATGCCTCGTTTAGACTTTCTATATGTAGAAAAACGTGACTGCCTTCAGTATTTATAGTGCCCACCTTCAACAAGAGTTATCAGATTGATTGAGTATTGGTGTTTAACGGCCTATCAACAGCTAAGATCATTTATGCCGGGTCAACGGGTTGGACTATCCCGTATTTAACCTGTCCATAATGAGGGAAATTCAAAAAATCAGAACTAAATATTTACAGAACTAGAAAATGTGTTAATAGAACACGGATGCCCCCACCTGCAGCCAGTGACATTGGGTGTCCGGGCATGGGTCATGTGCGAAACAAAGCAGCATCCCTAGACATTGTGGACAAATATTATTGAAATTGGTGAAGGAGTTATTGAGAAAACATTCTAAATATAAACAAGGCCAACATGATGGACAAGTATGAATAATCAACAAAACAGTTTAACAAAACCTGTTATTATCCATTATTTATACAACTATATAATATAATAACAACCAACAGCACAATATTGCATATTCAAACAGTAATAAAATAGGTAAACTATGTACATGTAGAGAGCTCCAGTTAAGGTGCGTAATTTGACCAAATATTCAAGGTATTTTTCTTAGTTCTTCACCAAAAATGGCAAGTTGGGAGTTCTTTAGAATCGTCTCAATTAGACGATTCTAAAGCACTCCCAACTTGCCATTTTTGGTGAAGAAATAACAAAATTCCCCCCAAAGTTGATCAAATTACGCTCTGCATGTAGGTAAAGATCAACCATGAACACTTCTATTATCAGATCTCTGCATTCCAACTGGAACTAGCCTAACTACGTGTATCACACATAATTGACACACACCATGTGGTTGTGTACCTACGAACGAACATGTGTGATATCTCATAAAAAGTATTACAAATTGAAAATTGACTAAGTTTTAACAGCTAATGCAGGAATTCTATGAAACCTTTGTCATATTTCGACGTCATTCACAGAAAATATCAGTCAGTTTCTTTAAATATATTTTATGAAAAATCGCACATGTTCTTACCTTAGGTCACAAAATCACATGGCATATCTCATATTCATTCCAACAAATTCTTGAGACATTATATATATTGATTTACATAAAGCCGTACTAACACAACAGATAGTAATATCAATCTTCACAAACATCAATTGTAGATCTTTAAATTGCAAAATCCCAAAATCAGAACAAAATATTTACATTGATAAAATATATATATATTCAGCCCTGAAATTAGAATAACCTGACCTGGTGCCAGGTCCATACCACACCAAAGTCACTTGGCCCCTTCCCCTAAAAGTAATAGGATTACAAATAATCACATAAGGAGTATATCCAGATCCAACTGTCACATACATACAAGAATGCCAACAACGCATGTGAGGGTCAAACCAGGTCTCCGGTCGGGATTCTTCTAAGGATGAACCCGATCGTTAAATTTAACGATGGGTTTTACTGTAATTTATCAAAAGTAACAATGATAATTTAAGGAATAAAACCTTCGGACTCCACACACTTTAAACAGACCAAACGTGTTTCATACTACAATAAACGCAACAGACAATGGTTTTATTACTTATATTTACATTACATGTTGTGATAGCTTAAAACATGTAAATAGCCAAATATGGAGTTAAAATCAAGAATCATCCTGTTTTATGTCATTTTGTCGCAATTCATGGGAAGTGACGTAGCCGGTCAATAGTGTGCGTTAACAAATCAACAATGTCACGCAATGTCACATGGGGCTAATGTAATGTACTGAGATAACATGGGGCTAATGTAATGTACTGAGATAACATGGGGCTAATGTAATGTACTGAGATAACATGGGGCTAATGTAATGTACTGAGATAACATGGGGCTAATGTAATGTACTGAGATATAAACGCGTTCAATGAGCGTTTACATTATGAACTTATGGACAGTTTAAATACCGGTATTCATGATTCAAACATTGAATCATGAATACCGGTATTTAAACTGCTTTGAATTTGAAAGCACATAGAACTGTCATTGAGTGACCATGTAGATGGATTACAGTTTCAAGGTGTATGATCACGTGGTACTAACAACAACAACAAGTACCGATTCAAAGTACGTATTATTTTATAGTGTCCTTATTACGTAACGGATTTTGATGAAATATGGCGCAGCAAACGAGTCTTCATGAGCTGCATTTGGTGGTCAAGTTAGTTTGGCACAGACTTACCGGTATGTCGTTTTTGCGAAGAATCGATTTCCGTGTCAGAGACACAGAAATCGATTCTTCGCAAAAACGACAGAAGTTTGGGCGAAAATACAGAGACCACCAAATGCATCTTAACAAGACGTGTTTGATGAGCCATATTTCATCAAAATCCGTTACGTAATAAGGACACTATAAAAGAATACGTACTTTGAATAGGTACTTGTTGTTGTTGTTAGTACCACGTGATCATACACCTTCAGTTTGCCCTTTTAAAGAGGCCACCTTGGGATTCTCCCAGTAGGTCTGCATAAAGAGGTTGCATTTTATTTTAGAAACACATGACAACATTAACCCTTACTACACTGAATTAAATGTTGTCGTCTGCTGGAAATGTTTTATTTTCAATATTTCTTGACAAAAACCAGTTTTTTGTTAAGAATTAAAGCAAAAATGAAAAACAGCAGACGGCAATTTCTGTCAACAGCGTAGGAAGGGTTAAAACAGTCTTTGTTAACCCTTACACTGCTATCTTAACTTTTTGTCGTCTGCTGTTTGTTTTCTGTTTTCCATTTTTATCATCAAAAACATGCTTTGACAGCACCTTAGAATAATTTACAGCATGATTTGACAGCACTTCAATGGAAATGATTCTAAAGTGCTGTCAAAACATGTTTTTATTGAGAAATAAGACAAGATATAAAAGCAACAGCAGACGACAACTGTTGTGTGTAGCGGTCTAAGGGTTAATAGATGTCAAATGAAACAATAAAATAGTGTATATTGTTCTCCAAAAATATTGGAATTGTAAATAGGAAGATTTTCCGATGAAATCTCAAACAAATGGCCGACAAATGGCTGGGAATCTATGCAGCATAACAAGCTCAAGACAGAACATCAATACACCAAGTGTGATTGCAACTGGAGAAATGGGGCTTATTGCATGTGTGGCCAGTCCAGGGGCCCGTTTCACTAAACTTCTTATGACTAAAATGTTTGTAAGTGCAAATTTAGGATTGTCTGGAAATTTCAATTGATGGATTTACATTTATTGAGCATAGGCTGCATATGCAGCCTATGCTCATTAAATGTAAATCAAATAATTGTTTACAAGAAAACTGTGTTAATGTGAAATTTACAGACTATCATAATTCTGCACTTACAAACGTTTTAGTCGTACAAAGTTTAGTGAAACGGGCCCCAGCATGAATGGCTGGGACTGGAGAAATGGGGCTTATTGCATGTGTGGCCAGTCTAGCTCCTGATCTATGAATGGCTGGAACAGGAATAATGGGGGTTATTGCATGTGTGGCCAGTCCAGCTCCTGATCTATGAATGGCTGGAACAGGAATAATGGGGCTTATTGCATGTGTGGTCAGTCTAGCTCCTGATCTATGAATGGCTGGTACAGGAATAATAGGACTTATTGCATGTGTGGCCAGTCTATACCGTACCTCTACACAGGGGTATTGGCATGTAATATACACAACCACTTGCGTTAATCACGCCCAGATGTCAACGTTTCTGAGCATCTATTGGCAATCTCAACTCGAAATCAAAGCAGTTTGATTGGCAGAGGTCATGCTCGGCCAATCAAGCTGCTTGATTTCAAGTACAATATTGAAATAAAACAATTGACAAATATTGGCACGATTAGCGCAGGCGGTGGTTTTGTTTGTTTGATCCTGTTTTTTTAACCTGCTGCATTTGGGGGTGGTGGGGGGGGACTCCCAAAGTCAGCCCTGAAATTAGAATAACCTACAAAGACGTATGTGAGGGCCAAACCAGGTCTCCAGTCGGGATTCCGGTAAGGATGAACCCCGATCGTTAAATTACCCATCGCATGCTCCCACCTGCCACCCACCCGTTAAGGGTGAACCCCGGTCATTAAATTACCGATCGCATGCTCCCATCTGCCACCCACCGCAGGCAGTGATATACCATAGTGGTGGTGGGTGGGAGGTGGGAGCATGCGATGGGTAATATAATGATCGGGGTTCATCCTTACTGGAATTCCGACTGGAGACTTGGTTTGTCCCTCACATACGTCTTTGGCATTTTGTATGTGACAGTTGAATCTGGTTATACTCCTTATGTGAGTATTACGATTATTCGTCATCTTATTCTAGGGGAAGGGGCCAAGTTACTTGGTGTGGTATGGACCTGGCACCAGGTCAGGTTATTCTAATTTCAGGGCTGAATATATGTATTCTCGATGTAAATATTCCGTTCTGATTTTGGGATTTTCCCCCCAATGCAGCAGGTTAAAACGGGATTGAACCCGTATGCCCGGCCTTACATGACCTGAGCTGTTGATAGGCCGTTAAACACCAATAAACAAACAAACAAACAAAACCATAGCTGTGATGCATTGAACAAAACAGATTGTTTCTCAAAATAAAACTGTCAAACAATCCATGATACGGACTGACTGCACAGGATAATCCAAATAATACACCATAAATTGTGTTACCGACACAGAAAAAGGTACATATCACAATGAGACAAAATATCATAAATAATGCATTGTCATGTGTTTGCATATATGGGTCCCCAGTCGATCAAAGGGACATAATGATGTTTACAATCAGCATAGCCCCAGATCAGACTGTGCATATGCATATATGGTGGGAAAACATATATCGCAATACATGTACTTTATGTATATTTCTCCGACACTATTTGTCTTTTTACATACATAATCTTTTTTGCAAAGTATGATAAGGTACGCACCCCCCTTGACGCTTTCAACAACACATGCCTGTGTAGTGGTATTGGCAAAAAGTGCAGATCCGGATGAGCCGGCTCGTGACGAGCCGTCTCATCAGAAACTGTACTTTTTACAAGTAATATTCTTTTCTTTTTTTGAGAACATAAACACTAATTTTTCTCGGAAATCTTCACACCTGACTACTGGAAATGACCACCTTAATGACCAGGAACAAAAATCTTGTATGAAAATGCAGAATTAAGCGTTTACAAGGGTGTACGGGAAAATGGGTACGGACGAAAGATGGGTCGCCTACCGTATAGGGGTATTGGCAAAACATGTAGATCCAGATGAGACGGCTCGTGACTTTTTGCATGTAATTTTCATAATTTTGAGAACAAAAACATGTTCATAAATGGACTGGTCTGAAAATCATTTTATGATGATTGGATTGGGTTGCAGAATTAACATATCAAAATCCATTCCAGTTACTTAGGGGTGAAAGGGTTAATCTACCGAGGTCTGTCCGTGGATTTGCGAAAAAATTGTTTAGCCCTTCGCACCGTCGATAACGCACCCCCCTGAATTAATTCCTCCGTACGGGCCGGCACATGACATATGCCAAGTTACAGGTACACGCACAGGCACTTTCATTGGTGGCTACATGTATGGGGAGACACGACACACAAATATGAAATCATGATATTGAATAATGTTCAGGCTCATTGCCACAATAGGCAGTTAGAGCCAACATCAAGGTGCATGTTCACGTGGTTACCACAACAACAACAATGTCTGAAAGTGTTGATAGCGCGCCCACAGCAAAGTAAGTATTATTTGATATTTTCCTTAATATGCAACGGATTGTGATGAAACATGGCGCAGCAAACGCGTGTTCATGCATTTGTTGGTCTCGGGTCTTCGGCACATACTAATGTCGTTTTTACGAAGAATCGATTTCCGTGTCAGTAAAAATGGAAATTGATTCTTCACAAAAAAACGACAGAAGTCTGGGCCAAGGTACAGAGACCACCAAATGCAGCTTAACAAGACGCGTTTGATGCACCATATTTCATTAAAATCCGTTACGTAATAAGGACAATAATACAGAATGCGTACTTTGAATCACAGGCGCTGCTAGAAGTTTCAGTAATTGTTGTGTTGTTGTAACCACATGATCATGCACCTTCAACATGATACATGATATGGAATGAGACATCCGGGGTTGATGTCGTAACCTGCCTTTGTTGTATATTTATTGCTAACTTAATATATACATGTACTAGTATACAGGGGTTTCACTAAACTTTGTACGACTAAAATGTTCGTAAGTGCAAATTTAGGATCGTCTGGAAGTTTCAATTGATGGATTTACATTTATTGCAGCATATGCTCAATAAATGTAAATCCAATAATTGTTTACAATAAAACATTGTTAATGTGAAATTTATAGACCATCACAAGTTTGCACATTTTAGTCGTACGAAGTTTAGTGAAACGGGCCCCAGATACCTATATAGCATAATACTACATGGACACAACTGCCTACGTAAATCCTGCCAATATGTGAACACTTCTCAACATCTATTGGCAATCTCAACTCGCAATCAAGCAGTTTGACTGGCGGAGACTGAGCTGTAGCACAGCTCAGGCTCCGCCAATCAAGCTTTATTTTGCAATACATCAACTGACAAATATTGACAAGATTAGCGCAGGTGGCAGTGTGCACCTTCATGCAGCTGTGGCTGGAGAAATGGGGCTTACAGCATTTGTGGCCAGTGTAGCCCCTGCTCGGCTTGCACACTCCTATACCCTGATATGTATCTACACTACTATTTAGAAGCATGGCAGATGTTTAATTGACTGTATGGCAAACAGTGCCGACCATGATTAGACATATTGTTTATTCAGCTGAATTATGTGTATTTCCAACATTTTTAAAACATCATCTTTACTCATAATTTTGACAGTCAGTATGTTCAAATTCTGGTCTCTGTACTTTTGAAAATCAAGACATATTCACAGAGCTCCAGATAATGTGTGTATTGGCGTATTTTACGCACTTATTTTAGCTGAATACATATTGATTATCAACAGAGGGAGTACAAAATACTCAAACAAGGTGAAAATATGCATTGATTTTCAAATAGAGTAGTGGAAATACTGTAATAGAGTTGAAATTTTACTTAGTTGAGCTGTAAAAAACAAAGTAGGGGGTACAATAATCTTTAGACACAAACCTTATCTGGAGCTCTGTATTCAGCTAAAATAAATGTGCAAAATAATGTGCCTTTATCTGTGCCTGAGATTATAAAACTGTTTCCATACCCAACTTCCTGCACAGCCTGATCAGGACCTACACTGTTCGCCATTCAGTTCACAAATTAAGTTATTGCTGTCTGTGGTTATTGCCAACAAAATCAAGGTGCATAATCATGTGGTTACAACAACAACAATTACTAAAACTTCCAGAAGAGCCTGCATTGCAATTCAAAGTACGTATTCTGTTGTATTGTCCTTATTATGTAACAAATTTTAATGAAATACGGCACATCAAATGCGTCTTGTTAAGCTGCATTTGGTGGCCTCGGTACTTTGGCCCAAACTTCTGTCGTTTTTTAGATGAACCGATTTCCGTGTTTACTGTCAATCCTGAAAGTATGTGCCGAGATCCAGAGACCACCAAATACAGGTCATGAAGACGCGTTTGCCGCAGCATATTTCATCACATAATATTTACTTCGGGAGTCGGCGTGCTTTCAACACTTTCAGACATTGTTGTTGTTGTGGTAAACACGTGATCATGCACCTTGAAAATACTACAGATCATGATGCCATGTTGGGATTGCGTATATGTGGCTGGGACTGGAAAAATAGGTTTTGCGACCTACATGACCAGTGTAGATCCACACACTCGGATCAGGATATGCACTGTTCACCAGTCCATCAGTGAAATGCTTATCAATTGACAATATAGACTGTTATCAGGCTACACAAGTGAGTTATTTGATCAGGTTCTACGCTGGTAAAAATTCCATATGCCCCATTTCTCCAGCCACAGATGTGACTGGAGAAATGGGGCTTATCAGTTTGGCGACCAGTGTAGATCCAGATCAGCCTGTTAATCCGCACAGTTTGATCAGTAATTGCACTGGTAGCCATTCCATCAATGGAACACCCATCATGCTTCTAACAAGCAATATACAATATAGTTTGATATCAGGCTACATGAGTGTGTTATTTGATCAGTAGCAACACTGGTAAAAATCCCATATGCCCCATTTCTCCAGCCACAGACACGCCATGTGATTTTGTACCCAAGAACATGTGTGATTTTTCATGAAATACCGGTATATTTATAGAAAATATATTTTCTGTAAATGACGTCAAAAGATAACATGCCAAATACAGAATATGCCATGAAAATTTTGACGGCATTTACGGAAAATATCGAAAATTTTGTAAATATTTTTATCGAGATATTGCACATGTTCTTAATAGGTACATAATCGCATGGCATGTCTCATATGATGAACAGGATCCATTTCCTTTTGCAAATTCCGTAAGGTCCATTTATTCAGCCACTAAGGGGAGATCACTAAATGTACACAGCACTCGTCCATAAAAACTACCTAAAGCACCTTTGATTTAACTCGTATTTAGTACAGGTTATGTACAGTAACACTGCATTCACTATAGGAACGAATGGCCTTTTTGTGGAATTTATCGGGGTATAAACTTGGAAAAGTCGCGGGAATACTGGACGAAGGCTGGAAGGCCTCGTCCAGTATTCCCGCGACTTTTCCAAGTTTATATCCCCGATAAATTCCACAAAAAGGCCATTCATTCCTTATAATTCCAGCATTTGAAATAAATTCATCAAGAAAATGTGTTTATTTTCCGTTTTCTTAAGAATTATTTTAACTGCGCCTCACGGTTATGGAAAGTAGTTCGGCGTGGGAGTATTCTGGGATATAAATTTTGGACGGAGACTTGCAACGGACCAATCAAATGTTAGGGAATTGTGTAAATATTTTTGTGCTGGAATTATTGTACGGTAACTACAAGACACATTTTTATACATGTATTATTTACATACAATGTCTGTAACAAAATTGGGCATCTAAACATGAATGTAAAGTATCTACACAGGTGGGCAAAAGAGCCAAAGATAGAAACGTACCTGAGGGCCAAACCAGGCAAATCTTGATTCCTATAATGAGGAACCCCTACCATTAATTTACGCCGTCGCGTTCGCCCGCCCAACCACCCACTGTAAAATGGTATATATATTTGCTCAGTCTGAAAATTTAATGTGTTATTGCTTAAGCCTTTTACAGACGCAAGAGTGAAGTTCATGTCCACAGTGGAGACCCGTGATCTGTAGCCTATTTCATTAAAATTGTAAAATCTTACACTCTGAGGGAGAAATGTTCAATGTACATGTAAGTTTGTTTGTTTATTGGTGTTTAACGGCCTATCAACAGCTAAGGTCATGTAAGGCCAGGCAAACGGGTTTTAACCTGCTGCATTGGGTGGAAAATCCCAAAATCAGAACAGAATATTTACATCGAGCAAAAATATGTACAGCCCTGAAATTAGAATAACCTGACCTGGTGCCAGGTCCATACCACACCAAAGTCACTTGGCCCCATCCCCTAAAATAGGATAACGAATTATCGTAAAACTCACATAGGGGTATAACCAGATTCAACTGTCACATACAAAATGGCAATGACGTATGGAAGGGCCAAACCAGGTCTCCAGTCGGGATTTCGGTATTAAAGGATGAACCCACCTGCCACCCACCTTTCAATGTAAGGATAAATTTAATAATTTTATTATATTGAATTTATTACATTATCACAGCCATTTTGGCTGTGATAATGTAATACATTCAGTATAATAATTCTGCATACTTTTAATCATCAAATATATGCAGTCGTTAGATCTATATGAAATAATGCATTTCGGGAAAAATAAATGATTACTCTTTGCTAGATAAGTATGCTTTGCAATGTTGGTGAAATAGGCTGCAGATTGCACATAATGGGTTGCTGGCTCGCAACAGAACAGGCGAAAGAATCAGTCCCAGAAAATGGCTAATTCCCTGGCCTATCATATACCGGTACTTGAGGAATAAAACCATGGGATGTTGAGTTTACTGTAGTATGAAAACATTAGGTATGTTTAATGTTTGCGAGGAGTCCTTCGGCATTAAAATTAGGAATCTCATTGTTTTATGTCATTTTGTTACAATTCATAGAACAGCGACGTTGCCGTTCAATAGCGTGACCGTTATTGACAACGACGATGAACGTCATGTATTTTAATGATGTCAAACAAACTTTAACAACATCACACGACGTTGCTTGGGACTCATGTAATGTATTGGGATATAAATGCAATATGTTGAATGGGTGTTTCCATTATGAATGTAAGGACAGTGTAAATATTACAATATCTATTCAATTGAGTATGGCTTATTTGGAAATTAATCCTCAGACCGCTACTCACAACAAATGTTGTCTGCTGTTGCTTTTATATCTTGCCTTATTTCTCAATAAAAACATGTTTTGACAGAACTTCAGAACGTTGGAAATGATTCTGAAGTGCTGTCAAAGCATGTTTTTGATGATAAAAATGGAAAATAGAAAATAAACAAGAACTGCGTCTGTCGAACGCGGATGCCACCTGCAGCATATTTGAGAAACTGTGACAAAGTGGTTAAGTCATTTAAGTAACCTGGTGAAGGTGAAAAGGCGAAGGTCATATAAATTATGAAAAGGCAGGTGTGGCACACATACCAATGAATGAAGTGTTGAAGTGATTAAGCAACTTATGTAGATGATATGGCCAGTTTGAGAAACTGTGACAAACTGGTTAACCAAAATTGTTAAGTCATTTAAGTAACCTGGTGAAGGTGAAAAGGCGAAGGTCATATAAATTATGAAAAGGCAGGTGTGGCACACATACCAATGAATGAAGTGTTGAAGTATTGAAGCGATTAAGCAACTTATGTAAATGATATGGCCATTTTGAGAAACTGTGACGAACTGGTTAACCAAAATTGTTAAGTCATTTAAGTAAACTGGTGAAGGTCAAAAGGCGAAGGTCATATAAATTATGAAAAGGCAGGTGTGGCACACATACCAGTGAATGAAGTGTTGAAGTATTGAAGCGATTAAGCAACTTATGTAGATGCAATGGCCAGTTTGAGAAACTGTGACAAAGTGGTTAACCGAAAAGTGTGACGGACGGACGGACAGACAGACGGACAGACGGACGGTCCAAAAACAATATGCCACCCGGCTCTTCGAGACCGGTGGCATAAAAACTGACGACAAAAAATATAAGATAGCGGTCTAAGGGTTAATATCAACGAACAACAGTCCAGTGATAAGGTAGGTAATTCAGTCTCATTTGTCAGAGAAAATCTCAGGAAAAACGTATTGTAGTAATGTACATGTACTAGTATGAATACGCAAATACTAGTGATAATCATAATGGAAATACTACTGCCGATGACATATAAGACAAGCCATGTGATTTTGTACCTAGAAGAAGATGGGCGATTTTTCATGAAAAATATTTCTAGAAACTGTGTTTGTTTGTTTGTTGGTCTATCAACAGCTAAGGTCATGTAATGCCGGGCTGGGTTCGATTCCGTTTTAACCTGCTGCATTGGGCGGAAAATCCCATTGAGTATTTACATCGAGAAAAAATATATTCAGCCCTGAAATTAGAATAACCTGACTTGGTGCCATGTCCATACCACACCAAAGTCACTTGGCCCCTTCCCCTAAAATAGGATTACAAATAATAATCATTGTAATACTCTGACTCACATTAGGGTATAACCAGATTCAACTGTCACATAAAAAATGCCAAACACGTATGTGAGGGCCAAACCAGTAGCCGATTTCATCAACATTGCAAAGTATACTTTTCTAGCAAAGTGTACTTTGAGGGAGTAATCATTTATTTTTCCTGAAATGCATTATTTCATATAGAACTAACGACTGCATATATTTGATTATTAAAATTATGCAGAATTATTACACTGAATTTATTACATTATCACAGCCAAAATGGCTGTGATAATGTAATAAATTCAGTAAATAAAAATTAATAAATTTATCATTAAAATGAAAATTTCTACCTCAATGTATACTTTGCAATGTTGGTGAAATAGGCTGCTAGTCTCCAGTCGGAATTCCGGTAAGGATGAACCCTGATCGTTAAATTACCAGCACATGCTCCCACCTGCCACCCACTTCTAGAAACTGTGATATTTTCTGTAAATGATGTTGAAAGTTGATGACATTTTCATAGCAAATGTGGAATTCTATTCCGCATTTGCTAAGGAAATTTTGTCAACTTTCATTTACAAACACATAAATATTGGATTTTTAAGGAACTAAATGCAAGGGAGCGCTAGCGCTCCCTTGCATTTAGTTCCTTAAAAATCAAAGTCCATAAAATAAGTACTTTGGTTCTCAAATATCGCCGCGTCTAATGAGGTCATAGTAACTTTATAGAACATACATGCATCTGGCAACTTGAACAAAATCAGAGACAAACAAATAAAATATATAAAAAGAAATCCACCCTCCGGCGTCACATTCCACAAATCCCGTGCCTGAGGACCAAAGTACTTTTTTTAATGGCGTGATAAAGTTTGTAAAAAATATTTCCGATACAAAATCACATGGTTTATCCCATATACATGTAGCAGGTACACTTTGCAGCTTCTATTGCTTTGTCGGTGATGCCACAATCTGACATCACATAGTCACTCGTGCCGCACTCCGCGCCGGTTCTAAATGTTTGTTTGTTTCTTGGTGTTAAACGGCCTATCAACAGCTACAGTCATGTAAGGCCGGACAAACGTTTCAGCCTGCTGCATTGGGGGGAAAATTCCAAAATCAGAACGGAATATTTACAAAATATATTCAGCCCTGAAATTAGAATAACCCGACCTGGTGCCAGGTCCATACCAAACCAAGTCACTTGGCCCTTTCCCTTAAAATAGGATTACGAATAATCGTAATACTCACATAAGGGGTATAACCAGATCAACAGTCACATACAAAATGCCAAAGACGTATGTGAGCGCCAAACCCAGTCTCGATTCGGAATTCGGGCAAGTATGAACCCACTTCGTTAAATTACCCATCACATGCTCCCACCTGCCACCCACCGGTGCAAAATGTTATACGTCGAAAAACATACTGGTTTCCAGACGAGATGCCACTCAGATCTACCGAGGGCTATCGCATAAACATATTTTTCATCTAGTAACTAGCGCAAATTAATGGAAATTTGTCAGGAATCTAGCGCCTATTTTGACGAGAAACATTTTACGTCAGCGTGGAGTACAGCACCAGTGATATTGCTAAACTACACATGTGGGTTGCAATCTGTATGTATTATATCTGCAATCGGTAACGGTGGTCGCCAGATCGGACAAGTGGGCTTCCTCCGGGTACTCCGGTTTCCTCCCACATTAATGAATGCCCTTACACCTTCATCTGTGCCAACTAAAGCATTTGTATAAAGTGCTCTCGCGCTCGTTTGTAATCGCTGTAAAATAAATAAAGTTTAAACTTTTTTTAATCTCAGTCTATGTAAATAAATATATACAAATACAGTCAAACCTGTGAATAAAGGTCAGCCATTGGAAGTGAAAAATCTGGCCTTTGTTCACAGGTGGTCTTTATTCGCAGGGTCATTTATATAGTAATTGTGCCATTGGGACAACAAAATTGTGGCCTTTACAGCCAGGTGATTGCTATTTGGAGGTGGTCTTTAGCTCAGGTTCGACTGTAGATGGCAGTCCACATCATGGAAAACAATCTGACAAAACCAGGCTTAATTTGGACCTGTTATATATGGTCATTAACCAATTACATGTGGAATACACCTTTAGGGTATGCGTTTTTTTTATTTTATAGGAATGAATGGCCTTTTTGTGGAATTTATCGGGGTATAAACTTGGAAAAGTCGCGGGAATACTGGACGAAGGCCGGAAGGCCTCATCCAATATTCCCGCGACTTTTCCAAGTTTATATCCCCGATAAATTCCACAAAAAGGCCATTCATTCCTTATAATTCCAGCATTTGAAATAAATTCATCAAGAAAATGTGTTTATTTTCCGTTTTCTTAAGAATTATTTTAACTGCGCATCACGGTTACGGAAAGTAGTTCGGTGTGGGAAGTTTACTGGGATATAAATTTTGGACAAAGACTTGCTACGGGCCAATCAAATGTTAGGGAATTGTGTAAATATTTTTGTGCTGGAATTATTAAACATTATATTTTTTATTTTTGTTATTTCTTGATGAAAGTATATGTAGTGACCACTCATTTGAACCGTCTCGATGAGACGGTTCAAATGGTGGTCACGACATATATTTCTGAGCTCATATAAAGAAAATATTTAGGATTTTGCACAAACAAAGTGGTGTATCCTATGAAATGGGGTAATAGCTTCATGATGTTTTTAACTGGGCTCTTCTGTCTCCTTGGGTATATTGATTCTATGTTTTCTGTATTGCCATTCTACTGACCAATGTCAATCACAGGTGTTTGAACAGATGATCATTATTTTGGTGTCATATGGGGTGGATTTTGTTGGTTTTTGGTAATTTACATAGTTTAGTTTTGTTTGTTTGTTGGGGTTTAACGGCCTATCAACAGCTAAGGTCATTTAAGGCTGGGTCAATGGGTTTAGTACTACATCTTATATATTACCTGTACAAGTACGTGTTAAAATGGGGATGGGGGAAATCCCAAAATCAGAACTGAATATTTACAATAAAAAAAATATATATTCAGCCCGAAATCAGAATAATCCTGATGTATTTATGGTTATTATGTTAAGAGAACAGTATCGACAACACATATCAAACTGCTTGACTGAGAGATATTTATGCAAGTATAAGCCAGGATTTTTATCACCATGTGCGCTGATGTCATGGTTACGCAAAAGACCTGTTGCTAAGGCGACGTCGCAGGACTTGACCGCTCAGACACACCATCGCTCCGAAGTTCATACTGTGGAGATGCTACCCTTTCGCCCCCTAACTCTAACGACGGTGAACACCGGTCACGTTGATAGTTCGGCGACGTTGACCTGATTGTCCCAAGGTCACACTGTTGAGATGGCACATGCTCGGACTTACGCAGCATGCCGGGGCTGAACTGTGGGTGTCGGCGCGCGTGCTTGTTTAGGTGGTCGCTCCGCATGAACCGTTTCTCACAGCACGGGCACTGGAACCGCTTCTCACCTACAGTGGAGTGTTTCATTCAGAGCTCCAGATAAGGTGCGTATTGGCGTGTTTTACGCACTTATTTTGGCAGAATATGCATTGATTATCAAAAGTGGACGAACAAAATACTGACAGCAATGTGAAAATATGCATTGATTTTCAAATTGAGCAGTGAAAATATTGTAATAAATTTGAACATTTACTTAGTTGAGCTGCAAAAAGTGTTTGCTTTTTGCAGCTCAAATAAGAGAATTTTTAAATTTGTTTTATTTTATCATTTCCTATTTAATAAGGAAGAAAATCAATAATACAGATGTAAAGGTAAAATATGCATCGACTTTGAAATCTGGGGGTATAATACTCTTTAGATACAAAACTTATCTGGAGCTCTGTTCCTTGATTGATTAATTGATTGCTTGATTGGTGATTTATGTCCGTTCAACATCAAGGTCATATACAGACGGGAATGTACCTGTATGGGAGCAGACGCACTGTGCATTGACCAATAATATTACATGTACAATAAAAAAGAAATTGCAGAATCTGGTGGCAGACACCCTTACTACACGGGATCGACTGGGTCCAAGTGTCCCAGTAAAATTAACTGTTAACCCTTTCAACCCTAAGGAACTGGAATGGACTGTGATATGCTAATGTTCCGACCAATCCAATGGTCACAAAATGATTTTCAGATTCATCCATTTATGAAAAGGGGGTATTTTTGTTCTAAGAAATATGAAAATTACTTGCAAAAAGTGCAGATCCTGATGAGACGGCTCGCTACGAGCCGGCTCATCTGGACCTGCACTGTTTGCATAAACCGTTATAGCGGGATTTCGGGTTCAAAGGGTTAAGATATGAAAAGGGTTAACTATGGATTCATCGTTAATATATGCATACCCTCGATCGCGTCTTCCGGAAACAGTGAATAAGATACAGACTGTCATGATAATTTATGCAACGTTACTTAAATTATAAATTAATTATAAATTATAAAGCATATTATCATTAATCACAATACACCAGTAAAATTTGATTTGGGCCAGTAGAAATCAACAGCCAGCAGAATTTTGCACAAGTAATATTTTTTTCTTACAATTTCTGCAACAATTGCTGAATATTCTTGTTTTCGGGCCAGTAAACTATTGTTTCGGCCAATAATTTTCTAAATTTCACTAGCCCAGCGGCCGCTGATGGGTCTACATACCAGTGTGTGTGCGGATGTGTCTGGCGAGCTCATCAGATCTGGCAAACCGCTTGCCACAGCTCACCCAGGTACACGGAAATGGCTTCTCACCTGCACATACAAAATATACGCAATGTTACGGAGACACAATGTATAACTGGCTCAGCTGACCCCACAGGGGCGGGTCTAGAGGAGAGAGGGGGGGGGGGATAACAGATAATTGGCTATTCATGTTATTATGACCACAATTGAAAGTGACAACTTTCAGTGGCTTAAGATGGCAAAAGAAGCCAGTGTATGACAAAACCTACATGCAGTTGCAGGCTGGCATACTTGTATTAGTACAAGATACAAGTGAACATCTGTGCTGTTGATGAGTGTTATCCAATTTAATATTGAAAATGGCTAAGTGGATGATGCGGAAAAAATCGGTAAAGGTAAAAAAGGTCACATGATGGATAGTGGTATATGGTGGGCATCTGGGACCCATTTTACTAAACTTATTACGACTAAAATGTTCGTAAGCGCAAATTTAGGATCGTCTAGAAATTTCAATTGATGGATTTACATTTATTGAGCAAAGGCTGCATATGCAGCCTATGCTCAATAAATGTAAATCCAATAATTGTTTACAAGAAAACAGTGTTGATGTGCAATTTACAGACTATCATAATTTTGCACTTACGAACATTTTAGTCGTACAAAGTTTAGTGAAACGGCCGCCTGTTTGTTATGCATCAGTCAATGTGAATCCCCGCACCCCCCCTCCGGGGGAGGGGCTTTACCGGGGCATACACCGGGGCTTTTACCTTTCATGATGCCCCGCAGTGCGGGGACTTTACCGGGGCTTTTACAAATGGGCCGGGACACACCCCGGGGGCTTTACCGGGGTTTTAACCGGGCTTTACCTGGGCATACCCCGGGGCTTAACATTTCATGATGCCCCGCAGTGCGGGGCTTTTACCGGGGCTTTCACAGCAGCGAAAATATAAGCCCCGCTATTCCCCCGGAGGGGGGGTGCGGGGACTTACATTGACTGATGCATTATGAAGTTGTGCAAGTGTGATGGTACTAGGTGGCACAGTAAGTGAGAAACGGATCCGATCTAAGTGCAAAAACTTAAAGCTGAAAATTGCTAAGTCAATAACATGGAAAAAATAGGTCACAGTCAAAAAGTGGTCACATCTTGGATAGTGCTATGTGGTGGGCACCCATTGGTTATGAACTTGTACAAGTATGGTGGTTCTAGGTGGTATAGTAAGTGAGAAGCAGATTTAAACGTGAAAACTTAACAGTGAAAATGGACAAGTTGATTAAGCGGAAAAAATAGGTCACATGTTGGATAGTGATATGTGGTGTGCACGTGTTGGTTATGAAGTTGTGCAAGTATGGTGGTTCTAGGTGTTAAGAGTAACAGAGAAATGGACCTAAACACAAAAAAAAATAACATTGTGGACGCCGCCCGGCTTTTGCCAATCCTATAGCAGTGATTATTTCTTTTTTAAAAACCTGGCTAAAAATAACAATTTTCACGGATTCCACTGCACAACGGCAAAAAGTACCACCTCCATAAAAGTGTGAAACAGTACTTTTAGCCTGAATGAGATCAAGGTAACATATTTGCAAAATTAATGAATTATTTTTTTGTAATAAATAAATGTATATACACATATGGCAGAGCTATACATGTGCAGCCTACCTTCAAACAAAGCAGGATAATATGTGTATGTGACTGTAGAAATGGGGATTATGGGTTTTGCTACCAGTGTAGATACTGATCAGCCTGTGCATCCGCACAGTTTTATCAGGAGCTGCAAAATCGCCATTCCAAAAACAGAACACCAGTCATGCTTCTAAAAAGCAATATAGATCAGTCTACACGAGTGTGCTATTTGATCAGCAGCTACACGTCACAAATCCATAAGCCCCATTTCTCCAGCCACAGATATATGGTTTATAATCAATCATTAGTCAAACTTAATTGTAATTAACCAATTAAAGACGGGATACAATTATAGAAGTATGAAACTTTTTAGCGAAAAAATCCTATTTTATTTATTTCATCTCGAAAGTATATGTTGTTACCACTCATTTGAACCGTCTTGACCAGACAATTCCAATGAGTGGTAACGACATATACCTGGAGAAATAAACAAAATAATGAGATTTTTTAAACAAGAATTATTGTATCCTTAGTCTTAGACTGAAATGGGTTAAGTGACACAAACTCATTACCTGTGTGTGTTCGCAGATGGGCTTTCAGGTGAGAACTTTTGCCATACACCTTAGAGCAGCCCCTGTAATGGCACGGGTGACCTTTCTTCAGCTGACCGTCGTTGTACAATACAACATCGCCGTCCTCATCGTAACCACTCAAAGTGGGCGTGGCACTTTTAGCGCGCTTCCTCGACCTCTGTTTAACACCTGGCTGTGTCAGAGCCGTGCCTGTGGTGTTAAACCCAGTATCTGTAGTGTTTGAAATGTGTGTAAGTGGATTCTGGAAGGGCGTATGTCTATTTCCACGCAGATCTGTTAGTATGTTCGCAAGCAACACCTCGCTATCTGTTGTGTTTACGTTTTCATCCAGTCGATCAGCTGTTGACCTACTTTCGGGTTTGAACGATTTGGACATAGCAACTAAACATTCGGCAGCTAAATTCACCTCCAAATCACCAGCATCACGTTCTGCGAGCGTCATTTCGCCGAATAAGCGGTCTAATGCACAGATCAGGGGTACATTGGACAGAAAATACAAACGAAATCAGAAACACAGTTTGACCTTTCTTTGTTTATTTTCCACGTGCCGTGGATCAATCAAAACGATATATGGAACAGATTAACAGCTTTTTAAAGACTGTTTGTCGTAGAAATGTGCTGATATAACGTCTATCAATAAATGTGATAACAATCCAGCGGATATAATTCTAGATCCTACCTTCTGATCATAATAAACCATATTTTTTCCGCGAAATTCGCGAACGACAACAAACCTCTCTTTCACAACGTGGTGTAGGCGTGGTTGCGAACAGGAAGTGACGCAATGAGGTATATTTCTTGACTTTGATTGGTCGTAAGTTCTTCAGCGCGTGAATTATCAATATTCCAAGAAGCTTTAACCCATTCAATGGGTTATGTGATATGGACACGAGGGTCGGCTAACAGAATATAAAATTTCTCGCTGAAAAATCGGGATGAAAAATCGTGGCATGCTGTGGCTAAACTGTTACTGTACAGTAGTAGTTTAAATAGAACTCTCCGGATTTTTTACTCACATTTGACTGAGTATTGTGGGCAGGCGAGCTCATCACCACATGTGTACACATCATGATGATCATCACATGACTGACTGAACATATTGGGTAATTACCAATGTTCACCAGTCTAGCTCCTGTTCAGTGAATGGAGTAATATGTGACGGTTGCTGGAGAAATAGGACTTAGTAGTTTTATGACCAGTCTGTGTCCTAATAAATCTTGGTATCCAGGACCAGTGTAGATCCTGATCACTCTGACGCTCATGTAGCCTGATACTGATATATATATATCCACAGGGGTCCGAAGTTGTGCTGGGAAAAGTGTACTGAGTCCAAATCGGTGGGCGTCTTAGTCGGTGGGCGTCTTGTAAGTTGTGCTGGGAAAAGTGTACGGAGTCCGAATCGGTGGGCGTCTTAGTCGGTGGGCGTCTTGTAAGACGCCCATCGACTAAGACGCCCACCGATTCGGACCCCTGTGTATATATATCTATTCTATACTGCTTCTTAGAAACATGACCGGTGTTTTATTGATGGTATGGCTAACAGTGCATATCCTGATCAGATTTCTCCAATCATAGCCATATGACAATACATTTGTGGCCAGCTAGTATACCTCTGGTATAGTAAAACTCATGTGACCTGTGACTAGAGAAATGGTAAAAATTGTAAATCTATAGATCGAGACTAAGGACGTCACGGTAAAATGAGGTTGTGACTGGAGAAATGATGTTTATGCATTTCCGGGTCAGTATTAAGTTTGTGGTCAGTCTAACTCCTCGAGCAATATGACTTATGCATTTTGGTCAGTCTAGCTCCTGGAGAGATGGAGCGGATGCATTTGTGTTCAATCTAGCTGCTGGATAATTGTGGCTTATGCATTTGTGGTCAGCTTAGCTCATCGAGCATGCATTTGTGGCCAGTCTAGCTTCTGGAGAAATATGACGTGCATGTCTGGCCAGCCTAGACAATCTCTTACTGGAGAAATGTGGCTTATGTATTTGAGGACAGTCTAGCTCTTGGAGAAATGTGGCTTATGCACATGTGACCAGTCTAGCTTCTGGAGATGCGACTTATGCATTTGTGGCCAGTATATCTCCTGGAGATATGACTTATACATTTCTGGCCAGTCTATCTCCTGGAGATATGACATGCATTTGTGGTCAGCCTAGCTCCTGGAAATATATATATATATATATATGACTTATGCATTTCTGGCCAGTCTATCTCCTGGAGATATGACTTATGCATTTGTGGTCAGTCTAGCTCCTGGAGAAATATATATATGACTTATGCATTTGTGGTCAGCCTAACTCCTGGATATATATATATATATATGACTTATGCATTTCTGGCCAGTCTATCTCATGGAGATATGACTTATGCATTTGTGGTCAGTCTAGCTCCTGGAGAAATATATATATGACTTATGCATTTGTGGTCAGCCTAGCTCCTGGAGATATATATATGTGACTTATGCATTTCTGGCCAGTCTAGCTCCTGTAGATATGACTTATGCATTTGTGGTCAGTCTAGCTCCTGGATAAATATGACTTATGCATTTTTGGCCAGCCTAGCTCCAGCAGATATATGACTTATGTATTTGACGACAGTCTAGCTCCTGAAGATATGACTTATAATGCATTTGTGGCCAGCCTAGCTCCTGGAGAAATATGACTTGCATTTCTGGCCGGTCTAGCTCCTGGAGATATGACTTATGCATTTGTGGTCAGTCTATCTCCTGGAGAAATATGACTTATGTATTTGTGGCTAGTCTAGCTCCAGCAGATATATGACTTATGTATTTGAGGACAATCTAGCTCCTGGATATATGAATTATAATGCATTTGTGGCCAGCCTAGCTCCTGGAGAAATATGACTTGTATTTCTGGCCAGTCTAGCTCCTGGAGATACGACTTATGTATTTCTGGCCAGTCTATCTCCTGGAGATATGACGTATGCATTTGTGGTCAGCCTAGCTCCTGGAGATATATATATATATGACTTATGCATTTCTGGCCAGTCTATCTCCTGGAGATATGACTTATGCATTTGTGGTCAGTCTAGCTCCTGGAGAAATATGACTTATGTATTTTGTGGTCAGTCTAGCTCCTGGAGAAATGTGACTTATGCATTTGTGGTCAGTCTGGCTCCTGGAGAAATATGACTTATGTATTTTGTGGTCAGTCTAGCTCCTGGAGAGACGTGGCTTATGTATTTGTGGCCACTCTAGCTCCTGGAGTAATATGACTTACCGGTATGCACGTGTGGTCAGTCTAGCTCCTGGAGAAATGTCGATTATGTATTTGTGGTCAGTCTAGCTCCTGGAGATATGTGACTTATGTATTTGTGGTCAGTCTGGCTCCTGGAGAAATGTGACTTATGTATTTGTGGTCAGTCTAGGTCATGGAGAATGTGACTTATGTATTTGTGGTCAGTCTAGCTCTTGGAGAATGTGACTTATGTATTTGTGGCCACTGTAGCTCCTGGAGATATGTGGCTTATGCAGATGTGGTCAGTCCTGGAGAAATGTCGCTTATGTATTTGTGGTCAGTATAGCTCCTGGAGAAATTTCGCTTATGTATTTGTGGCCACTCTAGCTCCTGGAGAAATATGACGTATGCACGTGTGGTCAGTCTAGCTCCTGGAGAAATGTCGCTTATGTATTTGTGGTCAGTATAGCTCCTGGAGAAATTTCGCTTATGTATTTGTGGCCACTCTAGCTCCTGGAGAAATATGACGTATGCACGTGTGGTCAGTCTAGCTCCTGGAGAAATGTCGCTTATGTATTTGTGGTCAGTCTAGCTGCTGGATACATATGACTTATGCACGTGTGGTCAGTCTGGCTCCTGGAGAAATGTGACTTATGCACGTGTGGTCAGTCTAGCTCCTGGAGAAATATGACTTATGTATTTGTGGTCAGTCTAGCTCCTAGAGAAATGTCGCTTATGTATTTGTGGTCAGTCTAGCTGCTGGAGAAATATGACTTATGCACGTGTAGTCAGTCTAGCTCCTGGATAAATATGACTTATGCACATGTGGCCAGTCTGGCTCCTGCAGAAATGTGACTTATGATGCACGTATGGCCAGTCTAGAACCTGGAGAAATATGACTTATGTATGTGTGGTCAGTCTAGCTCCTGGAGAAATATGACTTATGCACGTGTGGTCAGTCTGGCTCCTTGAGAAATATGACTTATGCACGTGTGGTCAGTCTGGCTCTTGGAGAAATGTGACATATGCACGTCTGGTCAGTCTAGCTCCTGGAGAAATGTCGCTTATGTATTTGTGGTCAGTCTAGCTCCTGGATAAATATGACTTATGCACGTGTGGTCAGTCTGGCTCCTGGAGAAATGTGACTTATGCACGTGTGGTCAGTCTAGCTCCTGGAGAAATGTCGCTTATGTATTTGTGTTCAGTCTAGCTCCTGGATAAATACGACTTATGCACGTGTGGTCAGTCTAGCTCCTGGAGAAATGTGACATGTATTTGTGGTCAGTCTGGCTCCTGGAGAAAATATGACTTACGTATTTGTGGTCAGTCCGGCTCCTGGAGAAATACGACTTATGTATTTGTGGTCGGTCTGGCTCCTTGAGAAATATGACTTACATATTTGTGGTCAGCCTAGCTCCTGGAGAAATATGACATGTATTTGTGGTCTGTCTGGCTCCTGGAGAAATATGACTTACATACTTGTGGTCAGTCTAGCTCCTGGAGAAATAGGACATGCATTTGGGGTCAGTCTAGCTCCTGGAGAAATGCGACTTATGTATTTGTGGTCAGTCTGGCTCCTGGAGAAATACGACTTATGTATTTGTGGTCAGTCTAGCTCCTGGAGAAATGTGATTTATGTATGTGTGGTCAGTCTAGCTCCTGGAGAAATATCACTTATGCATTTGTGGTCAGCCTGGCTCCTGGAGAAATATGACTTATGTATTTGTGGTCAGTCTAGCTCCTGAAGAAATGCGATTTAATTATTTGTGGTCAGTCTAGCTCCTGGAGAAATATGACTTATGCATTTATGGCCAGTCTAGCTCCTGGAGAGACGTGGCTTATGCATTTGTGGCCAGTCTAGTTCCTGGAGAATATGACTTATGCATTTGTGGTCAGTCTACCTCCTGGAGAAATATGACATGCATTTGTGGTCAGTCTAGCTCCTGGAGAAATATGACTTATGCATGTATGGCCAGTCTAGCTCCTGGAGAGACGTGGCTTATGCATTTATGACCAGTCTATCTGCAGGAACAAGAACTCAGTAACACTGACGGATGTACCCCTCAAAAACACAAACATAATTTAATGCAAGCCATTTGACCTTGATATTGAGATTAGGGACCGCATTGGTGGGTTATATATAGATTTGATTTATTACGTTTGACGACCTATCAACAGCTATGGTCATTTAATGCCAGGCCAACAGGTTTGATCACTATAGATCGCTATAGAATGAAACTACAGATATCACAGGAGTGATCATAACCCCCACAATCACTGGCATATGAACAGGTTTAATATCAGACAGGTTCATGCCCATTTTTTTTATCTTTGGCATCCAAGTGGGACCTTGAACATAGGTACGTTGGTATTGATTGATTGGTGTTTAACGGCATATCAACAGCTATGGTCATTTAAGGCCGGACCAATGGGTTCGATCCCGTATTTAACCTGTTGCATCGAGGGGGATCTCAAAATCAGAATGCTATATTTACATAAAAAACAAGAAATGCGTCTGTCGAACGCGGATGCCACCTGCAGCATATTTGAGAAACTGTGACAAAGTGGTTAACCAAAAAGTGTGACGGACAGACGGACGGACAGACGGACGGTCCAAACACTATATGCCACCCGTTTCTTCGAAACCCGGTGGCATAAAAATATATTCAGCCCTGCAATTAGAATAACCTGACCTGTGCCAGGTCCATACCACACCAAGGTTATTTGGCCCCTTCCCCCAATAGGGTAATAGGGTAATAGGGGAATGTGAGGAAGCTATTGATGAAGTTTGATAAAGGGTCCAATTAACGGATCAGGAGTTATTCAACATTTGGATGCATGTAGAAAATTATTGACAAAAAGGTCACCAAGTTGAAGGTCACCCAAATGACAGTGGGTGGATAGCCATCAATGTGAGAAAGCTATTGTTGGAATTTTGTAATGATTCGACTAACCGTAACGGATCAAGAGATGTGGGAAATTTGGCTACATCCAAAATTTAAGTCCAACGAAGATTAAGGTCACCAAGGTGAAGGTCAAGGTCACCTGAATGACAGTGGATGGATTGATAGCGATCAATGTGGGAAAGCTATCCGACTAGCCGATCAAGAGATATGGAAAATTTGACTACGTCCAAAGTTTACGTCCCACAAAAATTAAGGTCATCAAGAAAGTCAAGGTCACCCAAATGACACTGGATGGATAGCTATCAATGTGAGGAAGCTATTTATTTAGTTTGGTAAATGATCCGACGAACGGATCAAGAGATATGGGCAATTTGGCTACATTACAAATCGTTGACGACACCGACGCCAGAATTGTGACAGCTATGTCTCCCTTTCCACCATCGTGGGCGAGACAAAAAAGTGGCCTGTCGGCACACACAATATTAAAGTAATCCATCAAGGGAAATAGAAGTTACAACAGAATTGAGAAACTCCGGCAAACTTCTTAAAGGTACATGCCCACTCAGTAGGCACAAAATGTTCTTCATATCAAACATCATCCGAGACATTTTCTGGCAAAATAAACATTCATTCACCATTACCCCACGTATTGATTGGCATTATTAGACATTTTATATCAGACGTAACTTTCCACACAGACATCAGGTAACCGTATTTCCTTAAAATGTTAACAGACGTTACTATTTATACTCTGTATTTATTTTTTGATATGCAATTATCATACTATATAATCTTGAAAATATTTTTTTTTTCAGGAGACACATTTAGAGTTAGTATAAATAATTAAACAAGAGGGCCATGATGGCCCTAATTCGCTCACCTGACTCCATGAACACCAGAGGAGAATGTGACATTGAGTTAATGTGTTTTAAAAAAATTGTGCTATTTTTAGATGGCGGTCATCTTGGATTAAGTGATGACTCATTTTACAAAATCTGAAAATGCTTCACCCAAGGATCTTAACTTCCTATGAAGTTTGGCCAGCATCAGCCATGTGGTTCCTGAGAAAAAGACGTTCAAAATCTTGAATAAATGGACCTTTTGGTGGCCATCATGGATGACATAATCATCCAATTCCGACAAATATTGCACCAGAGCAATCGCTTCATCGATACCTTCAATTTGATATATGGCATGAGCATATTCGGTCAAAAATAAAATTTGACCCCAATTTGACCCCACGGGCCATGCCCATTTTTGACCCCGGGGTCACCATTTTCACAACTTTGAAAGAGCATTGTAAATCGATCATTCCTACCAAGTTTAGTCGAAATCCGGCCAGCAGTTCATGAGAAGATTTTTTAAGAATTTATGCTATTTTTAGACGGCGGCCATCTTGGATTAGCGATGACCTCCATTTTAACAAATCTGAAAAGGCTTCACCCATGGACCATAACTTTTAAGTTTGGCTACCATAGGCCAAGCGGTTCATGTGAAGAAGAATAAAAGAACGACCTTTTGACCTTTCGGCGGCCATCTTGGATGACATAACAAACCGATTACGACAAAAAAATGTACCAGAGTGATCGCCTCATTGATACCTTCCATTTGATATATAACATGACCATATTCAGTCAAAAATAAAATTTGACCCTAATTTGACCCCACGGGCCACGCCCATTTTTGACCCCGGGGTCACCATTTTAACAACTTTGAAAGAGCAATGTACATCAATCATTCCTACCAAGTTTTGTCGAAATCCGGTTGGCGGTTCTTGAGAAGATCTTTTAAGAATTTGTGCTATTTTTAGACGGCGGCCATCTTGGATTACGCAATGACGTCATTTTAACAATTTTGTAATTCCCCTACCTAAGGACCATGACCATAAAGTTTGGTGACTATAGACCCAATGGTTACCGAGGAGAAGACGTTTGAAAATGTTCACGGACGACGACGGACGACGGACACATTGCGGTAACAATAGCTTCGCTCATGTGAGCTAAAAATACCATGCCTCATTTGCATCTGAAAATAGCCCGATACAAACGCGCGTCACCATCAGTAAAATAAATATTACTAAATGATTATATCTGTATAGCAGCCACTCGGTAATCTTTAGAACTGGCGGAATAGTGACACAATTATACACTTATTTAATTCCTACAAAGAACATCCTGTGCCTATTGAGTGGGCATGTACCTTTAATGTGTGAAAAACTTCAAAGTTGTGAAGGTCAGTCATATTAAGTGCAGCATGGATGTGTGGCATTTGTGCACAAGTATGATGTGTTGAAATATTAAAGTAACCCTTCAAGGGATATAGAAGTTATGTCAGAATTGAGAAACTCAAGCAAACGTCTTAATGTGCGGATGGACACACGGACCCACAGTCCAAACACTATATGCCTCCGGCTCCAATATATATTCAACCCCGAAATTAGAATAACTGGACTTGGTACCTGGGGCGCGTTTCACTAAACTTCGTACGACTAATATG
The DNA here is from genome assembly GCA_029237695.1 of Conchocele bisecta. Classification (NCBI taxonomy): domain Eukaryota; kingdom Metazoa; phylum Mollusca; class Bivalvia; order Lucinida; family Thyasiridae; genus Conchocele; species Conchocele bisecta. The sequence continues at coordinate 54,023,627 of CM055276.1, read as the reverse complement.
CAGCCTATGCTCAATAAATGTAAATCCAATAATTGTTTACAAGAAAACATTTTTAATGTGAAATTTACAGACTATCATAATTTTGCACTTACAAATATTTTAGTCGTAAGAAGTTAAGTGAAACGGGCCCCAGGTCCATACCACACCAGTCACTTGGCCCCTTCCCTTTAAAGCAATAGGATTACGAATAATTGCATTACTCGTATAAAGGGTATAACCAGATTCAACTCTCACATACAAGAATGCCAAACCAGGTCTCCAGTCGGGATTCCGGTAAGGATGAACCCCGATCGCTTAAATTACCCACCACATGCTCCCACCTGCCACCCACTTATAAGCAGATTAAACCCTCGCATACAAGAATGCCGAAGACGTACTTGAGTGCCAAACCAGGTCTTCATTCGTTAAGGATGATATTGTTTATTTATTAGTGTTTAACGATCTATCAACAGCGAAGGTCATGTAGGGCCGGGCTAACAGGTTCAAACCCGTATTTCACCTGCTGCATTGGGGGGGGAAAAGTCGCAAAATCAAAACGGAATATTTACATTAAGAAAAATATATTGAGCCCTGAAATTAGAATAACCGGACCTGGTGCCAGGTCCATACCACACCAAAGTCACGTGGCCACTTCCCCTAAAAGTAATAGGATTAGGAATAATCATATTACTCATACAAGGGGTATAACCAGATTTAACCTTCACATACAAGAATGCCAAATATGTACCCGAGGGCCAAACCAGGTCTCCATTTGGTAGTCCGGTAAGGATGAATCCCGATCGTTAAATTACCCATTGCATCCCACCTACCACCCACAGCACTGGTCACAAATCCCATAAGCCACATTTCTCCAGTCACAAATATAGATCCACATGTAATGGACATTAATTGGCATTGCAAATAATAGGAAGACAATTACTGTGTTATTTAAAAATAGTTTTAATGTTTAATGATCGAGATAACCATCACAAAACGGATGAAATTGTAATTGTGATTTTTGTACTATATACCTCCCCACATACACAATGCTTCACTGTAAACATTGTACACTCGTCCTTGCTATTTACTTACCAAGCCGTCAGTGGATTAAATAGGCTGTCAACGACTAAAACAAACTTACAACCAGTGTAGCCCCAGATCAGCCTGTGCATCCGCGCAGTCTGATCAGGGGTGATGCTGTTCGTCATTGAGTCACTGCTGATTGCGTAGTGCAGATGATAAAACGATCCCAACAGGAATGTAAGCGAGCAGAATCTACAATGGTATCTCGGGGTAAAAATACTGTACATGTATCTCAAAATGGTATTTTAACCCATTTCATGCCGAGGATATGCCATTTTGCGTGTGGAAAATCCTAAATATTTTCTTTCTATGTGCTTATAAGTATACGTCATGATCACCATTTGAACCATCTCGTCAAGACGGTTCAACCGAGTGGTCACAGCATATACTTTCATCGAGAAATAGCAAATATTAAAAAATAAATTAATACCCGTAAAGGTGTATTCCGCATGTAATGGGTTAATAACCTCTACATATACATTCCTAGTTCTGCATGTATATCCCACATGTGGTGGGTCAACATAGACACTGATAAACAAATCAATGACTAAACAGCCGTGGAAATTATGAAGACCCATGATGGTGTTGACTTTCTGCTGATGGCAACCAACAACGGTCAAATCAAACATTAAATTACGTTATAAATAAATTAATCCACAAAGAATTAAAATGCATGCTGTAACTTATGGTCAAACATGCATTTTCAAGAAAGGTGCATTGTTCTCCCCCAATTCTTAAACTAGTAAAAATGTTTACCATTAATATATCACCGATGCTTTGACTGAACAAACACAGTTAGCCCTTACCTGCAACATGTGTAAGCATACAGTCGAGAGTAGTGTAAGCATACAGTCGAGGGTGCTGTGTAAGCATACAGTCGAGGGTACTGCTAACCCCACTATCCGGGCGTAGCTTTTCATCTTTAAAAGATTGCAGTCTGATTGTCCGACAAAAACTTAATATTAAAGCTAAATGGCAACTAAACTTACATACGGGCAATCGGGTTGCAAAAAAAGACTAGATTCAGACCATTGTGTAGATCCTTCAGTCGAGTTACAAATATTACTACAAGAGTACTACATAATAAGCTAGAAGTCCATTTTGTCGGCTAAAGCCACAAATACGGTACAGTAATAACCCTAAATACTTGGGACACCATTTGTTTTGGGAAAGATTCGCGATGCAAACTGTATCCCTTTATTGTAATAAACAAGTACAACATACTTGGACATGCCATGCTGTGAGAAACCATATATTAACCCATTACATGCAAAATACAACTTTACGGGTATGAATTTTTTTAAATATTTTATTTTTGTTATTTCTCAATGAAAGTATATGTTGTGACCACTCATTTGAACCGTCTCGATGAGACGGTTCAAATGCTGGTCACGACATATACTTCTAAGCACATTTAAAGAAAATGTTTATGATTTTCCACAATCAAAGGCATACACTCCGCACGAAATGGGCTAATGTGTGTATCCCAGAAAAAAAGATGTCCAAATATTTAGGATTACATGTATTACTGTAAGTATCGTTTCAATTTGTCAGTTTACCAGGTACATATTCAGTTCCTGGTGTCCCCCACCCCTTTTACGACAACTAACTAATAATACCTCATATAAACAAACACCAACATGTATAACTTTCTATAAAGAAAAACATTTAAATTAACTGAAACCTGTATATATAAATATTTTTTCTCCCGTCAAATGGATTAGTCAAGACAATAATATATAAACATACATACATCTCCGGTACACAAGACTTGACCATTCTCACATACAGTTGGAAAGCAGAGCCAGTGATTACAAAACTGTCCAAGCACATGCTCAAAAATGTAGTCTGAATCGGACTCGATTGGCAGAGACTAAGCACAGCAATAAATCGGTGTAGGAGGCAGAGACATCAAACTGTGATTGAGACCAGATACACAAATCTAATCCACAAAATGGCAGTCTGATTTGCGACCACCGAGCTGCGCACCAGCTAAGCCAATGAAACTGCTAGTTTTTCAAACACAAATTTCATAAATATACTCAGAATGTTTATAATCATGGATGCTTATTTGATTATTTCTACGACAAACAAATACTAGCAGCCAGCACTGTTACACATGATGGACAGTGACAACTGCCACTGAACTGGAGAAAACGGGCTTATGGCATGTGGTGGTTGTCTAGCTGCGGATCTATCACACTCCAAGTTCTTAGCTACCAGGAGCACCGAACATTCAAAACAGAAATAGATTACAGCAACACAACCTTTCCCCACTGGAAGACAAGTGTCCAGGGGCCCGTTTCACTAAACTTCGTACAACTAAAATGTTGTGTCAATTTATAATAGTCTGTAAATTTCAACTGATGGATTTACATTTATTGAGCATAGGCTGCATATGCAGCCTATGCTCAATAAATGTAAATTCATCAGTTTAAATTTACAATCATTTATTTGCAGCCTATGCTCAATACATGTAAATCCAATAACTATTCCAGACTATCATAATTTTACACTTATGAGCATTTTGGTCATACAAGTTTAGTGAAACGGGCCCCTGATCTGGTGTGAGCCACAGCAAACTACCCAGACCCTGAAAAGATTGTGTAGATGCGAACTATATCTGGCTCTAGGCGGGTCACAAGGATCACAAGTCCAATTTCTCCAGTCACAGTCATTGATGACGTATACACACACCCTTGCGCCCAGCACTACTATTCATAATGGAAAAAACAAGACTCGCAAAGATAAAGTGGAGCTGATGGAGTTTACAACCAATGTAGCCCCCGATCAGACTGCGCAAACTAACACCTGCGCTAATCTTAGCAATTTCTTTATTTCAAAATACTGTGCTTGAAATCAAACAACTTGGCTGTGCCTGAGCTGTGCTACAGTTCAGATAATCAAATTGTAAGAATGCAAGTTGATATTGACGATAGATTTTCAGAAAAGTTGATAATCTGGGCAAGATTAACGCAGGGGTTGTGTAAAAGAGAAGTCTGATGAGGGTATACACCATTCACAACCAAGTTGGCGAGAATTCCAGATGTCTGTAATGAAAACTGTAAATCCGTATCAGGCTTCATGAACGGCCTAGTTCATCAGGAGCTACGCTGACCAGAAACTCAATCAGCTCAATTTTCTCGTGGCAGGCCAGCAAGATGAGGATGGAAACAATGACTTGTGAGCAATTATAATTCCACTTTCTTGTCCTTCTTCTTCTTCTTTCCATCCTTGGAGTAGCCGGACAGATCAGACTCTGCTGCGAGGTACTTTATAAAGTCCGCCGTTTCCCGTGCACCCTGCAAGTACATGTATTGACCATTCAGCATTCATAATTTTGGCTGTATAGGCAGTCTCCGGGAATAGTGCAGGATTTGATTGATTGAAACAGCAACGTCATTTGTACCTTCAGACATCAAGAGCAATTTAATGAAATATGCTTACAAAATTTACAATATTTTCTGTAAATAGCGTCAAAAGTTGATAATTTTTTGTTGTCAAATAAAAACTATTGTAAATTTTGTAAACGTATTTAACCCTTACTACGCTGAATTAAATGTTGTCTGCTGGAAATGTTTTATTTTCAATATTTCTCGACAAAAACCTGGTTTTGACAGCACATGAGAACTGGAGACGATTCTCATGTGCTGTCAAAACCATTTTTTTGTTAAGAATTAAAGCAAAAATGAAAAACAGTAGACGGCAATTTCCGTCAACAGCGTAGGAAGGGTTAATGAAATTACGCAGATATGTCTGAAGGTACAAAATCACATGGCGTGTCTCATATACCAATGGCAATTCACACTTGTATGGGAGGAGGTGGGGGTCGTAGCACAATACATTCAGCACTAAATTACAAAAACATTCAGCACAGAAAAATATGAATACAGAGACATGGGCCATAAGTTATAAATCCTTTTTCATACTTAAATCAGAACTATTCTCAGCTTGGACTCGGAGCTCCAGTTAAGGTGCGTAATTTGGAGGTAAATTTCTTATTTCTCCATCAAAAATGGCAAGTTGGGAGTGCTTTAGAATCGTCTCAATGATTCTAAAGGACTCCCAACTTGCCATTTTTTATGAAGAAATAACAAAATTTCACCCCAAGTTGGTCAAATTACTCACCTTAACTGGAGCTCTGTTGGATTAATCTATAATTTTGATTGTTGCCAATATATTTTCAAGCTCGACAAGTTTGCATAGCCATGTGTCGTAACAGTATTTTTTATGCAATTATCAGAAACCTCAATATCCTGAAAATTCTCTTCCAGGCTAACAATGCTGGGGCCCGTTTCATTAAACTTCTTACGACTAAAATCTTCTAAGTGCAAATTTAGAATCATCTGGAAATTTCAATTGATGGATTTACATTTATTGAGCATAGGCTGCATATGCTCAATAAATGTAAATCCAATATTTGTTTACAAGAAAAAGTTGTTAATGTGACATTTACAGACCATCATAATTTTGCACTTACGAACATTTTAGTCTTACGAAGTTTAGTGAAACGGCCCCCAGATCGTGTAGTTGATTTCATCAAAATTGCAAAGTATACTTATCCAGCAAAGTATTCTTTGAGGGAGTAATCATTTATTTTTCCCCGAAATGCATTATTTCATATAGAACTAACCACTGCATATATTTGATGATTAAAAAAGTATGCAGAATTATTATACTTAATTTATTACATTATCACAGCCATTTTGGCTGTGATAATGTAATAAATTCAGTATAATAAAAATAAATAAATTTATCCTTAAATTAAAAATTTCTCCCTCAAAGTATACTTTGCTAGATAAATATACTTTGCAAAGTTGGTGAAATAGGCTACTGATGGCAGATACACAGGATGATCTCGGGCTACACTGGTCGCAATGTCCATCAGCCACATTTAGGGTTGCATGTACCTTAATAACCCTAAATATTCAGACACAAATTGCTTTGGGAAATCCCCCTAAATATAAGGATTTCCCAGCAAATTGTATCCAAATACATTGTTATTGTGATGAAACCAGTACCGCCATAATAACAATAAATATTGGCACGCTCACTGTTGTAGGGAAAACATACATTATTATGCGTCTCCCCAAATAAATGGAGTCCACATATTTACGGTTATTACGGTAATATGTATAGTGGCTTACCTGGTATTTCTTCGGGCTGTTCTTTGATCCCTTTGGTGCAAAGTATATTGTCGGGAATCTGAAACACCGGAGGTGTCGTTATAACACAGTCTGATGGCACAATTATAATTACAAATCGTACGACTATCATCGAAAATTCATCTCGATGGCCGTCTCGGGACATTTCTTCCGTGTTCTGTCTCAACAGAAAGATGAAAGTTCAGGCAACAGCTATCAAGACCGTATGGTTGATTTATTGGTCTTTAACGGCCTATGAACAGCTAAGGTCATTTAAGGTCGGGGAGGCCATATGGAGACAGGGCTTCAGTTTTGTCCAAGGCTAGTGGAATGGAAATACTATTAACCCTTAGACCGCTACTCACAACAATTGTCGTCTGCTGTTGCTTTTATATCTTGCCTTATTTCTTAATAAAAACATGGTTCGACAGCACTTCAGAATCATTTCCAATGGAAATGATTATGAAGTGCTGTCAAAGCATGTTGTAAATTATTCTAAAGTGCTGTCAAAGCATGTTTTTGATGATAAAAATGGAAAATAGAAAATAAACAGCAGACAAAAAAATTAAGATAGCGGTGTAAGGGTTAACCCTTAAAAGGTGGGTACCGAAAATGTCGCCTGCTGTTGTTTCATACTTTGTATTCTTTCTCAGTAAAAACATGGTTCAACAGCACTTTAGATAATGGAAATGAGATTCTGAAGTACTGTCAAAGCATGTTCATCAGGAGTATAACGGCAAATAAAACACAAATAGTGGACGACAAAAGCTACTTCAGCAATGTAATGGTTAAAGCATTTTTTATGCCATGGGCGAGGATTGAACACAAAACCTCCAGTATAGAAGTCATATTCTCTATCACTGACTATCAAGCCGTCCCCACCTCCCACTCACTGATGCAAAACTGCATGAACCTACATAGCTCCTATAGTATGTAGTGAAATAATGTTGTCATGATATCTGAGCATCAAGGGCAATTTCTAAGTGAACCAGTAGAAGAAGACATGTGGCTGTGACTGGAGAAATGGGGCTTATCCCGTCAACACAGTGCGTATGTGCCGTGAAACACGCTGCCGTGAAACATTTTTGATATCCTGTCAATACGATTTGGAGATGCGGCTGGGGTTATTTTTTGCATTTTAAAGCAGTTTGTAATGTTGACGGGATAAATAGAATAGTAGGTTAGTGCCATGAATGGGAAAAATATCTGGCGCGGCTCGGAAACGGGATGTGCTCGGCAGAGCCTCGCCCATCCCGTTTCCTGAGCCTTGCCAGATATTTGTTCCCATTCACGGCACTAATCTACTATTCTCTATCTATTTTCCTTATTTCTGAACCAAAGTATATGTCTCGGCGAGACGGTTCAAATGAGTGGTCACAACATATACTTCTGATGAGAAATAAAGAAATTCTTGAGCCTTGCCGGATATTTTTTCCCATTCACAGCACTAACCTACTATTCTCTATTTATGGGATTAGTGACAACTGCAGCTCCAGAGCAAATAGCACATTCCTGTAGCCTGATAACAATCCATCTTGGTTGTTAAAAGCATGGCGGTTGATTCATTGATGGAATGGCACAGTGCATATCCTCATCAGACTGTGCAGAGGCACAGGTTGATCTGGATCTACACTGGTCGCAAAACCGATAAGCCTAATTTCTCCAGTTACAGCCACAATTAAGCTGCTGGGGGCACTGTTTCACTAAACTTTGTACGACTAATAATCGTTGGAAATTTCAATTGATGGATTTACATTTATTGAGCATAGGCTGCATGTGCAGCCTATGCTCAATAAATGTAAATCCAATAATTGTTTACAAGACAACTGTGTTAATGTGAAATTTACAGCCAACATAATTTTGCACTTACAAACATTTTAGTCGTACAAAGTTTAGTGAAACGGCCCCCTGGTGTGTACGTACCCCTGTACTTCATAGGCACTCGGTACATCATTGGCTGTGGCGTCCATCTTGGCTATTGTCACAGAATCCTCATCTTTGAGCTGAAAACGGGACACCAATAAAATCAGATCATATGCTTACACACATCCACCCGCATTACCCCTTTCACCCCTAAGTAACTGGAATGGATTTTCATACGTTAATTTTGCAACAAATCCATCCTTCACAAAATGATTTTCAGACTAGTCCATTTATGAAAAGGGGGTTATTTTTCTTCTGAAATATGATAATTACTTGCAAAAGTGCAGATTCTGACGAAACGACTCGTCACGAGCCGGCTCATCTGAATCTACACTTTTTGCCAATACCACTATACAGGCATGTGGTGTTGAAAGGGTTAATCTTGCCCACATTATCAACGCTGTAGAACATTTATTGGCAATGCCAATCTATCGGCCAATCAAGCCAATCAGCCAATCAAGCTGCTAGATTTCAAGCACAATATTCAACGTTTCTCAATCCATTGGCAGTGCCAACTTGCAATCAAGCAATTTGATTGTCTGGGCCTCAGATGTGTCCCATCTTAGGCTCAGCCAATCAAGTTCCTTGATTTCAAGCAAAGTATTCAAGTATTTTGAAATAAAGAAATTGACAAATGTTGGTTAGATTAGAGCAGGCGGTAGTGTACCAGATAGCCGCTGCTAGCATGCATGCGCATGGAGACATTGTCAGTAATCTGGGGGCCGTTTCACTAAACTTTGCACGACTAAATGTTTGTAAGTGCAAAATTATGAGTCTGTGAATTTCACGTTAGCAATGTTTTCTTGTAAACAATTATTGGATTTACATTTATTGAGGCTGCATATGCAGCCTATGCTCAATAAATGTAATTCCATCAATTGAAATTTCCAAACAATCCTAAATTTGCACTTAGGAACATTTTAGTCATACAAAGTTTAGTGAAGCGGCCCGCCCCCTGACCTTGACCATTGGCATGTCAGCCATATTTCTGCGCTATATAGTGAAAATATGAATGATGATAAACAAGGGGATACAGAGTTCCAAGTCATTTCAACTGTTGTAGAAATATCACTGGTGTTGCACTCCGTGCCGGCGAAAAATGTTCCACTGATCTAGCCGCCAGATTCCTGACAAATTCCATTGCAGCTACACACAAAAGTTACTGCATTAACACATTTGTGTCTAGTACCAAGCACAAGATCATTACTGCCGGTTACTACACAAACAAGAATTCTGCCACGGAACGATGTATGCTCACATGTATCAAGAAATATTAAAGTTATATCATGATGAAGAAACTTGTCAGAGGCGCCGGAGCTGGGGTGGCAGGTGACAGCAGCTGCCGCCCCAATATTTTGGCCAAAAAAATCTACAAAAATGCAGACCTGTTTACCCCAAGCGAATTCCATCAGTAGCCAAGAAGTCATATGTCAGTAGTTTTCAATGACTGTCAGTAGTTTTGGATGGGTATACAATTTTCAATTTTATTTACCAAAAACATTGGTGGATGATGATGAAATGGTATTTTATGGCTCAGCAACTTGTAATTTGAGCCATTTAGAGCCGGGAATGCACCTGTATTGGGAAGGAATTGCACATTCTGAATTCCAAGATTTTGATTTGGTGCCACACATAAATCATTTGGCCCGGTCCCCCTTTCACTCGACTGTTTATTCCAAGAATTAATATGTTAATAAACCATGAATACGTTCTTGTGGTGACTAGACAACACTCATTAATACTGCTAGACCATTTTACCTAAATGGTTTATTTAAAGTGTATTGGCAGATGACAATGATACACACAAATACCAGTAACTTGTAACACCATATTTCAATTTGTTGAATTGGATATGATGCAATAGAGCCTCCCACTGGGTAGTCCCTATTCTCATGGATCCGTGCCCCTAAGCACATAAATTCATATTGTGTGTTATATTCTGATTAATTCCTGAAAATGTATACATCAACATAAAGTTCAAACACTTGACTATGATTGCACATAAGGAATTCACCAAAATTGTCGTTTATGCAAGTCTTCGAGTCCCTTAGAAATAACCCACCCAAGTCGCCTAATTGATCTTGAAACTTCTCATCAGGTTCGTGCCAGACAACTTTTTGCACATTTAAGTGACATTTCTTGATCACTCATACAATAAAGAAGTGTTGCTGCCTAGATGCATCAAATTTAAATATGGTGAAGTCCAGATTCACATAGAAATCAACATATATCATATTTTATGCATCATTTGCGAACAGACCCTCTTCAGATTAAGGAAGTATATATGTAGAAAACTCACAAAATAGGTGGTAAATCTCAATTGTATGTAACTGTAACTTAGAAAATTGTGGGAAACAACTTAAAATACCTTTTTAAAATAATTTTAAATTAACACTATTCTTGGAATATGCTTATTCACTTGTTTTCTAGGGGCACGAATCAATGAGAAGGCACGAATCCATGAGAATTGGAGCTAGAACCAGTGCTATATTGGTTAGAATATTATTAATTTGGCTCTCAAAATACAAGATCCAGATCAAGTGCCAGGTTCCCTAACATTCATTCACTTAGCCAAATTTCCTTCAAGATATGCCGTTGTGCACAGGATTGCAGCATACAAATATTCTAATTTTTCAATGACATGTAATAAGCACCCTTCAGCCTGACTACTGTCTGTTTCACCCAAATTTTACGGCTATATAGACAATTCAAAAACAATATTATTTTCGATAATATTAAATTAAAGGAAAATTTAAGAATGAGCCTTCTTTTTATTTCGTGAAATTCGGTCAAATATTGGTTTTATTACGAAAAATTGATTTCTCTATGGGAATTTAACATGGGGGAAAAAGAGGTAAAGGAGTTGTGGGATTAGTCAAAAAACGAAAAAATTTGGAAATTGACTCCGAAACCTAGCTAGATAGCTTGGATATGATGTAACTAAGAAAACAAAAGTTAAATTTTAAAAATCGGTCCTGTATTTCTAAAATTCAAAAGAATTTCCCCATGTTAAATCCCCATAGACATCTTCACTCCGTGAAGATGTCATGTCTATGGGGATTTAACATGGGGAAATTTTGTTTTCGCAATAAAATCAATATTTGACCAAATTTCACGAAATAAAAAGAAGGCTCATTCTTAATTTTTCCTTTAATTTAATATTATCAAAAGAAATCTTGTTTTTGAATTGTTTATATAGCCGTAAAATTTGGGCAGCTTTCGTGAAACAGACAGTAGTCTCCCTGCTGTGATCTTTAGCAGTTGGCTTTCCAGGTCCCGATTTCAGAACTAACAGACTCTCTAAAGTTTTATCTTTTAGACAGCACCTTTGACCTGTTCTGTATTTTATTACTGTCGAGAACACCTGCTCACACTCAGTGATCACTGCTGTGTGGAATGGTTAGGATCCCCAGCATGACACATGACAAACCAGCACAAGACATGAGTGAGTGAGTGAATAGGGTTTAACGTCCGCTTTTCTGACATAGAGGTACAAGCCTCAGGGAGTCTACACGCAGACGGGTCAACGGGGTCGAGTCCCGTATCCACCTGTCCAAGGGGGGTAAATCCCAACTTCAGAACTCAATATTTACAATTAAAATATATATTCAGTCCTGAAATTAGAACAACCTGATCTGGTGCCAGGCCCTCGCCACACCAGCATCATTTATCCCATCCCCTAAAAGTAATAGGATTAGCGCTAATCTTACTTTTATATATGGGGCATAGCCCGACTCAACTCTCACATACAAGAAAGCCAAAAATGTACATGAGGGCCAAATCCGGTATAGTGGGTTCCGGAAAGTAAGAACCCAATCGTTAAGCCAGTTTAGTCGCCTTTTACGACAAGCAATGGCTACTGCAGCACTATTCTCAGGATCAGTTGATCCCGCCCCGGTGCCTGCACGGGGCAGCACAAGACATGACACGCCAAGACATGGCCACATCTGTTTATAAGAGTCCTTATAACGCTGGCAGTTTTTTTGGCTGGTAGTTCCGTTAATTTGTCGTTGTTGATGCGTTTCGACATTTTCAACAGCCGACAACATCGACAACATCCGAATTACAAAATAAAATGATTAAATTATTATCAACAGACGCTTACCATATCACAGAAGCTTCTAGATGATCTAGACTACGGAAATTATAGGACACGCTAAATAACGGAAAGGAGGCAAAAATAAAAAATGAGCGAAATGGGGCCAAAAAAAGAGAGAAGAAAATCGGCGTTTTTTTTTTAATCCGTAGGATTTCGAGGTCAAAACGTGGTGCGTATTTTCATCGCCTTATCCGTGGTAAATACGGACAAACCGTAGGAGTAAACAGGTCTGAAAATGTGTACGAGATACCTATTAAAGTTGTATCCTAAATGCAGCAGGAAATGGCATCTAAACCCCCCTACCACTACTTCGCTTCGCTCGGGTCGACATTCGCCTCCCCAATATGTATTTGTTTCTGGCGCCCCTGCTTGTACAAACTTTTTGACATTTGTTGACGTGGACGCCAGAAAAAGACAACAGAAAAAGCGGCGACTATAGTCGCGCCTTCTGCGAAAGCAGGTGCGACAAAAATGTGTTTATGCGATAGCTCGATGTAGAGCCGAGTGGAATCTAGTCAGGAAACCGGTGAATCTTTTGACCGCGTTGAGTGCAGCACCAGGGAATATGTGGTACATGTATTTAAAAACGCCGATTTCGGACAGACGCACACATGGACACCGGAACATCATTGTAATCACGGTAAGACTTCTCGCAAGCAGGCATACCGGTGAAACATTTGGCTTACATTACCGCCTGCACTAATCATGCCAATACTTGTCAATTTCTCTATTTCATTATAGGAATGAATGGCCTTTTTGTGGAATTTATCGGGGTATAAACTTGGAAAAGTCGCTGGAATACTGGACAAAATTCAACAAAAAGGCCATTAATTCCTTATAATTCCAGCATTTGAAATAAATTCATCATGAAAATGTGTTTATTTTCCATTTTCTTAAGAATTATTTTAACTGCGCCTCACGGTTACGGAAAGTAGTTCGGCGTGGGAGTTTACTGGGATATAAATTTTGGACAGAGACTTGCTACGGGCCAATCAAATGTTAGGGAATTGTGTAAATATTTTTGTGCTGGAATTATTTACGCTTGAAATCAAGTAGCTTGATTGTCTGAACCTGTGCTGTGCTACAGCTCGGACAATCAATCGGACAATCAAGTGCTTGATTGTGAGTCGGCATTGCCAATAGATGTTCAGAAATGTTGATAATCTGGGCAAGATTAACGTAGGCGGTTGTATACCAGATGAGCAACAATGATAGGTGGTAAATCAGCTAGTGTGATTGGTCATGGCTTAGCTGTCTGTACTCGAGTGATATAGAGTACAAATTTGGAGAATCTGCTCCGAAAATTTGTAAAAGCACGGGCCTTGGTCACATCATCATAAAACACACTCGAATCTAATGATCAAAATCAAGCAGTTTGATTCCTTGAGCATCCTCAGCCAATAAAACAGCTTGCCTTAGAGGGTATTTTCAAGAATTTGCTCCACAAGTTTTTGATTTATAACAATAACAGTACAGTGAAATCGCGATGGCTCGAAATGCGATGGCTTGTAATGTCGGGCTTGCTCGAAATGGCGTCGCGGTCCCGATAATGTTCCCTATATGTTTAATGTATTTTACATGCGATGGCTCGAAATGCAACTCCTCGAAAAATGCGATAGCTCGAAACAATTGTCAAGTCCCGTGGACACATTTCTCGCTATTTTGCTATACGATGACTCGAAATTGATGTCGAAGTTTGTCTTTGGCTAATTTTCACACCTCCGCGTCCGACTTATTACGATCAAAGGTTGAGCCGCGCTCTACCTGTCCGTGAAATGTGATTTCTTTTCAAGTGCTCTTAATTGCCTAAAGTGGTGCAATTTGATCGTTAACGTTGTTGATGGCGATGATTTTGTGAATTTTATATTAGATTATTCGGAAACTTTCAACATAATTTGTGGAAACTATTTATTGTCATGCTTGTACATTATTTGTGAAATAAAAGTGATTGTATTCTTAATTTGTTGTTGTTGTTTTGTGTCCCATAACAGCTCAACGGCATACGGCGATTTATTAAATTTTCTGGGTTTCGTCCACTCAGAGTATTTCTGTCCCAAGCCTTTGGTCGTTTTTCGTTTTAACTCTGTTATCGAGAGGCTACCCGCGAGTTACAACGAAAAACGCCCATTGAAAAGACCACGGTTTCGAGTGACGTCACAACCACCTGCTGCATTAATTATGTGCGCCACTATTTATAGTGAATAAAGGACCTTTTATCCTTTTCGAATTTGATAATTGAAATAAAGACAGTTTTGTAAATACATGTAGTTAATTTAATTTCGCACGATTACTAATCTGCGAATAAATATTATAACCATCTAAAACATGGATACATTCTATTGCGCTTTCTTTGTTTCCTAAATCTGACGGGTACAGTAGTCGGCAAATACAACAAAATCGAAAGATGCGATGGCTCGAAAGATGCGATCACTCGAACAAAATGTGCGGTCCCGTGGCATTTCGAGCCATCGCGATTTCACTGTATGTGGCTTACCTTCTCTGCCAGCTCTTGATACTTGGGCTCTAAACTTTTACAATGTCCACACCAGGGTGCATAAAATTCTATTAAAACGTCTTTAGTTTCGTCGTTTACAATTTCATCAAAATTTTTAGCAACCACAATCTGCAAAAGAAAGATTAAATGAATTACATGTGCATAGTATAGACGAAAATATAATCATTACAAATGATCAGTAAAATTACTTTGCGCATATTTTTATCATTTAATGACTGAAGTAGTTTCAAGACTCTTTTTTAAGTTCTGTCCAACTTTAAGCCTATGACGTCAGGCTCGAAATATGCATTAATTTGATGATTTTAATTCTCACTTTTCTACTAATTAACCATTATTGCACATGCAGAATGGAATCCCACACATTTTAATTCAACACATTTCTGATATTAAGTGTCAATTTTCGGTAGCACATACAGAATATACGGATCTTCAGATGAAAATATTATAAGAATGAACTGCCTTTTTGTGGAATTTATCTGGGTATAAACTTGGAAAAGTCGCGGGAATACTGGACGAAGGCCGGAAGGCCTCGTCCAGTATTCCCGCGACTTTTCCAAGTTTATATCCCCGATAAATTCTACAAAAAGGCCATTCATTCCTTATAATTCCAGCATTTGAAATAAATTCATCAAGAAATGTGTTTATTTTCCGTTTTCTTAAGAATTATTTTAACTGCGCCTCACAGTTACGGAAAGTAGTTCGACGTGGGAGTTTACTGGGATATAAATTTTGGACAGAGACTTGCTACGGGCCAATCAAATGTTAGGGAATTGTGTAAATATTTTTGTGCTGGAATTATTATGACTTTTGACAGCAACAAATAGTCATATTATACCCTACCTTAACATCATTATCAGCGTTATTTGGTACTGCTTCGGATTTCATAAAAGGTTCCAATTTATCGTCTAGTAAATCGTTGACAAATTTCTCCAAGTTGTCCATGCTGAAATAGACAAAATGGTCAAGTAATGTAGACATAGGCAGCTCCAGATTTGTGTCTATGTAATTTTTATACAGAGCTCCAGATAAGCTGCGTATTTGCTTAAATACCCAATTAAAATTGCCAAGTAGCGGGTAACAAAAAGCAATACAAAATTTGTGGTACCTTTATCATGCTGCAGAAAACAATAAACAAACAAATATAGCATACTTTTCTTTTTTTCCATGAAAACACATCTTGGTATTTCATTAGAATTGTCTCCAAGGAGACAATTCTAATGAAATGCCAAGACATGTTTTCATTTCGAAGCAAACTATTCAATAATTGCTGTCTGTTTGTAAACAGTTGTGTGATTTTATTTTACCCATTAAACTTTTGAAATGCCCAATTGCTTCAGAAATGATGGAGTGACAATACTCAATTACTAATTCCTTATCTGGAGTCCCGTTTTAATGTGGCTCAGCAGGGATGAGAGCTACCTTCGGCAAAAAAAGTCTCAACCCTTAGACCGCTACTCGCAACAGTGTCGTCTGTTGTTGCTTTTAGATCTTGCCTTATTTCTCAATAAAAACATGGTTTGACAGCACTTCAGAATCATTTCCAATGGAAATGATTCTGAAGTGCTGTCAAAGCATGTTGTAAATTATTCTAACGTGCTGTCAAAGCATTTTGATGATAACAATGGAAAATAAACATCAGACGACAAAAAATAATAAGATAGCAGTCTAATGCATCAGTCAATGTAAGTCCCGCCCCCCCCCCCTCCGGGGGAATAGCGGGGCTTATATTTTCGTTGCTGTTAAAGCCCCGGTGAAGGCCCCGCACTGCGGGGCAACATGGTCGGTAAAAGCCCCGGTAAAATGCCCCGCACTGCGGGGCCATCTGGTGATTTTAAATGTGAAATATTCTTGCACGAAAATGATGTGTTGTAGAGCAAAATGTCACTTATAAATAGTAGATATCTGGGAACTTTTATTAGTATGGGAAGCCATTATTACAACCCAAGCAGCTTTATTCATTGTAGATGTAATTGGTAGCACATTTGGCCTGCTACTCGTTCTATTTCTAGGGTGGTTGACTTAGTGATATAGTTGTTTTTGAAACCGTTACAGTCGATGATCAGCTGGGTAATGACCGATATGTTTAGTTTGTAAAAGTTCGAGTCTCCTAGCACTTTTTGGATTTCTTGACGAAACGCCGGGTAGGTCTGTTTCCGAACTTCGTGTAGTGCTGGGCATCTTAGTAGCATGTGTGACGCATCCTAGCTCCGCCTCCAAATGACAGTTAGGACAAGTAGGGTCGACTAAGTACAGGGTAAATATGTGTTTGTTGCTTTGAAATAGGTACGTTCCTGTTAATAGTAGTAACCAAATAAATAGCCGCTAACCTTTGGCACCACCCACGGACTCGGTAGAAGGAAGGTCGGATATGTGTGAATAGTATTAAATAGCACAAAAGTGGACCCTTGCATGATACAAACTTCTTGACCGTATTAACGCACGGACACACGGACGGTGCAAACACTATATGACACCGGCTTTTCGAGACAGGGTTCATAAAAAGTACACCCCCCCCCCCTATTAATAGTATAAAATGCAGCACTTTATACTTTTACTTACATGGGGAGGGTGTGTGTGTGTGAGAAATAGGATTTTTCCAGTGGGGTGGGGGTCTCGGGATTTTCCAGGGGGGGGGGGGGGGGGGGGGGGGGGTCTTTTCCAGTGGGGTGGGGGGGGGGGGGTCTCGGGATTTTCCAGGGGGGGGGGGGGGGGGGGGGGTGGGGGGGGGGGGGGGGGGGGGGGGGTCTCGGGATTTTCCTTTTAGGGTTTGTTGGGTAAAGAATCACTTTCCAGGTGGTGGGGGGGGGGGGGGGGGGGTCTCGTGATTTTCCAGGGTTGGTCGGGTAATGAATCACTTTCCAGGGGGGGGGTCTCGGGTTTTCCTTCAGTGTGTGTGTGTGGGGGGGGGGGGGGGAATGTCTCAGAATTTTCCACGTGTTGGGGGGGGGGGCTGGGATAACGGATAACGGCAGTGCAATATAAACAGAGGAATTATTTGAAAACAATTTTGTTTATATTAAACAAAATTTGCCAGTATTAAACAGTCCACAGTGAAAGTAGATCGTATTAAACAGTTTAAACCCATGTCACCCCTCCCACACAACAGTATTCAGGAAAAACATACATGTACATATCTTGATAACAGTCTGATAAAACCCCGGTAAAGCTCCGGTAAAGCCCCGGGGTATGTCCCCGCTCAATTTCTTAGCAACAGTTAAAGCCCCGGTAAAGTCCCCGCAGTGCGGGGCATCATGAAAGGTAAAAGCCCCGGGGTATGCCCCGGTAAAGCCCCGCCCCTCCCCCGGAGGGGGGGGGGGGGGCGGGGATTTACATTGACTGATGCATAAGGGTTAAATCCTCTGTAAAAAAAGGCTGATGCCTCCTACCCCTTACAAATGTATAATATTTTAGTAAATCAGACCGAATGCGAAACATTTTGAAATTGCACATGAAACAAATAATCTGAAATCGGCCTAAAAGAGGAAAATTTGCATGCCTGTGGCTGTGACTGGAAAATAGGGCTTATGAGTTTTGTCACCAGAGTAGATCCAGATCAGGACTGTGCATCAGAGTAGTCTGATCAGGATCTGCACTGTTTGCATTTGCAGATGCACAGGCTGATCTGGATCTACTGGTCACAAAACCCATAAACCCCATTTCTCCAATCGCAGCCACACACACACAATGAATACAGGTGAAAATGTCTAGAATTCCCTTTTTTGCTGCACTATAGTCTAAGTAACACATACACAATCTGATGTGAATCCCATTGATAATGGTTTGTTTGTTTATGGGTGTTTAACGGCCTATCAACAGCTACGGTCATGTAAGGCCGGGCAAACAGGTTTGACCTGGGGCTCTGGGGGCCGGTTTCACTAAACTTCGAACGACTAAAATGTTCGTAAGTGCAAAATTATGATTAGTCTGTAAATTTCACATTAACAATGTTTTCTTATAAACAATTATTGGATTTACATTTATCGAGCATAGGCTGCATATGCTCAATAAATGTAAATCCATCAATTGATATTTCCAGACTATCCTAAATTTATACTTACGAACATTTTAGTCATAAGAAGTTTAGTGAAACGGGCCCCAGGTACGTATTGGGCCAACACAAAGCATATTACTTTATATAAAAGGTCGTTATCTGATAATAAACAAAACAATTACCTAAACTCTTCGGCCATAACAAATTTCTGGTCCTTTGCGTTCTTGGCGGCCACGAGGGGTTTATCAAAGTTGGGGGCGTCGACACCAAACTCTGTTATCTCTCCACTGAACTCGTTGTGACTGCTAACGGCGAAGTTAACGTTCTTGCCATCATCCACAAACTTCTTGGCCACCTTCATCACCCTGTAAATTGCTCAAATCACTGATTGGGGTGTCCTGTTTCCAGCAATAGATTTGACAAGACGGTTCAAATGAATGTCATTTAACAAACCAAAATATTTTTCCCCGTCAGTGTAATGGACAAAAAAAAATTCAAATCACTGAAAAGCGTTTGTTGTTGTTAGTGATTTAACCCTTACACCGCTATCTTATAAAAAAAATTGTCGTCTGCTGTTTATTTTCCATTTTTATCATCATAAACATGCTTTGAGAGCACTTTAGAATAATTTACAACATGCTTTGACAGCACTTCAGAATCATTTCCATTGGAAATGATTCTGAAGTGCTGTCAAAACATGTTTTTATTGAGAAATAAGGCAAGATATAAAAGCAACAGCAGACGACAATTGTTGTGAGTAGCGGTCTAAGGGTTAATGCGATATTTATTAAGCGAGTTCACTGTTTTAAAAAAAAACGTGTTACTTATGAAATGAAATCAGCCCACAAGTTTAATAAACAAGAGAAACAATGTACTCGTCTGCGACAACGATATTTCGCAAGTGATCAGAATATGTAATCATAAAATCAGCAAAATAAAATGAATGCGGGGGCGTCTCATCAGGATCTACACCTTTTGCATCCCCTTTTCATAAATGGACTAATCTGAAAATCATTTTGTGACATTTGGATTGGCTGCAAAATTAACAGATCAAAATCCATTCCAGTTAATTAGGGGTGAAAGGGTTAAGTCTGATGCTCTACAACTTGACAATAAACCTGCCTGCCAAGAATGACAACTCCAAATCAACCAGACCGGGATACTCACCTGTTTCTCCAGTAGTTAGTTCCCTTGATGTTCTTAATGTAGTCGACATCGTAGAAGGCAATAATGAGGGGCTTCTTGAATTTGTCGGCGTTGTCCATGGTACGGTGGGCACACAATCCCATACTGTAACAGGTTATGTACCGGTTACCCTTACAAGAAATTAATATTGTCGTCTGCCATTTTTCAACATTGCTGAGCAAAAAACAATTTATGACAGCATATGCAATGTGAACCAGGTTTGAATGCAGAAAAGTTAGATGATAAAATGGTTTTAAAACAATTGATTGATTGGTGTTTAACGACCTATCAACACAACTAAGGTCATTTAGTTCGATCCGGTATTTAACCTGCCGCATTGGCGGAAAAATCCCAAAATCAGAACGGAATATTTACATCGAAAAAAGTAATAGGATTACGAATAATCGTAATCCTCACATAAGGGGTATAACCAGATTCAACCGTCACATACAAGAATGCCAACGATAATCGTAATCCTCACATAAGGGGTATAACCAGATTCAACCGTCACATACAAGAATGCCAACGATACGTGAGGGCCAAACCAGGTCTCTGGTCGGGATTTCGGTAAGGATGAACCCCGATCGTTAAATTACCCATCGCATGCTCCCACCTGCCACCCACTTTTAAAACCAGATGGCCATGGCCCACGTGTCGAGCCGCCGAGACATTTGATGGTCTCGGAGTGTACTTGAAGTGTGAATTAATGGTTGTGGAGATATAAGGTTTGTAAAAGCTTTAACGCAAATTTTAAAGTAACTTGACCTTGAACTTGGGCATGTGGGCTGTATGGGTGGGCTATAGAATGAAAATATGGATGATAATAAAGAATTATTTGAAGTTTGAAGTAAATCGGAGTAAGTGTTGGAGATATAAGGTATGTAAAAACTTTAACACAAATTTCAAAGTCATTTGACCTTGACCATGTGGACCACATGGGCAGGCTATAGAATGAAAATATGGATGATGAAAAGGAAGTATTGGAAGTTAGAAGTAAATTCGCAGATTTTATAATAACGCAAACTTTCTTAAGTTATTTGACATTGGGGCACAGGGGCCGCATGAGGACACAGAATGAATATATGGATGATGACTAATAAGCATACGTAGTTTCAAGCAAATCTGACTTACGGTTACAGAGATAGTAGGTATCTGAAAACTTTAACGCAAACTTCCAAGTCATTCGACCGTGACCTTGGGCAAAGGGGCCGCAATAAGTGGGATACAGCATGAATATATGGATGATGACTAATAAGCATATAAAGTTTGAAGTCAATGTGACTTAGGACTGCAGAGATATAAGGTATTTAAACGCATATTTAGGACTGACTGACGGACACACAGACACCTGGACGTCATTGTGATCACTATGTCTCGCTTTCCGCAAGCGAGCTAGACAAAAACCCAGAAAGAAACGGGCAATGTACATCACGAGATACACAAATCGGTACCTTCCAAACCTCATGAACCATGGTATGGAAGATACACCAAAGACATGAAGAGATGGTCGAGCAGTGAGGCAGGTGACAGCGGACCGGGGTGCGAGTGGCCGGGACGGGGAAGTTACGGTACCTCTGGGCCTGTAGCCAGGTCTTGATCTTCTGCACGGTGGCGTCCTCATTGTACTTCTGCTCACTCGGCTCAAACTTGCTGTGCAGGCGCTTCGGTTGGAATAGCACGATGTCGCTGAAATTGACAACCGACAAACAATAACAGCTTGTTACTAAACTTACTATTTGCTGTATTAACTAACCATTTTTAAAGCTAAGCAAACCTTCAATGATCTCCACCTGGAACAACTCAACAAGTGAAGTAACATTGAAGTGTTTGCGTCGAGTCTCGGCAAAGTCAATAAAGTCCAGTAGGATGAGCTGCACGTGCAGCCAGCTAAATGCGCTGTGGCATGAAATACACCATAGACGAGGCTCACTATACGAATGCGTTAGTCGTGTATGTCCAATGTGCAATCGACTAAGGACAATTTCATCCCGGCGTAGTCGTACATGTCTGTAGCCAGGAGTCCATTCGCCCAGTCAGTTTCACAGCATGTAGTTTATTATCTGTGAGCAAATCTCACCGGGTCTGCATTGTATCAGAGATGAAGGAGTTAATGAATGATTTAAAATCATGATAACAAACAGGAAAATTAGAAGTCGGTGGCCTTGGCAGCATTATCTGCCTGTCATTGCCCTTGATACATGCCTGATTTGGCGATAAGTGGATGCTCAAGTTTCATGTTGTGCAAATCTTGTAGTGAAGATAGTGAATCAGTAGCCGATTTCACCAAATTGCAAAGTATACTTATCTAGCAAAGCATACTTTGAGGGAGTAATCATTTATTTTTCCCAAAATGCATTATTTCATATAGAACTAACCACTGCATATATTTGAGGATTAAAAGAATGCAGAATTATTATACTGGCTGTGATAATGTATTAAATTCAGTATAATAAATTTATCCTAAATTGAAAATTTCTCCCTCAAAGTATACTTTGCTAGATGAGTATACTTTGCCATGTTGGTGAAATAGGCTACAGAAAATAACCAGGGGGGTGGAAACAAACTATTGTTCATGCCCGAGGGCATGTTTTGAACTTTCAATCTTCAGTATTGACGTCCTGTATTCTACCTCTGAGCAGCCACAGCCCAGCCCTATTGTACCTGTGTAACATTGTAATAACTACTCATAAATTTGAGCTGTCCTATTGAATGGTACAAGGGAGTTACACAACATACATATGATAACTAGATGGTCGGTAAATCAGAAAAATGTTCCCCCGAGGACGCCTGGATTGAAATTCTAAATCCTTGATCTTGGGTATTGCCTATTGGTGTAGATTGCTTATTAATCACAATAAATTGTGATCAATGTGTATATGATGTTTCAAATTGCTACACAGAGATATAGCAATTTGAATAAGAGTGCAAGTCACAAAATACACTCATCAAAGATAGGCCAGACAGCGATGATGCAGAATTGTGAAGCGGTCACCAAGGAAAGAAACATTAATGAGAATTTTAAAATCTGTAGCATTATTTCTTCCTCTTGTTGTAATCAACAAGTTAAAAAGATGATATGTTTGTTAAAAAATATTTGTTCAGCATAAAAACACCAAGGTGCACATATTCAATATGTGTAGAACTTAGAAGACATGTGTATAGCTTCAGATCGATTGACTGCAGGGTTGGCAATTTCCCGGGAAATAAGAGTATTTCCCAGGACGGCGGGAAATACCGGGAAATACTGGAAAATACCGGGAAATATGAATCTTGGTGGTCTTTTTCATTCCAAAATGTCAAGATGAGTCTCTATATTCCCCTATATCTACTATGGTTTATATCTGTGTAGACTGATAAGCCTACAGGTAAAACATTCTGCAATAAAAAAAGAAATAATAAGTTTATTTAGAGAAAACAAACATCATTCTTTTCTAAACAATTTTCTTCCCTATTTACAAGTCTATGTTAAGTATTTGCCAACTGTCTATTTTATTGTATATGAGAACACCCCTCATTACTATAGTAACCTGCCACTAATAAAAGCTGCTTTTGGAATTTTGAGAAAATCCCTGTTGATAACGGATAATCCATGTACAGTGTAAGTGTAATTGTTTTACAACTTGACATGACCATATACAGACCACCTGGGTTATTATTATACAGTATGACACAAAAGGTGTTAGAGAAGGCTGACTTAACAGCCTGTTGTCATAGTCTGATGGTTTATTAAAGTATATTAAAGTCTCATCAACGTACATGCAAATAAGTAGACATTAGTAGGCTTTTGGCTAATTTTAGCGATTTTAGGTACTGTATCTCATACATACCATCGTGGCCCAGTCTTCACGTTAAATAAATGTCATAATAATAATGCAAATAAGTAATACAAATGCAAAGCGTAAAACAACAGTACTTGTCAGTCATATAAGACTTGTAAGAGACTGTGTATGCACATCTTGCATGCTAAGATCATTTATTATCATTTCTTGATACGAATACATGTATTAGTGTGGAAGAAGGTTGACAATTAACAGCCTGTTGTCTAAACATAGTCTGATCATGATGACGTTATCCTTGTGAATTTTATCTAGCAGACACTCGGATGCTTCCTAAAAAATGAAGTAATTTACAAAAAAATAATACAACCAAAATATAAATGTCATGGTTGCCAAATATTCCACCTGATGAGTACCCCTAGTTGGGAATGAAACAGATCTATACATTGTAATTAACCCCTATATCTAATTATTAAGTTGTTGATTGTTTAATTAACTATTAGTGAGCTTAAAACTTAATTTAAATAACTTTAATTATCAAATAATAACATAAAAATTCATATTTCCCGGTATTTCCCGGTATTTCCCGGTATTTCCCACTTTGGGGAGTATTTTCCCGGCCAACCCTGATTGACTGAACGGTTTCAGAGGAGTTGTGTACATAAACGCTGTACCCTATATAGAATTGCATACAAACATGTAGAACAAATGGGAGTTGTGTACACAAACAATGCAGTTTTTCTGTCTAAAGCTTTAAAATATAAAACGTACCGTTTTTCTTTTTTAAACAGTCGTATAAAAACTTTAACGTAAAACTTTAACAAAAAGTTTAGTCATTTGACGTTGGGCTCCTGGGCAGCATGGGTAGGGTACACAATGAAAATATGGATGCTGATCAACGTGTATATGAAGTTTCAAGTTGATATCCCAAGCAGTCACAGAGAAAACTTCAACATAAAACTCAAGACGGAGGACGCCGGACAAAGCTATTTGCCCCCCCGTAAATCTTTTTCTGGGGAGCATAATGAACTTACAAATGTATGTAACATGAAAGGTTAGTACACTGTATATATAGCTCCGCAGATGAAGATTAACCCTTTCACCCAAAATTACTGGAATTAATTTTGATGTTAATTTTCAAACCAATCCAATCGTCACAAAATGATTTTCGGACAAGTCCATTTTGAAAAGCGGGTATATTTTTTCTTACAAAATATGAAAATTACTTGCAAAAAGAACATATCCACGACAGCTTGTCGCGATTTTTTGATTGATTGGTGTTTAACAGCCTGTCAACAGTGAAGGTCATTTAAGGCCAGGGCTGTAGTGTTGTTTGTTTGTTTATTGGTGTTTAACGGCCTATCAACAGCTAAGGTCATGTAAGGCCGGGCAAACGGGTTCAATCCCGTTTTAACTGCTTCATTGGGGTGAAAATCCCAAAATCAGAACGGAATATTTACATTGAGAAAAATTATATTCAGCCCTGAAATTGGAATAACTTGACCTGGTGCCAGGTCCATACAACACCAAGTCACTTGGCCCCTTCCCCTAAAATAGGATTACAAATAATCGTAATACTCACATAAGGGGTATAACCAGATTCAACTGTCACATACAAAATGCCAAAGACGTATGTGAGGGCCAAACCAGGTCTCCATTCGGAATTCCGGTAAGGATGAACCCCGATCGTTAAATTACCATCGCATGCTCCCACCTGCCACCCACGGCTGTAGTGTTGAAAGGGATAACCCTTACAGTGCTGAATTAAAATTTGTCGTCTGTTGTTTATTTTTTATTTTCCATTTTTCTTATCAAAAACATGGTTTGACAGCACTTTAGAATCATTTCCAATGGAAATGATTCTAAAATGCTGACAAACCATGTTTTTATTTAGAGAAAATACAAAATAAGCCACAACAACAGACGACAATTTTCGGTTCCCACCTTCTAAGCGTTAAAGCAACTACACATGCCTCAGTCCTATCAGATGCAATCAAGTTGGTGTCAGAAATATGTAATGTCTGCAATAGGAATCATCATTGGCATGAGCAGGCGCAGATCCAGGATTTCGGGTTGGGGGGGGGGGGGCGGGCGTAACTATTTTGCAATACTTGATTATATTATATATTATCAAATGCGCTAGGGGGGTGCGGGGGCATTCCCCCCCATAAATTTTTTGAAATCTACATCGCATTGGAGAAAGAAAAACTCAATAAACAATAAATTCACAACACGAACGTAGAAACGTGCCTTGTAACTTGTAAAAAATCTTTACTCGGCGAATTGTAGGGGGGGCGCGCGCCGGGTCCCCCCCCCTGAATCCGCCCTTGAGTGTAACGCGAGATGGACGGCGTTTTAACCCTTAGACCACTACTCACAACAATTGTCGTCTGCTGTTGCTTTTATATATTGCCTTATTTCTCAATAAAAACATGGTTTAACAGCACTTCAGAATCATTTCCAATGGAAATGATTCTGAAGCGCTGTCAAAGCATGTTGTAAATTATTCTAAAGTGCTGTTAAAGCATGTTTTTGATGATAAAAATGGAAAATAGAAAATAAACAGCAGACAACCAAAAAAAATATAGCGGTGTAAGGGTTAATAGCCGATCGACTGCTTGGGGTTTTAAGTTAAAAATATTATGAAATAATTCACAGCTAAGGCTTGGATAGAACAAACGACCTCTAGTATCAAAGTTCAAGCCTCTACCATTACAACAATGAAGCCATCAGAAGCCGTCACGACATCATTGGAAATACAGAGCTCCAGATAAGGTGTGTATTGGCGTATTTTACGCACTTATTTTAGCAGAATACGCATTGATTATCAAACGTGGGAGTACAAAATACTCGCAGCAATGTGAAAATACGCATTGATTTTCAAATTGAGTTTTGTGAAAATACTGCAATAAAGTTGGAAATTTACTTTAAGTTGAGCTGCAAAAAGCGAACAGCTCAAATAAGTGAATTTTTAAATTTGTTTATCATTTGTTAATACAATAATACATTCATAAAAGTAAAATACGCATCGACTTGGAAATCTGGGAATATAATACTCGTTAAATAAAATCTGGAGGTCTGGCTCTACTATTAAGACTATTATCATTGGAAATACAGAGCTCTAGTTAAGGTGCGTAGTTTGGAGGTAAATTTCTTATTTCTCCATCAAAAATGGCAAGTTGGGAGTGCTTTAGAATCGTCTCAATGAGACGATTCTAAAGGACTCCCAACTTGCCATTTTTGATGAAGAAATAACATAATTTCATCCCAAGTTAGTCCAATTACGCACCTTAACTGGAGCTCTGGAAATATATATAACAATGAAAGATTCTGGAGTACTTTACTATAAGGCCAGCCTTCCTACCTTCTGGCTCATTGTGAACATACTTCAGTCCTATCAGATACAATCACCGTTATCAGATGGTAGAAATGTCTGCAGTGGGGATCATCACGAGTATGTTCAGCCAAGATTTGACACCAACTTGTTATCCCAGTTGAAATACTACTATCAAAGCTCCAGATAAGCTTCGTGTCGGACCTAAAGCGTATTATACCCCGATCTTATAATCATCGCGTATTTTACTTTTACACATGAATTATTGATTTTCTTCATTACTAAATAGGGAACAAATGATAAATATAACAAATTTAAACATTCACTTATTTGAGCTGCACTGTTTGCTTTTTTGCAGCTCAACTAAGTGAATTTTCAACTTTATGGCAGTATTTTCACGACTCAATTTGAAAATCAATGCGTATTTTCACATTGCTGTGCGTATTTTGTACTCCCACTCGATGCGTATTCAGCTAAAATAATTGCGCAAGTGCCAATACACGCCTTATCTGGAGCTCTGTACTACGTAGACATTGATTCAACAGAAAGGTACATGCAGTATGTGGCTGTGATGGAGAAATGGGGCTTATGGGATTTGTTACCAGTGTTGCTCTTGATCAAATAGCACACTCGTGTAGCCTGATAACAATCTGTATCGCTTGTTATGACGGATGTTTCATTGATTGAATGGCGAACAGTGCAGATCCTGATCAGACTGTGCGGACGCACAGGCTGATCTGGATCTACACTGTTTGCAAAATCCATAAGCCCATTTCTAGTCACATATACAGACGGGAATGCACCTGTATGGAAGGAGTATGGGGGGAGAATGTCAAGAACTGCAATTGCAATGAAAACTTTAAGCATACTCTATGCATACCCCAACAAACCTCATTTGACAAGATAGAGAAGATCTTTGTGAATCATACTATGACGAGAAATTAATTAAAATAATAAAATTCAACAAAAACGACGCTCCTGAACCAACAGTATACATGTACATAATGGTTGCAAATTCAACATGCATTTGCAATCAGAACCAAGAACATACTTCAGTCCTATCAGATACAATCACCGATATCAGATGATATAAATGTCTGCAGTGGGAATCATCATTAGTATGTTCGGACACCAACTTGACATAACGTAGTATCCCAGTTTAAATTGGGAAACTGAAAGCTTTGAAAGGTGCATACCCACTCAGTAGACTGTTCTTTATATCATACCCACTCAGTAGACTGTTCTTTATATCATACCCACTCAGTAGACTGTTCTTTATATCAGAGACATCATCCGAGACATTTTCCGGCAAAATAAACATTCATTCATCATTACCCCACATATTGATTGGCATTATATATCAGACGTAAAATTTCCACACTGATATCAGGGGCGATAATTGTGTTTCCTTAAAATGTTAACGGACATTACTAATTATTCTCTGCATTTATTTTTAGATGTGCAATGATCATACATTAGAATCTGTAGAAAAATATTACTTTTCAGGCGACGCATTTAATTAGTATAAATGATTAAAAAATATCATGCCTCCTCATTTGCATATGGAAATATCCTAATATGATGGAAATACAGTCAAACCTGTTCACAGGTGGTCTTTATTCGCAGGGTCATATATATAGTAATTGTGCCATTGGGACAACACAGTTGTGGCCTTTACAGCCAGGTGATTGCTATTCGTAGGTGGTCTTTAGGACAGGTTCGTTGTATACTTAAGACCAAATGAAACTTTATAGTATATAAATGGTTCGATATTTTGTGAACAAGTAAATTGTTTTTAATGCTGAATCTAATCTGCAACTACTGCACCAAAACATTAGATGCATGTGTTTAAAGACATTGTGTTAACAATGAAGACAACACCATTTCAAAAACTGCAGTAAAGAGAACACAATTTGAAGACATTCCTAGTCATTATTGATTATCCAGAGCACAACATGGATTGCCTACAGTGGTCACAATGATGAATTGACCGTATTCAGTACTTAGTGTGCCCACCTTGGACGTTGATTATAGGAATGAATTGCCTTTTTGTGGAATTTATCGGGGTATAAACTTGGAAAAGTCGCGGGAATACTGGACGAAGGCCGGAAGGCCTCGTCCAGTATTACCGCGACTTTTCCAAGTTTATATCCCCGATAAATTCAACAAAAAGGCCATTCATTCCTTATAATTCCAGCATTTGAAATAATTCATCAAGAAAATGTGTTTATTTTCCGTTTTCTTAAGAATTATTTTCACTGCGCCTCACGGTTACGGAAAGTAGTTCGTCGTGGGAGTTTACTGGGATATAAATTTTGGACAGAGACTTGCTACGGGCCAATCAAATGTTAGGGAATTGTGTAAATATTTTTGTGCTGGAATTATCAATGTTTGGCAACGTCTGCACATTGAATGTACACGTGACCGAATCACACGTTGAGTAGTAACATCAATGCCATGCCCTGGCCATCTCTCTGCCCAGACATGAATCCTATAGAGCATGTCTGGGATGAGTTGGGACGCAGAGTTAGGTCAAGACAAAATCCACCTGATAATGTTAGACAGCTTGAAGTAGCTCTTCATGAAGGGTGAATCCCAATCATTAAATTACCCGTCGCATGCTCCCACCTATTCATACCATATACAGTAGAACTTCGATAACTAGAACAGGTCTGGCTCGAACACCATGGAAAACTTGAACTGGTTCGACAGTCCCGGCAAATTTCCTATATAATTCATGTAATAAAACACCTTAAACTTGAACTATGAATTACTCGAACAGTCGAACCTGTGGATTAGTCCCATGGACGGTCAAACAGTGGTAATTACCGCTAATAACTCGAACAGGTAAGTCTGTGATCAGCTGTTTGTCTAACGAGGTGCGAATTCCACCATTGCGGGCGGTCGCGTCGAGTAGTTTCCCTTGACGCGGGATGACATTAAATCACGAATCGCAAACAATAGCGGCGTGAATTACGGGCGTTATGATGTCCACGCTAATTAAGTGATTTGAACAAAATTCATTTTATGTAATGTTTAATTGGCTGTTGAGCGACTATCGACACATTTCTATGTCTATCGAGTGAATAATGCGTGCTTAGTTTGTGAATAAAACGAGACGAATTCGAGCAATCGTCATTCTATGACAATTATGTCTGAGAGTACACTAGTATCTGTGTTAATTTATAGTGTTTATAATTGTATACTGACATTGTTTCGTTTATATTTTCCGTTTGTATATTTATTCCAACCACTGTGCTATGTGCTATTTTTAGACACTGGGAATACCAGTATTATGTATAGACGCAAAGCGGAACATAGCGGTTTATTTGACGTATAATTACATGTAAATATTGAATAAAACAGCAACTTTACAATTGTATTTGTTATTTTTCATTTCTCCCTCCAAATGTAATGCATATACAATGGCATGTCACATCGGTCATCTCATATATTCACTTAAGTGATTTTATTGACTGAATGTGACAGTACATTTTTGAAACTTCATTCCCTCGAACTATGCATCGCTCGAACTCAAACTCGATTCCGTTGCCGGTTCGAGCGATCGAAGTTCTACTGTACAGGAAAAAATATCATGACCAAGAACATACTTCAGGCCTATCAGATACAATCACCGATATCAGATGATAAAAATGTCTGCAGTTGGAATCATCATTCGTATGTTTGGCCATAATTTTAAACAACCCATTATCCCAGTTTCAAAAGTGAAACTGAAAGCGTTTTAAAGATGGGGTGCCGCACATCAGGATACAGTGCTCCAGATAAGCTGCGTATTTGCTTAAATACCCAATTAATATTGCCACAAACCCAATTGAAATCAGAAGTAGCGAGTATCAAAAAGCAATAAAAAATGTGTGGTACCTTTATCATGCTGCAGAAAACAATAAACAGACCGAAAACACATCTTGGCATTTCATTAGAATTGTCTTCAAGGAGACAATTCTAATGAAATGCCAGGACATGTTTTCATTTTGAAGCAAACTATTCAATAATTGTAGTGTGTTGATGTGTAAACAGTAGTGTGATTTTAGTTTACCCAAATAAAATTTTGAAATACACAATTGCTTCAGAAATGATGGAGTGACAATATCAATTATTAATTCCTTATCTGGAGCCCTGAGGATGTATTGTAGGCTTTATATTTATTCGGTTCAGCATTTTGAGATGTCATTAATATATACAAAGAGCGTTTAATTTGTATTACCAGGTACACATATTGGTACTATTTGTATTACCAGGTACACATATTGCTACTATTTGTATTACCAGGTACACATATTGGTACTATTTGTATTACCAGGTACACATATTGGTACTATTTTGTATTACCAGGTACACATTGGTACTTTGTATTACCGGTACACATATTGCTACTATTTGTATTACCAGGTACACATATTGGTACTATTTGTATTACCAGGTACACATATTGCTACTATTTGTATTACCAGGTACACATATTGCTACTATTTGTATTACCAGGTACACATATTGCTACTATTTGTATTACCAGGTACACATATTGGTACTATTTGTATTACCAGGTACACATATTGCTACTATTGATACCGTACACATATTGGTACATTTGTATTACCAGGTACACATATTGGTACTATTTGTATTACCAGGTACACATATTGGCTACTATTTGTATTACCAGGTACACATATTGCTACTATTTGTAAGACGGAAGTCAATAATCTTGAGGTCAGGGGAGATAACGTTTTCTCACAATATTAACAAAATTAAATATTTATTAAAAAAAAATCAATAATGATATTTAATTGACCAATGCAATTTCTGGTGTACTTTTCTTTATAAGATATCAACAGCGATCATGTGTAAGTTGATACACATACTTGACAATTAAAACTAATCACACTGTCTTCACATGCCCATAAACTGGTGATCTATTACTACTAACACGCTGTTGAACTTACTCCTTATAGTTGTATTTTTTGTTGATATCCTCCACAGCGGTATGGGCAAACCTCAGGTCCGAACTGAGGGCTGAGGCCACCTTGGAAAACGTCTTGGCAAGGTCACTGTCGGCGTCGCTGAAAAACCCTGCAAGTCAACATTGGGTTGAGATGGTTTAAATAAGTAATAACATATCAATAGATTTCAATAAGCTTTAAACTAAAATTACAATAAAAACGTTCAGCACTGAAATACAATGTAATACACCTTTTAATACCACACCTTAGGGCCATTTCACTAAACTTCGTACGACTAAAATGTTCCCAAGTGCAAAATTATGATAGTCTGTAAATTTCACATTAGCAATTGGATTTACATTTATTGAGCATAGGCTGCATATATATGCAGCCTATGCTCAATAAATGTAAATCCATCAATTGAAATTTCCAGACGATCCTAAATTTGCACTTACGAACATTTTAGTCGTACGAAGTTTAGTGAAATGGGCGCCCGATTTCTTGGCCATAGGCGTGAATGCCAGCAAAAAACACAAGTCAAAAGTCCAGTCAAGTCTAGCGCTGTATGCATTGGCACCATTCAGTATTGGGGTGAAACAAAATACCATTATACGGTACTATTTATGCACAACGGAATAGGCTACTGGGGGTCGTTTCACTAAACTTTGTGCGACTAAAATGTTCGTAAGTGCAAACTTATGATGTCTATAAATTTCACAATAACAATGTGTTCTTGTAAACAATTATCGGATTTACATTTATTGAGCATAGGCTGCCTATGCTCAATAAATGTAAATCCATCAATTGAAATTTCCAGACGATCCTAAATTTGCACTCACGAACATTTTAGTTGTACAAAGTTTCGTGATAGGGCCCCTGTTAACGTTATGGAGCTTGATATTGATCCATATGGTGGGTGGCAGGTGGGAGCATGCGATGGGTAATTTAACGATCGGATTCTTACTTGCCGTGTTTGGCCCTCATGTACGTCTTTGGCATTCTTGTATGTGACAGTTGAACCTGTTTATACCCTTTATTTGAGTATTTTAGGGGAAGGGGTCAAGTGACTGGTGTGGTATGGACCTGGCGCACCAGGTCAGGTTATACTAATATCAGGGGTGAATATTTTTTTCCCGATGTAAATATTCCGTCCGTTCTGATTTTGGGACCATACCCCCAGTAGCCTATTTCATCAGCATTGCAAAGTATACTTTTCTAGCAAAGTATACTTTGAGGGAGTAATCATTTATTTTTCCTGAAATGCATTATGTCATACTGTTCCCTGTTCGGTGTACGTACCAACAACACCATACTCGGCGTGACCCAGGAACTTCTCGGCATCGGCAACGGAGGTCAGCTCCTTGGATACAGGGCCGGCCTTGCCTCTCATCGTCTTGACAATACCATCTGCGGGCAACCAGGATATGTGTGTACAGTGGAACCTCTCCAAACACAAGCGAGTACAACAGCTTAGAAACATTCCACCAACAGCTCAGGTCATATAGACGTTGATCAGTTTCATTTGAAAAGACCAGTGCGATGGAAACACTATGAAAAGGATTTTCTATGCCTTGGGTGGTGAGTGAACTTTGTTGAAGTCTTATCAACATTTAAGGTCAAAATATAAGCAGAGCTCCAGATAAGCTGCGTATTTGCGTAAATACCCAATTAAAATTGCCAAATACCCAATTAAAATCAGAAGTAGTGAGTATCAAAAAGCAATACAAAATTGTGGTACCTTTATCCTGCTGCAGAAAACAATAAATCGACCACAAATATAGCATGTTTTTCCATGAAAACACATATTATTTCATACGACTGCGAGACTCAAACTCAAATTGTGAGAGCGACTGAGATTACCATAAGGAATGCATGCATTAAGCTCTACAACTATGAATTAGTCGAAAAATATTCTGCAGGCAAATGATCTCGGCGAAAAAAACTGTATCTGTGACTGACTGGAGAAATGGGATTATGGCCTTCCTTTTTGTGTGTCCAGTGTAGACCCAGATCAGCCTGCACACGAGTGCAGTCTGATATGTGTCTACTCTGTTCACCAGTTAGTCAATGAACACATGTGATGCTTGTAACAAACAGTATAGTATAGTGTTTGTTAGAAGCATCACGTGTTCATAGATCTATATCTGGCAGCAGGAGTATGTCAGCAGATCAGGAGCCATAAAGAACGACCACAAAGGAACCAAATTCGCCAGAGTGAGTCCCAGCCCTGGAGCAGGCCAGTGTGAGCGGGAACCGTACCTGCCTCGCGGGGCCCCTGGTAATCCTCGGACATCTCGCCGCCCTTGAAGACCTTCAGGGTTGGGTATCCGCTCACCCCGAACTTGCCGCACACAGCCGTGTTCGCTGTACAGTCCACCTACAGGGGATGGATGGATGGATGGACAATGGATGGACTTGTTGGGGCTTTACCACAGTTTAACAGCAATCCTAGCAAGATGAGAATGCTGGAGTACGTATTATTATAGGAATGAATGGCCTTTTTGTGGAATTTATCGGGGTATAAACTTGGAAAAGTCTGGGGAATACTGGACGAAGGCCGGAAGGCCTCGTCCAGTATTCCCGCGACTTTTCCAAGTTTATATCTCCGATAAATTTCACAAAAAGGCCATTCATTCCTTATAATTCCAGCATTTGAACTAAATTCATCAAG
Source organism: Conchocele bisecta (assembly GCA_029237695.1). Lineage (NCBI taxonomy): Eukaryota > Metazoa > Mollusca > Bivalvia > Lucinida > Thyasiridae > Conchocele > Conchocele bisecta. Next base: position 53,988,966 of record CM055276.1, on the reverse strand, counting down.
AAAATGTACTTATTTTCCGTTTTCTTAAGAATTATTTTAACTGCGCCTCACGGTTACGGAAAGTAGTTCAGTGTGGGAGTTTACTGGGATATAAATTTTGGACAGAGACTTGCTACGGGCCAATCAAATGTTAGGGAATTGTGTAAATATTTTTGTGCTGGAATTATTGATATATGTAAAATTGCGTATTTTTGCACAGCTCCAGATAAGCTTTGTGTCTAAAGAGTATTGTACTCCATGATTTAAAATTAAATGCGCATTTTATTTTCAAAAATAGATTAATTGATTTTCTTCATACTTACATAGGGAACAAATTATAAAAACACACTCAAATAAGTGAATGTTTAAATTTGTTTTGTGTTTTTATCATTTGTTCCCTATGTAAGTATGAAGAAAATCAATTAATCTATTTTTGAAAATAAAATACCCAATTTTTTTGTGAAAACTTCTCCCTATTTTGAAGGGCTAGCTTGAACCCTGTATGTACAACATTTAGTCTGTTTCTAAATGGATTATTGTTGAACATTCTTTAAGGATTATTTGTGTTTGGAATTGGCGGTCCTTGGTAAGTTTTTTTTCCCGGTTGATCCCTGTACATACCACAGTAAATGCAACAATCCATGGTTTTATTGCTTATACTTATATTTACATTCCAGTTTCAAATATGTCAATATCCAAATATATAGCGTCAAAATTAAGTATCATCTTGTTTTACTGCATTTTCTCGCAATTTATGGAAAACTGACGTTGCATGTCAATAGCGTGACGCAATTATCGTGTAGATCCTACGTCATAAAGAGAACACTCCATGGCAGGAGATTTACGATGATATAATTCCAGCACAAACATATTTACACAATTCCCTAACATTTGATTGGCGCGTAGCAAGCCTGTCCAAAATTTATATCCCAGTAAACTCCCACGCCGAACTACTTTCCGTAACCGTGAGGCGCAGTTAAAATAATTCTTAAGAAAACGGAAAATAAACACATTTTCTTGATGAATTTATTTCAAATGCTAGAATTATAAGGAATGAATGGCCTTTTTCTGGAATTTATCGGGGTATAAACTTGGAAAAGTCGCGGGAATACTGGACGAAGCTTCCGGCTTTCGTCCAGTATTCCCGCGACTTTTCCAAGTTTATACCCCCGATAAATTCCACAAAAAGGCCATTCATTCCTATAATAAACGATGGACAAGTACATGTATATGTGTCTACTCCAGAATCTAGCTACACCAGTTTACAAGTGTTACAGGAATCCCAACAGATAATTAATTCTGAAAATCGGTAAATTTTCAAGCACACAAGTATTTCACAACCTGCCAACTATGAGAATGAAACTGTTGTGTTGATGGACCGTTAAGCACCATTCATTCATTCAGGGACAACTGTAGGAATCTATCATCATCTGTATACACACCTTGACGAGGGCCACCGGGTTGTCATCCCCCTTCATGGATGTCGCGGCTTTCTCAAACTCCGGCGCCAGCTTCTTACAATGACCGCACCTGTAATATAAATATACGCTAACATTGCACATTTTATCAGAAATTGATAGAGAATCAAAGAATTAACATGGTACATGTAATACTAAAAAGTCACTAAATTACAATTGATTGTTGCAACTTTCAAATGTCATCGAACAAGGATGTTGCAAGGAATATTCTTGTAAGCTACACTAGGTGGCCACGGCCTGCATGTCGCGCCCACCCAGGCTTTGATAGTATTCCGTTTAACTTTAACCAGGACGCACATATGTACATGTGCCGACTATATCGCAAGTGGGTGCAACAAAAGATCATCATATTTCAGATTGTGAAGCCACCGAAGATAGCTATTTCATACGGTAAAAATTATCCCACTTAACCATTACAACGCTGAATTAATTTTGTCGTCTGCTGTTTATTTTCTATTAAATATTTTTTCCATTTTTATAATCAACTAGATGGCTGCGGGCTGCCTGTCGCACCCGCCGAGGCTTTGATAGTGTACGGAAAAACATTAACACATACATATTAACATGCACATACATACGCCAAATTGCCGACTATAATTAACGTATGTCCGCAAGCGAGCGCAACAATACCACAATTTGAGAGCACTTTAGAATTATTTCCAATGGAATTTGTTCTGAAGTGCTGTCAAACCATGTTTTCACTGAGAAAGAAGACAAGATACTACAAGAGCAGGCGACAATTATTTTTTCCTCCATAAGGTCCAGGGATTCCGCTGGCAATCACACTTTCACAATTAGCGATAAAAATAATAAACAATTTTTGGGAAAAAAATCCCAAAAAAAGGAGATATTTTGGGGGATTTTTTCCCCGAAAATTTTAATTTTTTATTTTCCCCAGCGGAATCCCTGAATGTCATTTTAGGCAGTGTTAATGTGGTCGAATCCCATATTTCACCTGTTGCGGTGGGGGTGGAGGAGGGGAATTCCAAAATCAGAACAAGTATATATTCAGCCCTCAAATTAGAAACCCCGACCTCGGGTCAGGTCCAGTCATTTTAGGCAGTGTTAATGTGGTCGAATCCCATATTTCACCTGTTGCGGTGGGGGTGGAGGAGGGAAATTCCAAAATCAGAACAAGTATATATTCAGCCCTCAAATTAGAAACCCCGACCTCGGGTCAGGTCCTAACCACACCAGTCACTTAACACCTCACCCTAAAAGTAATATGGTTAGTACTATTCTTATTAGTTTTATAATGTATACAACCACATTCAACTATCAAGTAGCAAGAAAGCCAAACATGTACCTGAATGCCAAACCAGGGATATTGTGATTCCAGCAAGGACGAACCCCAACACTAAACTTACCCGTCACATGCTCCAAACCAACCACCCGATTCTTACAGAATATTTCTATGATTTCTTCTTGGAAATCTATTTTGTGACCATCCTTTAACAGGTTTTGCATCGACTGTTCAACGAAAACGGACAAGTGGGATTTGTCACAACAGTCTGGTTTCCTCTAGTCGAGAACATCTCCGACCCAATCAAGTTGGGTCGTGATAGCTGCTATTTGTTTATTGGCATTTTATATTTTTCAATAAAATTGAATATATACAGCATCTAACTGTATAAACACTTGGATTGAACCCTAGTTTACACTTACAAACATACACAAGCATTATATTGTTGATTTCAATACAATTTTTTTACCAAAAAAAAAGGAGTTTATTTTTCACCAATATTCATGAATTTTGTCAATAAAAATGATTTTATTTTATTTCTATAAACAATAAAAGCTCAAAATATTTCACAACTACTATTTACATGCATATTGAAATAATTCACAGGTTAGTTAATTTAAAAATATGCAAATTTGATACTTTATCACTGTTTTTGAAAATTCCACAGGAAAATGCCACTTTACAAGAGTAAGCCATCATGACTGTATATCAATGCAGTCATGAAGTCATGACCAGGTTTCCTCCCACTTTCGAAGTCTGTACTGTTCTTGGTGGCACGTTTTTTACTGAATTAATAGTTTGAAAGATGTTACAAAGGCACCACTTTGTATGTGAAAGAGCAGCTCCACTGAACCTTGGGATCAATGTGATGTTAATCTAAAGCAGGCAACAATAGAAATAGTTCATCTATTGCCTCAAACGATATTAAAATGTATGCAGATATTATCATGCAAATGACCCATGTGAAAGGTAAACACAATAATAATAATAATAATAATAAAAAAAAATTCACATAAATAAGGTGCGATATGAAGCCGATGCGTTTACAACGGAAAATGTTCAGATAATTCTGTGTCTCCAGTAGCAAAGTATACTTTTACCAAAATTGCAAAGTATACTTTTCTAGCAAAGTATACTTTGAGGGAGAAATTTTCAATTGAAGGATAAATTTATTAATTTTTATTATATTGAATTTATTACATTATCACAGCCATTTTGGCTGTGATAATGTAATACATTCAGTATAATAATTCTGCATACTTTTAATCATCAAATATATGCAGTTGTTAGTTCTATATCAAATAATGCATTTCAGGAAAAATAAATGATTACTCCCTCAAAGTATACTTTGCTAGAAAAGTATACTTTGCAATGTTTGTGAAATGGGCTACAGGGCTAAACAATTCACTCGCAACACTGGCACTGGCGAGTGACAATCGACAAAGGCCATTCTGTATTTACCGAAAACTGCATTTTACATTACATAAGCGTTATGACCGAGTAGTCTTTCCAAATGTGCGTTTGAAGCGTTCTTTGTTTACTTTCTACTTCGTGGAGAGTGACCTAAGAATTTTGCTAATACACACTTTATTACATGTAGGTAAGTTTATGGTAATATTTTTCTGTCATATTGTAGAATTGTCTCTCACTAACAATATAGTGAAGAATAAACGTCAACACCCTGCAGGTGTTTTCTATATTTTAATGTGTGAAGTGTAAATGCTATTACGCACATTTTTACTGTGTAGTGTGGTGTAGCGATATAGTGCAACCCGTTGCATATAAAGCGGAAAACGTGCAGCTATAAAATACTTAGCTATATACATGTAGTTCAGGGGTGTAAAATTATTTGAAATATCAATTGCCCTTAAGGTCTAGTAGATGTAAAATTTTACTCGCCCTTACTGGTTTGCCACTCGCCCTTATATTTTATACAGATATTTCAATATTCACTATGTTCGCCATTAGTAGGCTATAATATGCTAATGTACATGTATGTTATTTGAAATCTATCTCCAGATAGACAATCCAACAGTTGTCATGGTATAATGAATAAACATTTATTTGTATTTTCTCGGCCCGTCGCTTCGCCCGCTCTGTTTCCCTTTTCTCGTTATCTCCACCAACCGGACAACCAAATAGTGAGCGAATGTCGGTTTGCTTTGACATTTGCGTATGTTTCTTATAATCTATGATCTGTACAAAATAATTTTCATGATATTTCATTGCCTGGGCCAGCATATATGAAAATGTACGGTACATTTTCAGACTACACAGCACACAAAATACGTTTAAGTAGATGTTAAATGCTTAATAATCAAACAGGTTATGGGACTGTCGCGAGTACATTAACCCTTTCAACACCACAAACCTCTATAGCAATATTTACAAACAGTATAAATCCGCGAGCCGTCTCATCAGGATCTGCACTGTTTGCAAGTATTGTTCATATTTGTCAAAGAAAAACATCCCATTTTTATAATTGGACTGATGAAAATCATTTTCTAACGAAAATCAAGCGATCCGTCTCATCGGAATTCTGTGTAGTTTGGAGAAAATGATATTTTCGCATGTGCTAACTCTGGTTGTCTGCTAGCAATATTACATGTTTACACCGGAAGCGAACATTGACGTTACAGAATGCCATAAATTAATTATGGGCGAGTTTAAATCGCGGACGACAGGCGGCCTAGGCCCGGCGACAATCCCATAAATCGAGACACTTGCGCGATAACTCGCTGCACTAACTTAAGTGAAGATGAAACTGTGGCTGCGATGTCTTGCCAGATATGTGACGGAGAATTTGCGTATTTCCCATTTATATTGTAAATAGGTAAGTATTGATAAAAATTTAATTCACGCCGCTTGAGCCGCGATTTAAACTCGTCCATAATTAGAATTGTTCCGGTTGGCGCAAACGCTTTTATTCAATTCAAAGCGTTTATGAAATGATCAATGGTATTTGATAAATAAACTGAGAACGGTGCATAACTATATATTTTTTTATTCACGATCAATCATGGATGATCCAAAATTCACTCGACCCGTCGGACGACCGTCTACACAAAGCTACCCGACCGAGACGATGACTAAGTCGCCATGGCGAGCGGTCGAGTGGAATTTGACACCCCTGTAGTTATTGAGAGAATTCTGCAATATGACACAAAAATATTACCACGAAGTGGACTGCATTACATGAGTGAAGCGTTCTTTGTTTACTCTACTTCATGGAGTGACCTAAGAATTTTGCTATTGCACACTTTATTAGGTAAGTTTAAGGTAATATTTTTGGGTCATATTGTAGAATTGTCTCAATAACAATATAACAGAGTGAACATCAACGCCCTGCAGTTTTTTTTCTATATTTGAGTGTGTGAAGTGTAAATGCAATTACACACATTAAGTCATTTTTACTGCGTAGCATGGTGTAGCGATATCACAAGTAGTTCCGAGTACATAACTAATTACATTTCATTACACTGCATTACAAAAGAGTTATGAAGGAGTAGACTTTCCAAATGTGCATTTCAAGCGTGCTTTGTTTACTTTCTACTTCGTGGAGTGACGTAAGAATTTTGCTAATACACATTTGATTAGATAAGTTTATGGTAATACAGTGCGACCCCGTTAGTACACGGAAGTCCGGCGACATACAACCTTCCGTGTTGCTTATCCGAACCGTGCTATATCTGTTCTCGCCCAAGACGCATCATAATGTCAACAAAAAATACATGTACACTGTACACTGTGACTGCGAATTAACGACGTCGCCAATGCCTATAATATGCCATAAGTTTTCACTGTTATCTTCGCATATAATAAATATATTGAATCCAAAAATTGTTAACGTCATGTTATATTTATTCATCATGTTCATGTAGAATGTAGATCTACGCAGGTCCGTGCAATCCATTATTGTAAACGCGTGTAGAAAAAAAGTGTAGTAATGATGACGCAATGACCCAATGACCGATATCCTGTTCCATCAGCTGCAACATCACGGACAAGCTCGTGCGTTGCAATCTGTGTTTACTCATATGGTGAGCACAGGTGGAAGACACGGACCTATGACACCAAAATAAATGCCTATTAAAAAAAATCCCATTATCCCACCCACCTGGTATCGTACTGTACATGACATGACGTTAATAATAGAACGAGATCAAGTGGGTGGGGTAATGGATATTTTTGTAATGGTCATTTTCTTTTGTGTCACACGTCCGACTATTCCACCTGTGGGTTTGAGTACAGACCTGTCTAGACATGTTTTGCCAGACGTGTTATAATATTGCGCCAGTTCATGAGGTAATCAGGCTTATCACGCGAGATTTTCGACGAAGATGAATCTGATAATAGTGTACATTTTCTGTAAACGATATCGAATGTTGACGAATATTAAATTAGTAATTATTACGCATTTGCTCTGAAAATGTTATCAACTTTCCGATATATTAGCAGAAAATAGTCAAATCATTCTCGGCGAAAATCTCAGTTACCGTATATAATAAAGTTGATTATCTCATGCACTGGCTCAATTATGACTAGCGAAACGAAACAAGGCCAGTTGTCGTGTACACATTTGTGTACATGCGCCGGGCGTGGGCAGTGCTGTAAGAATTTAGTTAATCTGGGTCGAGTTAATCTGCGCGACTGATACGCGATCTCCGATTGGTCAGCCTTTACACCTAATTAATATTCCACCAATGGTGAGCGCGAACGCATGCCGGAAAAATTAAATCGAGCACATAACAATTAGCACTGCTTTGTTACTGGTCTTACTGATCTTATTCCCAGTTTGCTCGGATTAATTTACGAAATGTGCAAACGTGATCAGCTGCACATTCACATCGGTGAGATAATAGGAGGCTATGCGCCCATAAAAAAAAAATCGTCCATTTTGGGTCTAATTTGGGAAAGAATCGCAAATTTAACACGATTTCTGACAATAGTCGTGTTACAAATTTAACACGATTTTGATATACAAATAGGAAAAAAATTCGGGAGCCAAGGCACAACCGTGTACTAACCGAATTCGTGTTATAGTGAAGCGTGTACTAACGGGGTCGCACTGTATGTTTGTGTCATATTGCCTCTCAATAACAATGTAGTGAAGTATGAATGTCTAAGCCCTGCATGTTTTTTCTATATTTTAATTAGTCGAGAACATCACCGACAATCAAGTTGGGTCATGATGGCTGCTATTTGTTTATAGGCATTTTATATTTTTCAATAAAACTGAACACATGTATACAGCATCTAACTAATTGAACCCTAGTTTACATTTACAAACACCAGCATGAGATTGTTGATTTCAATACAATTTTTTACCAAAGAAAAACATGGGGGGTTTTCTCGGATATTCATGAATTTTGTCAATAAAAATGATTTTTTTATTTCTATAAATAATAAAAGCTTAAAATATTTCTCAACTACTATTTACATGCATATTGAAATAATAAGTTATTTAATCGTAATGTTATGAAAATGTAATGTTTATAATATACAAATTTATTTATTTATTTTAAACTAGAATAATAGATTTATAATGTAGTTTTACAGGTACATGTACCTCGTCAATTTGCAAGTTATTTGCAAACTTTGTCGAAGTGTTTGGTAAACTGGCTGGAAACATCGGGAAATTGCCAGAAATTGATGCTACTAGACACTACTTTTGCACATTTTGTGCGCTTTATTTGATAAAAAGCGATGAAATAATAAGAAAGTTCTGATGAATACAATACTCGAGTCGGGGCGAAAACACACGATTTTGCTCTCCACATACCCACTAGAATTCCGCGGAATCAAATGTCTCGCCTTGTTCCGCCTTGACCCTGGGGCCCCGAGAATAGTCCTATACTCAACTACATATCATAGTAAAGGTATGTATAAAGTTTGATGACTGTGTTGGAAGTAATGACCTTAACACGAAAACTTAACATGGAATGAAGACGCCGCCGACGACTCTGGAAAAGCAAAACCTATGTCTCACTTTCCGCTTTCGCGGGCGAGACAAAAACGCGCACCTGCAGTCCTGCACACATCTTGATTACATACATAAATACAAGGTCAATATGTCACCAAAATATGAAGATGCGATCTCCAAACAAAAACAATGCATATCACGTTAAGAGAGCCGTCTAGGGCCTCAAAATTTTGACCCGCCGATAATTATAAATATATGTCACGTGACATGGATCTCCCGCCATATTGAAGATGATCTGTTTACTTTCTGCTTCGTGTGGGAATGACCTTGGAATTCTGCTAATAAACACTTTATTTGGCGAGTTTGCAATAATATTTTCGTGTCCTATTGGAGTATAGTCCATCAATAACAATATAGCGAAGTACGCCCTGCAGGTTTTTTCTATATTTTAGTACGCGAATTGTAAATGCTATAACGGACATTTTTACTATGCGGCGTGGTGTAGTGAATAGGACAACCTGTTCAAGGCGGAATATGTGCAGTTATGTTGAATGGGATTTTCTTGAAAGTTCAGGGATTCCACCTACAAAACGGATCCTCGGAATCCCGGGGCACTGAGTGTTGACCCCCACCCCCCCCCCCCACCCCGCCCGAGACGACATGTTAGTCTAAGCGAGTGAAAGTAAAGTGTTGATGTCACATATTTCAGTGAACACAACTAGTTGTCAACATGCAATTCTGCAAAAAATACTCCACTATCATCTATTGTAGAGCTATGGACGGCACCATAACTTAAACCATAACTATGCTCCACTACGGACGGTGCAGAAGTTTTGCAGCTTTTCACACCAAAAAAAGCGTAAATTTTTTTAAAAAAATATATGAAAAATAAGCTTTTGCCAATTTCACTAATAAAATCAGGAAAATATTTTTCATGTTTGTCGATTTTAAATTTAGCGATCGCCAGCAGAAACAGGAAAAGCCTGTTACACCATACTTAAAAAATATCTACACGTTTTAAAACTTTATTTAGACAGAGTATTACTAAATACTGATTGCAATTAGTGTCAATTTCTCAAGGGTTTCATAAAATTACACTAGAATCAAAATATATTGTTTTACCCCACCCACTTAACTTACCAAGGAGCAAAAAATTCCACAAGAGCGACATCGTGATCGGTGATTCTGCTCTCGAAGTCAGCATCTGTAAACTCTAAGACATCGCTGGCACTAGCCAGGGATAACAAACACAGGGCTGCCAATCTTAAATACATGATGGATGCCGTGAAGTTTCCGAAAATGACTGCAATGATTTCCCAACGTGGCCTGTCTGCAGAGTCAGTGCGCTGTCCGCATTTGATTGGTCCACGATAAAATGCCGGTAACTTCCGGTACATTCGATTGATCTCGGATCTGTTAGCTAAATCCTACAGTGTGTTGCAAAAGTTTCGTTTTACCAGAGACATAGAGAGACTAACATAAAATCCTTGGTCAAACTATCCCGGGATTTCTCCAATATATTGATTACAACACAATTCAATAAACCTGGTTTTAAAATTTGCAAATGAATAAAATGAGGACTATTTAACAGCTAATAGTACATAATATGTTGTCAAAATGGCAGAAAAATACAGGGTATAGTAGGGGCCTATACATATATATACAGTATATATATATACTCATAGTAGTTTTAAATTACAAGTGAAATATTTCTCTGTAAGAGGTATGGCAAGGTTAAACACTGCTATTGGCATTTTTATTGTTCTTTTTGAGTGTTAATTTGGCCACAGACATATACAAATCTAAATGTAAATCCTTCGTTTGGCGAGCTATATTTACTGTTATCTGTTATTAGCAGATAGCACCGAGCCGAGCTGGGCTGAACAGAAAACAACACGTGTTAACCATGCCACGCATAGCTGGATGGTGACGGAGACACGAAATCGTATACATGTAATCACACTTTAATATTACACTACACTATTATCTTTTTTCGTTCACGATTATTTGCATTTTTGTTTGTTCATTATTACATAGGCAACCCACGCCCGCTTCACCCCACCCCGATTCCCACCCCTTCTTGCAACAGCTGTAAATGCCACACGAACTGTTTCCAAGTCGAGTGTTTGCTGTTAAAGTCTAATTATACAGTAATAATAACTTGCGCTTTCTGCTTATGGTCAAACAGTTTAGAGGTGGGACTAAATCAAATAAATTAGACAATCTTATATGGTGAATGTGATGGTATTAGTGTTTTTGTTTTTCTGCCAATTATACCAATGTAAGAAAATAACGGGTGCTGCACTCTGCATCGGCGTAAAATGTTTTACGTCGAAGACTTCACTGGTTTACTGACGAGATGCCACTCAGCTAAACTTAGAGCTTTTGCATAAACACATTGTTCGTCTTGTAGCCGGCGCAAATTTATTGCGCGGGTGACTAGACGAAAATATGTTTATGCAGAATTGTGTGCATGTAGCAGAATGGGATTCGTCAGGAATCCGGCGCCTATTTCGACTTGAAACATTTTACGCATATCGATCATTTTCCATATGATGGGTATAAGACATCTGAGACACGCCATGTGATTTTGTACCTTCGGAAATCTGCGTCAAAAGTTGACAAAATTTTCAGAGTACATGCGGAATTATACTTTGAAAATTGTGTGAACTTTTGATTTTCAACATATTTACGCAGATGTCCGAAGGTACAAAATCGCATGTGGTGTCTCATATGTGGTCAGCTCCTGCATATGAACTATTTTTGGGTGAATCAGCCGCTAAACGAGGAACAGCAATATATCTAAACGAATCGATGGTAGGCACAGACATTAAATTGGCAACAGATTTCCAGGAAAGTACATGGATTAGTGTCAAATTAACCGGAAAAGACAGACAAAAGACAGACAAAAGTCCTAATAGCGATGCAGATAATATCAATGATCTAAACAACCTATTTCAAAACATTGTAAATACAAATGGGCAATACTCGCATATTTTAATCATGGGGGATTTTAACTATCCAAATATAGACTGGAACTCCTGGACATGTGGGGGGGGGGATCGAGTTAGTGAAGCCTTTACTGAAAATGTAAGAGACAGTTACTTATATCAACATGTCACCAAGAGTACCAGAGCGAGAGTAAATAGTGACCCAAGTCTGCTGGACTTAATCTTCACAAATGAGGATAACATGATACAGGAGGTGGAGTATAATAGCCCACTTGGGCACAGTGACCATAGCGTACTGGAATGGCCGGGACTACAAGTGCTATTATGAACTTAACCAAAACTGTGAACCAAAATGGAACTTTTTTAAGGGAAACTACGAAGAAATGGAGAAGGATCTTAATATACACTGGGATGAATTGCTGGTCGGAGACGACATGGATGAACTAGTACAGAAGATGATGGAAAAATATAACTCCGCAAGAGAGAAACACATACCTAAACAAAAGATCAAAACCGCAAATAAAGCAAAATCTCACAACTATGTTCCACTGAAGGAAAAAACAATAAGAAAAATCAAACGTAAGCATAGGTGCTGGCAGAGATATATGGAGACGAGGGATGGTGAAAAATATAGAGAATATGCGAAACTACGGAACCAAGTAAAAGGTGAGTTAAGAAATGCTAAAAAAGAAATGGAGAGAGACATTGCAAAACAGGCTAAAACAAACCCTAAAAAAAAAAGTTTTGGAAATATGCGAACTCTAAACGGAAAACGAAATCAGGAATATCAGACCTAAAATTTACAGAAAATGGACAGGAAAAAACAGCGGAAAGCGACAGAGAAAAAGCGGATGTGCTAGCGTCATTCTTTAGTAGCGTCTTCACCAGCGAGCCAGATGGGGAAGCACCCAAAATGGAAAATGTACCTGTGGAACATCAGTGCAAAGACAGAATGTTCAATGCAAAAGAAATCGCAAAACTTTTAACAGAATTGGAGCCAACCAAATCTCCAGGCCCGGACGAGCTACATCCGGTATCCCTTAAAGCATTGGCAAACACAATGAGCAAGCCGTTGGAAATTATATACAATACCTCCCTGAAAACTGGAAACGTTCCGAGAGCATGGAAAGCAGGAAACATTACAGCATTATTAAAAAAAGGTGAAAAATCTGATCCTGGGAATTATAGGCCAGTTAGCCTGACAAGTGTCATATGCAAACTTATGGAAAAGTTAATAAGAGCAGAAATAGTTCAACACATGAGTAAAAATAAGTTATTCAGCAATAGACAATTTGGCTTTCTATCAGGGAGATCAACAACATTGCAATTGCTAAAAGTGCTTGATGAATGGACAGATATTTTGGATAATGGAGGTTCAATAGATGCGGTATACATGGATTTCATGAAAGCATTTGACAAAGTACCACACCGTAGGCTATTAAACAAATTAAGATCATATCAAATCAGCAACCAATTAGTGAAATGGGTAGAGGACTTTCTTAAAGATAGAAACCAAAGAGTCATTGTGAACGGGCAAAAGTCAAACATCAACCCAGTTACAAGCGGTATACCACAGGGCAGTGTTCTAGGACCAATATTATTTGTGGTGTACATAAATGACATGCCAGAGTGCATAGAGTCTACTGCATATTTATTCGCGGATGACACAAAAGCATATAGAGAAATAAAATCAGAAGATGATGCCAAAACACTACAAAGTGACCTCGACAAACTATTCAACTGGTCCGACAAATGGCTACTGAAATTCCATCGCAACAAGTGCAAGGTAGTGAAGATCACCAACAAACAACAGGACAACGATAGGCAATACCATATGTATAATGAGAAGGGAGAACCACTTGCATTGGCTGTTTCGCAAGGGGAGAAAGATATAGGTGTGTTAGTTGACAATAAACTGAATTTTGCACAACATATCCAACAGCAAGTAAACAAAGGAAATAGCATTATGGGTCTTATTCGGAGGACATATACTTATTTAGATGAAACCAGCTTCAAATACCTGTTTCAAGCCCTAGTAAGACCCCACCTGGAATACGCTGAAGCGGTGTGGAACCCATATTTGAAAAAGAACATAGAATTAATAGAAAATGTGCAAGACGTGCAACAAAACAAGTGCCTACCCTAGCAAACATGGAATACGCCGATAGACTTAGGAAACTAAAAATGCCCACACTCAAATACAGAAGACTAAGAGGTGATATGATCGAGACATTTAAAATACTGACCAATTTTGACCGGAATTTATGACAAGGACGTCACAACGGATATGTTCCAAATTGATGAAAACTCGAGAACAACAGGACATAAGTACAAATTGAAAAAGATCAGAAGTCGTTTGAATATTCGAAAGTGCTATTTCACAAATAGAGTGGTTGATACATGGAACTGCCTACCAGAAAGTGTAGTCGACTCAAAGAATGTAAGGCAATTCGAATCGCGTTTGGACAAAGTGTGGGAGAACGAAGAAGTAAAATTTGATCATACCCAGGAGTTAAGTACCGGAACCGGAAGACAAGTAACTATATTAGAAGAACAATTAGATGTGGATATAGTGGCAGAGATGCCAGCGTCCATAAGAAGATCCTAAGGTATCCTAAGGTAAAATAATAAGACACTCAGTGTATTGGCAGTCCTATATGTGACGTCCATAGTGCAGCAGTGAAGACCATGTTGTCTAAAATTTAATAAAAAGAGTGACTGTAAAATAATGTGTATAGAGCGAAATAGAGTGCTGGAAGACAAAATCCTTAAATTTTGTAAACGTTTTTTTTTTCGGATGTTCATTTGTAAAAAAAAATATACTGATAATAAAATCCTACGGATTAATGGTTAGATGTTTTTCTATGCTATCAATGTATTGTTTTTATTAGCAAACATTGCATATGCATATGATTCCTTTGGGGTGCCTGTGTGTATGTCTTGTTTTATTTGTTAGCCTACATACATTAGCTTACAAATAGTTCCTCGTTTGGTCCGTACATCGCTGGTTGTGGAGTACACATTTGTGTCTAGTCGAAGGCACCGTGATCACTGTCGTAGGCAAACATTGTTAGTATGGTACGTGAACTATTTCAGTTTTGTTTTTCATTAGTTTGTTTTCCAATGTGGATGCGCCAAGGATTTATGGTTAGATGTACATGCCTCTGGGATGCGCATCCTGACTGGGAGTACCCGTATTAACCCTAAATATTCGGACACAATTTGCTTTGGGAAACCCCTATAAAATAGGGGTTTCCCAAAACAAATCGTATCCAAATACATTGTTATTCTGATTACACCAGTACTCCCATACTAACCCTAAATATTGGCACACTCGCTGTTGTGGGGAAACCATATATTTGTACGCGTTTCTCCAAATAAATGGTGTCCGAATATTTAGGGTTAATACGGTACTTTGTTCACAAATACCATAAATCCAATTTCTCCAGTCTCAACAATGTGACGACAGCAATGAAACAATTAAGTACATGTATATAGAGGCGAGCACATCCCGTTTCCGTGTCGCGCCAGATATTTTTTTCCCATTCATGGCACTAACCTACTATTCTAATTATCCCTTCACACCTACAAATAGCTTCAAAATGCAATACAAATAACCCCAGCCACCGCACATATTCATACGCAGTGATTAGGTCGTATTGACAGGACATCAAATGTTTCACGGCACCGTGTTTCACGGCACATACGCACTGTGTTGACGGGATACAATTGAATTGCAGATTTGTGTTGGTTTTCTGAACCGCATACATCGATGAGCACACTGTAAAGATCGTATATTGTTAAACAAATGTTCACAACACTAAACAATAACGACCGTTTCGACGCTTGCAAGTTTGTGTGCGCTTGGTGGTGAGTAATTTAAGTTTAAGCAAACCAGTGTCTACAACCCTCTTTTTAATGTGGTATTCTATGGCGGTGACTTGATAAATGGGTTAATTATGAGTTTTGCGACCAATGTAGATCCAGATCAGCTTGTGCATCCGCACAGCCTGATCCGGATATGTTCGCCTTTCCATCAATGAAACGACATTCACTCTTCTAAACAGCAATATAGATCGTTATCAGGCTACAGGAGTGTGCTATTTCATCAGGAGCTACACTGGTCAGAAATCTCCCATAAGCCCAAGTTCTCCAGTCACAGCCACAAATATGATAATTTCACAACAAATAAGAAGTATGTATCACACATTTTGCGCACATACACAGTTATGGCGGAAGCGCAATTCCCAATGATCTCTATAGCCAGAAGCTTAATACGATTGGTCCGGCGAAGTTAGGGGGTGCCCCCACCACCACAACCCAAAGGTGTTACCACTCTATCGACATAAACGTTGGATTAGAAGGGAGAAAAATGCAGAAATATATTTAGAAATCTCCAATAACCTCAGACGGGAAGCACATTTAATACACACTGTTTTAAAGTCACTCTTTTTATTAATAAAAAGAGTGATTTTAAAACAATGTGTGTTTAGAAATCGGTTGATATAATACTATTATCAAACGAGATCTAGCCGACACGAAAAACAAAACCATAAATGCATGTGCAAGTCAACATTATGGGAAATGCAGAGTTCATGTATATATAATATTAATAATAATAATTACATTCCTGGCCTTTTTTTTATATAAACAATGCTAAATATTTCAATAAATCATATTTTGTCAAAATTATTACTCCGGCAGTCGCCGGACCTGCCGGACATGTTCCGACGCCCCTGCTAGTTATCAGAAAATGTGTTAGTAAATAACTGAATACAACATAACGTCCTTGAAAGTTTATCAAATACAATTATTCATTTGGCTTATACGGGTCATTTGCAGTCTCTACAACGACCCACTGAATATCCGCGATGTTCTTGTTGCTCGATTTAAGGGTCCCAATTGCACTGTACTGTAAGCTATACGGACTTGTATGATAAGACACCCACAAGATGGCGGACTGTAAAAAACGTGAAAGGTAAGTGCTTAAATTTTTACTATTTTCCCCTTTAAAACTAGCAAAAAATCACGAACTAAACGTGGTAATCCTGTGTAAAATGTTGTCTTAACCCTCGGTAGCTCTTGTTAGGGTCCATATCTCGCTATATAATATAAGCAGGAACGACCAAAAAAAAAACGTGAACATTTTGAAACTGAAGCGAGAGAAGGTCTTTACCGAGCTCGCATACGGTCATTTCTGCATGAATTCTGAATCTGTCACCTGATATTGCATCATTGAGTGATGCTCTTTCCGAATATGTGCCCCTCGTTTCTATTCTTTAATTGCAAATATGTCAAACATGACTTAGATAAAATCACTACTGGACGGTTAAGACTCCGGAAGCAAGTTGAGCAAAAATACGTCTGGACGGTGAAGACATCGACAGTTTCACACGGATTCTGTACGGTACAGACGCCGAAATCTGTAGGGTGCTGACTATATAGATTATACACTACATATTATATAAAGTATGATCATTGCACATCAAAAAATAAATACAGAGACTTAATAGTAAAGTCTGTTAACATTTTAAGGAAACATGGTTATCGCCGCTGATATCAGTGTGGACATTTAAGTCTGATATAAAATGTATAAAAATGCCAATAATTACGTGGGGTAATGGTGCATAAATGTTTATTTTGCCAGAAAATGTCTCACATGATGTCTCTGATATAAGGAACAGTTTGTGTCTACTGAGTGGGCATGCACCTTTAAAGAAATCCATCTAAGAATATTGAAGTCATGGTATGAAGGAGAAACTCTTACAAACATGTTCACATCATGGCTAAGTGTTTTAGCAACATTGTGAAGGTCGGAAAGGTCAATGCATGTCATGGAAATGATTGCGTGAGTGTGTCGAACATGTCAACATGTATCAAGTGTGCTGTCACGCCAGGGTGACACCGGAATAGTTTATTGATGGGATGGAACACCAAGCACGTTGTGGAAAGAGACAACAAGGTATATAGTTGCAATGATGATGTTATTACAAATAATGATATACACAAACAATGAAAGTTCAAGACAGTACGGACAACGTCCTCTTGATGGTATCCCCAGGCACAGTCACACAACCAAGGCACAGTCACGATTCTGGAACAGGTAAGTGTCGTATAACAATGTACATCATGTTCAAGATCCGAACTAAGAGTTTCTGTTATTCAACTCCAGGTTTCCGCCATGATGACGGTGCCGTTTTATGACGTCGTTAAGTTACTTTGAACTAAAGTATACAGACTACTTGGGCGGATGGGGCCAATATCACATGGGTGGATGTCCTTCGAGATTCATATCATCCTTGGACGGGATGACGTCACCGGAATAATACCCCGCTCGCTACGCCCTGGTCCACGCGGAGCAGAGTCCCCGCTGGTACACGGTGTCGTGTTGGGGACCCCAGAATAATATCGGTGCAGCGTACTGGTTCTACGCGAATACACCAGATGGACGTGCCGTCGCTGGTTGCTAACTGGCTGGCTGTCTGCAAAACACCAACGGTGTTGTTACCAGAATGTAACGTGTAATTATAGTCTCCATAATAGTCACAGTAGTGCACATGAAATCAATATTATGATTGCATGGCATTACTAAACAACCTCGTAAATTACAATAATGAATCATGATAAATTGCAATGTACACAAATATATTTTCACAAGTTGGAAGAAGGGGGCTGATGTAATTCATATGTCGGAGAATGTGATGAAACACGTCAATGAACAGCCACTATATCTAGTGTACACAACACTATATATTCACATAGGCGTCGCCAAGAATTTTCCATTTGGTTTCGTCTACCAACGGTAGACGCCGACAGCCGAAGGAGAATGTCGGAGAATGTGATGAAACACGTCAATGAACAGCCACTATATCTAGTGTACACAACACTATATATTCACATAGGCGTCGCCAAGAATTTTCCATTTGGTTTCGTCTACCAACGGTAGACGCCGACAGCCGAAGGCTGGAGACGGGGAGTGCACGAGAGGGGTGTCCCCTCTCGTTAGACGGGGGGGTGGGGGGGGGGGGGGGAGGTACGGGTGTCCTCCCCCGGAAATATTTTGATTTCTATGTGCAATTTCCAACGTTCTAATGCATTTTAGAGCTATAATTTCCACAATCGCACCACCGAATTTCCGTAAGAAAAATATCTGTAAATCTTAGATAAATCGTAGAAAATGACTTTCAACACCCCTCCAAGGAAATCGACCCGAACTTGCGTCTCAGACAACTGTTATCACGAATCGTCATAGGAGTTGTCTGAGACGGAAGTTCGTCGTATTGCTGATGCTTAAACTCTGATTTTAGGCACATTATGAAAACACAACATTTTAGAATAGTACATGGCACATGGCTGATATTGGACTGAATAGTAATATAAAATGCATAGCAACATTTTAGTAAACATTTCAATAGTGTTCGCCCTTCGTTTACAAATAGAATACATTGCTACTGCAATTAGTCGGAGTGACATCATCATGCACAAAACACATGATAATAATATGCCAGTACAATACTCACGGAATGCTCCCACATGCGAAACCTGTAATCGTTATCATTTGCACATAAACACGAATTGTTAATGATTCAGTTAGATTTGATCAATGGAGATAATCGACACCAGCGGATACATGCCATACGGCTTTTATTGACCAAGCATTTGGTCGAAATGCGTCCAAATAACTCAGGTAAATGAAATAGGGCAGTATTATCGAGGATACGACAATAATGCGGTGAATTGCCAGTCTTGGCAGGAGTCAGACGTTATTGGCAGCATTCGAAAGTAATTAATAATAAGCATATGTACTTACCAGTTCCCAGTAAAAGCTTGTGACCCAAAGTGTTCACAAGAATGGTTGAAAGTCCGACTGCTAGAATATGGTTATGATAGTTTATATGCATACTCTAGCGCACAAGTCTCCAACGTTTGTCCGCCTGTCAATATAAAAACTCCGTGCCAACATTTTGCTTACAATTTTGTGTAAGTAGACTAATGTTCTAACAGTCAGTCTAGCTCATGAGAAATCTGGCGAATTAATATGAAATAATTCAGTCATCAGTAGATATGACCTACTCGGTATTCAGGCTAGCATCCAAGTCTGCATAAACAATGTAAATCACCCAGATATAACCGGTGCAAAATCCAATGCTGGTGGTCCGTGCACGGTTTTGGATAAAGCGCTATTCTCGTCAGCGGTGTATTCCACGGGAGCGATATTTCACACACGAAGACCTATTCGATAGTCGTTACCAGATTATTCGATTATTGTGCTCTAGACTAGTATTCTGTGACCCGTGTTACAAATAATGGATGATAAAGAGATCAGACGGCTAAAATTCGTGACATGTGCGAATATTCAATCAATCTATCCAGTTGTTTATTGAAATCATCGCCTGATGAAGAAACTATTGTACATTATTTTCGACGGAAATGGCGGACCGACCCTCAAGAACAAATTAATATATCCCACTTGCTATCATATATGGGGAATTACTAAATTTCTACTCATAGTGTTTAGAAAAGATCATATATAAAACCAATTGTAAACTGCATTGTTTGCTTAGCTAATGCTCATGTGGTCAATGCATGAGTGATTGACATCAGTAGACACGCGCAGCAACGCTGACGTATATGCACGGCCAACAGAAAACGTCCTATTTAGCCGTTTTGAATGGTAATAACGATGTGCTAAACCTTAGAAAAATGTTGTTTTATATGTTACTTCTGATATGTGACTTTGGTTTATTAAAATGCATTCATAGCTATATACTTGATAAGATGAAAAGACTGCTGAAAATGGCATGTGGATATATCAAATGGTTAAAAAGTTACAGAGACTAGAACTATTAATTGATTAAAATTACGCCACATAACAAATTGCATATAATAACAGTATTTATATATTCATTACAATTTTTAAAAAAGACAGTGCGAACATTTCTTCAGTTTTCTGTTAAACTAAGAGACAAACAGGACTTTCCAGAGCAGTACATCTCAGCAAGTTAACCAATAAAACTTATATGAGCTATCTAGCTATAGCGAGTCAATGGTCTATGGCATGTGGGTTCTCCCAGACAAGTCGCTCTTCATCTTAACCAACTCAACAGCAGTGCTGCAACAATGCAAACAGATAGCGCCACCCACCAATCATATGCATACAAGAAAATATGTATACTATTTTAAAATAGTTTGTTAATTGGAGCAAAACCATACACTCACATATGCATCGTACGTTCTAAGTACCTGCATTACCTTTTAGCATACTATGTTTCTCCCCATGGCGATATTTACTGAAAATAATACAGAACAAGATGTCCGAAGGTGAAGAAGGTTTCGATATAGTTCTATCGTTTAACCAGTCATTTATTTTCATTGTAGTACTTTTTTTAGCGCCGAATGCTTTGACTGCATGCCTCAGTACATTGGCTTATGGGATTTGTGACAAATGTAGCTCCTGATCAAAGAGCACACTCCTGAACCCTGACAACGACATATATGTACATTGTTTGCTAGAAACATGTTGGATGTTTTACTGACTGAATGTTGGACAGTGCATACCATGAAAGATTGCGTGGATACGCAAATTAGTCTAGATCTACACTGATCGCAAATACCATAAACCCAATTTCTCCAGTCACAGAGGTGTTAGATGGTTGCTTCTGTGAATTATTGTGTTGTTGCTGCTGTATTATTTTTCATGTATTATACTGTTGTGCATTTGTATATATGTTGTTAGTTACCGGTGCCATTATGCAAATGGACATTGATTGGTATAAGATGACCAGTCCAGTTAGTATTGAAAGTGACACTTCAATTTTCCTAGAAAACATAAGAGACACATATCTAGCTCAGCATATTGTGGAACCGACTAGATTTAGGAACAATCAGCAGGAAAGTTGTATTGATTTGGTATTCACAAACGAAGAAATGATGTTGGAAAATATAAAGTATTTACCTAGTGTGGGATGCAGTGACTATGCATTTATAGCATTTGACTATGTGTGTTATGTTCCTGTGGAAATCAAGAGTACTCAGCGACCAACTTTCTTTAAGGGTGACTATGGAGCGATGGGTGAGGTTCTTGAAGACCATGATTGGAAATTTACGGAAATGAACACTATTGATGAGTTATGGGATAGCTTCACTACTTACGTGAATACTTTAATTGACCAATATGTGCCATTGTCAAAGAGTAAGGGTTATTTTAGCAAATCTTGGATGAATAAGGTCACAGCGGAAGAGGTAGACAAGAAAAAAAGAGCATGGACTAGATATAGAAATTGCAAAAGTGTTAATAATTGGGAGAATTATATCCAAGCAAGGAATACTGCCACCAATACCATAAGAAATGCGAAACGTAACTATGAAAAATATATTGCATCAAGGATAAAGGATGAACCGAAACTACTCTGGACACTTGTTAGGTCAAAAAAAAACACGAAGGACAGAATAGGTGACTTAATGAAGGAAGACGACACACTAACAGATACGAATAAAGAAAAATCGGAGGTGTTGAATCTGTTCTTTAGCAGTGTTTTTACTAGGGAAGAGACACGCAAACTATTCCTGAAATAAATGAGAGACAATTCTCATCAGAATTTAACGATTTCACTATCTTGGAGACGGATGTAATGAAAAAGTTAGACAAATTAAAAGCTACTAAATCACCAGGACCCGATGGAATTCATTGTAAACTAATATATGAGATGAGACCACAATTATGTATTACAATGACATACATTTTTAATAGATATATGCAGACAGGTGAAGTTCCTGCACTATGGAAGTTAGTAAATATCTCACCAATATTTAAAAAAGGGAATAAAAAGATGGCGGAAAACTATAGACCTGTGAGCCTTACATATGTGATTTGTAAAATCTTAGAATCGATTATAAGAGACAAAATTACAGAACATATGGACACTAACAATTTATACTCAGAGCACCAATTCGGGTTCAGGAGTGGTCATTCTTGTGTTACACAGTTGCTTCAAGTATTTGAAGAATGGTCAAGTGCAATGGACGAACATGAAAATATAGACGTGATCTTCCTTATTCTAACATGGTTATCATGCAAAAGGAGTAAACTATTTGATCAGGAGCTATACTGTTCATATCCAGAAATATAGTATATATATATTATATAATGACACTACACAGTATTAATTAATACATACTATATGTATAAAATTGACTTATATTCATATAATCAAGGCGGCAATTAGCTTTCTTGTCATAATAAAGTGAAATTATCATTTATCGAATGTATTTATTATTTGCTGCCGAATAATGATGCATTATAACTTTTAGATATACATGTACTTTAATATATGTCTCATTTGCAGCTTTTTCCTGCCGCATCAGGCTGATCTGTGTCTACACTGGTCGATACGGTGTCACGTCTGTAGCCACAGTCAGTAGCATACGGGTGTTTTGCAGAGTTACTGCCCGCAACTAAGTTATCGTTCACTGAAATGGACTCGTCCATAAATGATTGCTATCACTCAATAGATTTGGACTCTTCCATGAACAATTGCTATAATAACTCAACATAATTGGATTCTTCCGTTGAGTTATAATATTATAGCAAGTGTTCATGGAAGAGTCCAAATATATTGAGTGATAGTAATCATTCACGGAGGAGTCCATTTCAGTGAACGATAACTTGGTAGCGGGCTGTAACATAATTGGATTCTTCCGCCCGGGACACTGCGCGGAATTACAGGACCAAATTGGACCTAAGCAGTGTCCCATTTCGGCACACAATTATACAGATTTGTCCGCCCTTGCATCAACATATATCGCATAAAACACTTTCGGCCTGTTTGGACTTAAATGTCCGGGTATGGAAGGTATTCGAGTCAATTCCCACCCTTAACTATAAGCTAAATAAAAATGGATCCTTCCATGAGCGATTACTATAATAACTCAACAGTGTTGAAATCTCAATGAACTATTATTATAATGACTCAATAGAATTTGACCCTTTCATGAGCGATTAATATAGTGACTTAACCTAGTTTGACTCTCAATGTGCGATTATTATTATGACTCTATAGAATTTGACCCGTCCGTGAGCGATTAATATAATGACTCGACCTACATTGACTCTCAATGAGCTGTTGCTATAATGACTTAACCTAGTTTGATTCTCAGTGAGCGATTAGTTTTATGACTCGATAGAAGTTGACCCGTCCATAACCCAGTTTGGCTCTCAGTGAGCGATTATTATAATGACTCAATAGAATTTGACCCGCCCATGACCTAGTTTGACTCTCAATGAGCGATTATTATAATCAAGGATTTAGGGTACATATGTTTAGCAATACAGACTGAGACTCGTGTGGTGGTGTTGAACAATACGGACTGAGACTCGGGTGGTGGTGGTGTTGAACAATACGGACTAATATAGCTAGTACACCACCGCCTGCGTTATTCTTGACGATATTTGTCAATTTCTTTATTACAAAATACTTACACATTGTGCTTGAAACCAAGCAGCTTGATTGGCTCAGCTTGAGGTGGTGTACATGTACAGAGGGGGGAAGTGTTATTTACATCTATTAATTTTCAGTAATAATATCTATCATTTTGTAAGGAAAAACAGGATGTACAAAACAAACACATCAGAGGGGGTGGGAGGGGGCATACACCAGATCCCCCCCCCCCCACCACCACCAACTCGCCGCGGTTCACGCGTCTGCTGGTGCAAAGTTAGGGCTGAACTTATTCTCTCAAGGCTGGGGAGAACCTTGATCAAGTATAGCCAATATCGCCCCGCGTGGCGACGAATTTACGCCTAGATGTCCATAGCTTTACCAGTACGGTAGTCATTATGCCCCCTATGCGGTAGCAAGGCTGACATATTGCGTTGCTCTTGAGGTTCCGTCCGTCCGTCCGCACGGACGTCCGTGTACATTTATGTCAAAAAGGTTGTAAGAGTTTCTCCAACATTTAATATCTCCAATATTACGCGAAGGATTGCTTCAATACTTGGACATTGGGAGACCTGAACACAATACATTCGCGCACCATTAACACGACCTTGACCTTTGTCACCTTCGAAATGTCGTTGAAACACTTAGCCATTTTGTTACGTCGAAAAGTTTGTAAGAGTTGCTCCAACATGGTATATCTTCAATATTATGCGAAGGACTGCTTCAATACTTGGAAACTTGAATCACCTGAACATTTGTCACACACTCGAGCCACCATTAACACGACCTTGACCTTTGTCACCTTTGAAATTTCGCTGAAGCACTTAAATTAGCCATACATAGTACTTGAAGGGTCGCTTTAATATTTGGACAGTTCATTCACCTGAACATGTGTGACGCAATAACACCACCAATGACATGACATGACATGACATGACCTTAACCTTTGTAACCTTAAATATGGTGCTTAAACACTTAGCCATTTTCTTACGTCAAAATGTTTGTAAGACTTTCTCAAATGACTTTGAAACTTGTGTCTTCTTTTTTACACACACTCTCTAGTTAGAGTCTAGTATGCCATGGGGGCATATCCATGTTTCACAAACACAGTTTTCTACGGCTATACTGTGGCCAATTGCCCTATGGAATTAGACACAGATTTACGATATGCGAGGATATCATTTTAAAATGTGCATTAATTATTCACGATTCTACAGACAAATGTCTGTCAAAAGAAAATGAAGAAAGGATGTAGATTATAAATGCACAATACACACAAATGTGTCAAAACAGTAACATAGTTCCTGTCATCCGAGTACGAGCAAATTATTCTGGGGGAAAATGGGCAGTTGGTCTGCTGCAAATATAAAATACGGATACGCACCAAGTTTTAATCATGGGAATAACAATGATAATCAAAGTGGTTATTAAATATGTTACAATAATGTAGCTAGCATGGCTATAGCCTGATAGCGTCTGCCGACATGGCAACTGTACATGCTTTACAACTGATATATAGGAAATAAATAAGTAAGTAAGTAAGTAAATGCCTCAAAATGCCTCAAACGTGATGATACAAATGTACTTGGAATATTTTAAGTTTATGTGACTTGGCGGGTTGTGAAACATTTTATCGGCATTTACATTATCTACAAAGGTATCACTCATTTGAACCACCTCACGGAGATGATCAAAATGAGACATACCACGCATATTTGAGGAAACAATAAATAAAAACACAACTTGCACAATATGTAGATTATATTCTGACATATAAGTATGTAGCTAACCATGGGGAATAATAGGAACTTTCATATAAATTACAAAATAATTTATTAATTTACTACAAAAGCAATTTTCAAATTCTGGAACTGGCAGGCCAGCTAACCGCTACCATGATGACGATGATTACCAGATTACCATGATTACATCATATACAGTCAAAAGAGTTACCTTGTTGTTGGTGAAAACCAGTAGTGTTGACATTTCCGATCCAAATGACATGTTTTGAACTTTTGACTACCATTTGAATCGTCTCAACGAGACTGATCAAATGCTGTCACGACAGAGATACACATTACTGGCATAGGTTATTTGTATCCAAAAGTAACAGGAAATCTGTTGAATGTCGACGTAACTTGAGGAAGTTATTTTAATTTGCTGGCACGGTTACCCTATCCATGTAAGTATATAGTGTATTATATATGTATATATGGTATATGGAAAGTATATGTATCACATCATGAACATAGCGATGTTCTACGCATATGTGTAACACAGACATCATGTATGTGGTCAGCATTTACATGATTATACACATCATGACAATGACGACTTAATTGTCTTGTACACCCTATGGCACCTACTCCAATAGTACGTAATGAGAGTTTTCCTAGAATTGGTTGCATCAACGTTATTGCAGCAACGTTATTTTGACAATGTGGAGATGATGTTGTCACGCAATGATATATGACAACGTGAATAATACGTAAATATAACTTTCCAAGAATTGTTTGCAGCGATGTTATTGCAGCAACGTTATTTTGACAATGTGGAGACGATGTTGTCACGCAATGCTATGCTATATGACAACGTGAATGGTACGTTATTATAATTTCCCTAGTATGTGTTGCAGCAACCTTATTGCAACAACGTTATTTTGACAACGTGGATATGATGTTGTCACGCTATGCTATATGACAACGTGAATAATACGTTATGAAAAAAAAAACGTCTTAGCATTGGTTGCAGCAACATTATTGCAGGAACGTTATTGTGACAACGTGGAGATTATGATGTTATGCATTGCTATATGCCAACGTGAATAATACGTTATGAGAACTTTCCTAGAGTTGGTTGCAGCAACGTTATTGAAGCAACTTTTTTTTGACAACGTGGATATGATGTTTCACGCCTTGGTATTTGGCAACGTTAATAGTACGTAATGAGATATTTCGCTAGAATTGGTTGCAGCAACGTTTCTGTAGCAACGTTATTTTGACAACGTTGGTATTTTGTTTTCTCGCCCACCAGTGGTGTCCGAGACAAGGATATTCGCATAGTCACGCCCATGTGAGATTTCCTTGTCTCACCCTAAACGCGCGTGTCTCACATCTTGCAATAACAAATTGTCTAATAGCGCAATAGTATGGCTAATGTGTCTTACAATTACGCCATACAATAATTAATACGTTTGATGTTTATGTTTTGCAATGGTTGTTGACTTGTTTGTTATCACGTCATAGCGTTATGACGTCGTTTTAAGTTTGATGACGTCAGCAATGGGCGACGTACATTTTGGCGTTGTCAGGGCTGACTGGTGATGGCATTAAAGATTATTTTGATAATAATTTGTAAACGATCCACTGAACTGGCATTAGCGTCCAATTCGTGGGTGAAAACTTTGTTTGTTTTAACCCATTTGTTGATATGGCAAACCCGTTGGACGTATCAAAAGTCGCATAAATTCAGAGAATAAAAATTTGAGTCTTATTCTGGGTCAGATAAATATTTTAAGATTCGCAAATATGTTCACTAGTGTGGGACAAGGATATTCCATCCTCGTGATCAGAATATGTCATCAGAAACTCGGCAAAGCCTCGTTTCCGACGACATATTCTGACACTCGGGTGAAATATCCTTGTCCCACACCAGTGCATATGATGGATATTCTTAGTCACACAATGCCATATGACAGTGTGAACAGTACGTAATGGTTCACACAACGTAATATGACGACGTGAATAATACGTGATGGGAGTGTTCTTATAAATGGTTGCAGCGTTATTGTGTCAACGTTTCGGTAATGACGTTGCAATCACGTAGTCACATATGCAACGTCATATGCCACCATAAATATTATGTATTAAGAGCTTCCAAAGAATTGGCTGCAGCAACGTTATTGTGGAAACGTTTTTGCGACAATGTTGAGATGATGTTTTCACCCAACATAATATGACAATGTGAATAGTACGTAATGATAGTTTTCCTAGAAATGGTTGCAGCATCGTTATTGAGGAAACGTTTAGGTGATAACGTTGTAGTTACGTAGTCACATGCAACGTCATATGACAACATAAGTATTACGTAATAAAATCTTCCAAATAATTGGTTGCAGCAACGTTACTGTGGAAACATTGTTGCAACAACGTTGATTTTATGTTTTCACCCAACGTAATATGACAACGTGAATAGTACGCAATGAGAGTTTTCCTAGAATCGGTTGCAGCAACGCTATTGCGGCAACGTTTATGTGATAACGTTGTAATTACGTTGTCATGTACAACGTCATATGACAACATAAATATTACGTAATACGGGCGACTCTTTGTCATATTTGTAATATTTTATGGAAAAAAAAGAAAAACAATTTGCAACGAAATGGAGTTTCATTATTCCGTATTTATTTTAACACCTTTCTCTCTCCCACATCCATGTCTCTGTCTGTCTCTATCTGTCTGTCTCTGTATCTCTTTCACTCTCTCCCACATCCATGTCTCTCTCTCTCTCTCTCTCTCTCTCTCTCTCTCTCTCTCTCTCTCTTCTCTCTCTCTCTCTGTCAGACTCTCTCTGTCTATCTCTCTCCCTATCTGTCCCTCTCTCTATCTTTCTGTCATTCTCTCTCTCTATCTTTATGTCTGTCTGTCTGTCTGTCTGTCTGTCTGTCTGTCTGTCTGTCTGTCTGTCTGTCTGTCTGTCTGTCTGTCTGTCTGTCTGTCTGTCTGTCTGTATGTATGTATGTATGTCTCTCTCTATCTCGCTCTCTGTCTGTCTATGTATCTCTGTGTGTCTCTTTCTCTATCATTACCTACAAACCACAATATATCTCTCCCCCGCACCCCAAACCCACCTTCTCTGAACATCATTAGATAGAAACCATAATATTTCTCTCTCTATATTTCAACATCGTTAGATAGAAGCACACTATATCTCTCTCAATATCATTGGATAGAAAGCGCACATGTTGTGATTTTGTTTACAAGACAAAGTCAAACGATCCATGATACTCTGTGGACATGACTAACAGAAACAAGTATGCATTGTAATTGCTGTTTTATTGCGCCTGCTCGGTTGTGTCACGGTCTGTGCTGTATTCACAGTTCATGACACAAGTACCTCTTACCAACAGCTGAAGTGAAGCTGTATGTAAAAAGGACAAAACTAATACGAAAAATGGTCAAAATTTGCTCAAAGACCACCAGGGATCGAGAAAATAATACCATCACTGGAAGGACACACCTGGAGAATTTCTATAGCCGCCACGCTTCACTTAACTTCGCTGATGTGAGTTTAAAAATACAAGACATAGTCAAGCGATCCGGGATAATTGGGGAACACGACTACCAGCACAAAATATGCATTGCAAGTGTGCGTCTAGTGCACCTGTTGCTGTAGTCCAGGATACAAACACATCTGACACAGCACTGGGTTAATCAAAAAAAGTAAATGTAAAACTTAACACAATTCATACCAAAAATGGGCAAAATGTGTATAACTCTCGAAGTGACAGTCGTGCTCAATGACGACTGAGATTGCGAAAATTGGGAATAATATCACTGAAGATTCTTAGCCTTGTTATTTTTTCTTAAAATGATCGTAAATGTACTAATACAGTTTATGTTATGCTTTGCTTTTGCCAGTATGCCCTCAATACTGAGGCTTATCACTAGTGGATCATATTTTTATTCATAAGGACATGTACATACAATCAAATACAATCAAATACAATCAAATACAATCAAATACAATCGATGTTCCCGGTATTTAGCCGGTACCCATTTACATCTGGGTGGGCTGAAGCAATGTGGATAAAATGTCTTGCTCAAGGACACAACGCACGCGAGGCTCGAACCCACGATCGTAAGATCAGCAGACCGACGCCTCAGACCGCTCGACCACGCGCTCCACTATGCATAGGCTATTATTGTACTATATATGAAACGGAAATATATAAATTGTATCACTGGTTCAAATAAGAGAAGTGCGACAATGACACCATTTAATTATAATAGAGAAGTTGTAACACCGTGGTAGTTGCGGGAAGTAGTTCTGCAATACTACAATATATTACGGTACCGTTTATAGCATACTAACATCATGGTAAAGCTATCAATTGGTAAATTTAGTTATATACTAACGTCGCCCGTCATAGGTAGTGCCTATTTCATATTAAGAGCTTTCAAAGAATTGGTTGCAGCAACGTTATTGTGGAAACGTTTATGCGACGACGTTGATATGATGTTTTCACTCAACGTCATATGACAACATAAATGTTACGTAATAAGAGCTTCCAAAGAATTGGTTGCAGCAACGTTATTGTGGAAACGTTTTTGCGACAACGTTGATAAGATGTTTTCACCCAACGTAATATGACAACGTGAATAATACCTAATGAGAGTGTTCTTATAATTGGTTGCAGCAACATTATTGCGTCAACATTTCGGTAATGACGTTGTAATCACGTAGTCAACACGTATGACAACACGTATGACAACATAAATGATTACGTAATAAGAGCTTCCAAAGAATTAGTTGCAGCAACGTTATTGTGGAAACGTTTTTGCGACAATGTTGAGATGATGTTTTCACCCAACGTAATATGACAATGTGAATAGTACGTAATGATAGTTTTCCTAGAATTGATCGCAGCAACGTTATTGCGGAAATGTTTCGGTGATAACGTTGTAATTAGGTAGTCACATGCAACGTCATATGACAACATCATTATTACGCAATAAGAGCTTTCAAAGAATTGGTTGCAGCAACGTTATTGTGGAAACGTTTTTGCGACAACGTTGATTTGATGTTTTCACCCAACGTAATATGACAACGTGATTAGTATGTAATGAGACTTTTCCTAGAATTGGTTGCAGCAACGTTATTGCGGCAACGTTTCGGTGATAACGTTGTAATTACGTAGTCACATGCAACGTCATATGACAACATAAATGTTACGTAATAAGAGCTTCTAAATAATTGGTTGCAGCAACGTTATTGTGGAAACGTTTTTGCGACAACGTTGATAAGATGTTGTCACCAAATGTTAAATTAACAACGTAAATTGAACGTAATTGGAACTTTCCTAAAGCTGGTTGTAGCAACGTTTTTACGGTAACGTAATATTAAAACGTTACCTCAACTGCCTAAAAACGTTGTTGAAAACGCAACATGATTACGACATTCGCGCAACGTTGTGGTTACGTTGTGTGTTTGCTGGGTGGTCATTGAATGTGGCTGGGTATATGAGGCATAAGGTCTTTGCGACCAGCATAGCTTGTGACCAATAACTGTGGATGTGGAAAAGGATTTTGTGACATTTGTGGCCAGTATAGCTCCTGGTCAGTGAAAGTGGTTGTGGTATTTGCCACCAGCTTAGCACCAGTAGCCGATTTCACCAAACTTGCTAAGTATACTTATATAGCTAAGTATACTTTGAGGGAGTAAACATTTCTTTTTCCCGAAATATATGTATTAAAACATTTATTTTTCCAGAAATATATTATTTCATATAGAACTCACGACTGCATATATTTTATGATTAAAAGTATATAGAATTATTATACTGAATTACAATTTTAGTGAAATCGGCTACTCAGACTGATCTGTGACTGCAAAGAAAGATGACGTTTGTATCAAGAGGAGATCCTCATCGGTGGCAGTGATGGGACAATAAGGATTGTGACATTTGTAATCAGTCTAGCTCCCGGTCTGTGCCTTTAGCCATGGGTCCTGGCGCCCGTTTCACTAAACTTCGTACGACTAAAATGTTCTTAAGTGCAACTTTAGGATCGTCTGGAAATTTGAATTGATGGATTTACATGTATTGAGCTATGCTCAATAAATGTAAATCCAACAACTGTTTACAAGAAAATATTGTTAATGCGAAATTTACAGGCTATCAATTTTGCACTTACGAACATTTTAGTCGTACGAAGTTCGGTGAAACGGCCCCCAGGACCATATGCTACCTGCAGACTGTAATTAATGGTGTTTGTGGCCAACAACATAATTTATTTACGAAGAATTGGAAGTATATAAGTTGCAACCAGTCAAGCTCCAGATCAGCGGCTTTGACTGTAGAAATAGGACTTACGGCATTTGTAGCCAGTCTAGCTACTCACCTGTCGGCGTATATCAGGATACTTATAAGGATATATTCAGTTTGTTTAACGTATGCTGGTCATTTGCGTGTGTGTTTCCTTGACCTGATTGAGTTGTGAAAAGTGCAGAGCCTGATTGGACTGACCAGGGCATACGATTATTCGAAAACATTGTGCATTTTCGAACTTAATTGTACATGCCCACTCAGTAGGCACACAGTGTTCTTTATAGGAATTAAATAAGTGTACAATTGTGTCACTATTCCACCAGTTCTAAAAATTACGAGTGCCCGCTATGCAGATATAATCATTCAGTAGTATTTATGTTATTGACGCGCGGTGGTATCAGGCTATTTTCATATGCAAATGAGGCATTATTGTTTTTAATTATTTATAATAATTAAATGCGTTACCTAAAAAATAATATTTTCGACAGATTATAAAGTATGATCATTGCACATCAACAAATAAATACAGAGAATAAATAGTAATATCCGTTAACATTTTAAGGAAACACAGTTATCGCCCCTGATATCAATGTGAACATTTACGTCTGATATAAAATGTATAATAATGGCAATCAATACGTGGGGTAATGGTGAATGAATGTTTATTTTGCCAGAAAATGTCTCAGATGATGTCTCTTAGATAAAGAACGTTTTGTACCTACTGAGTGGGCATGTACCTTTAAAGTAAACAATTTAAAACTTATTTATGTTTGCAAATGTCCATATGCCAGGCCTTGGATTTACAGTTTGTTGTATCGCCGCATTTCGCCGATATTGATATGCCAACATGTATTATTTTAATAAATGTAGTCGTAAGTTGAAAACAAAGTTCAGAGCTCATGCGGTGTGATGTTTTTGTCAACTTTCGACGTCACCTACGGACAATATGACTGACTTTCGAAATCAGTATCGGCGAAATACTACTTTTCGACAAGGGAGGTAATTCTGGAAACTGGTCGTGATTATTATTGGTATTTAGTTACGTTGACTATTGTGTTTAGCCACTCGTTGGAAACTAAAATGTCACTGTGTTTAAAAGTAACATTGTCCATACTTGTGTTTGTATATAACTTTGGCGTACCCAATGGCTTGGAAAATGTGTCATTTAAAGGGCCGCTGTTTGATGAATATATGACCTTACGATGTAAGTAATACTTGTGGATTTCATTCATCGGGATTATGATACAATTACTTTGTTATTGACACTAACACTTACAAAAAGAAAAAAAGCTAAGGCTCTTTCTGTCACGGAATGGTGAACAGTGTATACATTGCTCAGATCGTGCCTTGTTCCTATGCTGGTCATAAACGTCATAGTGTATTTTCCGTCCGGTTGATATTTATATTACCCATAACATACGTGTTTTTCAATTTTCAAACATATTGTGTATTTTATAATTAAGTACGCACTTAAACAAACAATGCCAACTGTCCACCATACGGAATTATGTCTGATACGGAATTATGCTATTCGTTTCTACATTAAAGGGGAAGTATTCAACATAAATGTTGGTTTTCTTAGTTAGAAAACAGAGCTAATTAATACATGTGTTGAATTCCAATGTTATAGGTTGTAAAAACACATGGATAGCACGTGTAACAATGGCCCGAAATGCATGGAGTGGTGACAACGTAGGCACGGAGCTAGGAGGGACAATAAATACCCAGGGTGCCTCAGTGATACCTTCAGGTTTTCGGGTGGAGTCGACAATTCCGGAGGGGATGGCAGGACTATTGGACAAGGGTTCGGCCCATTCCCGACTTGAAGGCGTTATTGCCACATTATCGGCTAAGGAAATTGTGGACACGAAGCTAACGACGTACAAAGTCGTCGTTTTCATGAAGAAGGGGTGTCCATATTGCTTGGGAATGAAGAACATGTTCCGTAAATATTACCGACAGGAGCTGGCGGAGAATGGAATTGACTTCACGGAGATCAACAGGGTCACGGATGCCTCCGTTCTCAATTATTTAAAACATTTATCCGGTGGGTGTATGGTAAGTGTATGTTTATTTAAACAGTTCAGCACAAGCAAGTCGGCCTACACAACTGCCTGAGGGAATCTTGCCAAGACTATCAACGTTTCTGAACATCTAGTTACGGGGCGCCATGCAGGACAGGTTAATTATGTGTACAAAATTGAGTTTTGTAACACTAAAAATCACAAAATTCAATTCTGTGTCACAAAATTCAATTCTGTCAATTCTGTGTCACAAAATTCAATTCTGTGTCACAAAATTCAATTCTGCATACGTTTCGTATACACAATTCATTTTTGTTATAAAGGATTCAATTTTGTAAGACAGAATTGAGTTTTGTGAAGAAAATTCAGTTTTGTGGGACAGAATTCATTTTTGTCCACAAAAATTAGTTTGCGTAGGATAGTCCATGTCATCTCTACGTTGATTGGTTGAGATCGGTCTTAGTCCATTTTACTAGATGGTGGAGTACACTTGCAGGTTTAAATAGTTCAATGCCAAAATATAACCCAATATATCAATATTATACTTCTTTATGGACAGATATTTTGGTTATATTATGATTACAAATGAGTGGTCACACCATATAAGCATATATACTTTGAAGGAGAAATAAGAAAAATATTCATAATTTTCCCTCAATTATGTAAACAGGGTCAAACATAAAGTAGCCGGGACATAGCTAGACCTGAGAGCATGCCCATATATAGAGAATACCAGGCTAGTGTATTTTGATATCAAGTTTATCATGCAAGGCTAGGAAACGCGTAGGAATTCCGAGGCTTGCCGAGGAATTCCTACCGTTTCCGAGCCGAGCCTGATATTAAAATACACTAGCCTGGTATTCTATTTATCAGGTAACGTTTTATGCTCGAAAATGACATGAGATGACGTCGTATTCTAACAGTAGATCTAACCTTGTGAAACAAATGGTATTGGATCTGTGTCTACTAGTTGCGAAGTTTACATGTGTCTACATGCATTATTTACAGTATACACCATCTTAGTATCCATGGTATCTACACAAATACTATAAATGGTTTCCTCAAATGGCCCAATACATACATTCTGTTTATAAACACAGACAGCAGTCAGAACACAGGCCACAGCGCGTGTATTATTGATTTAACTGGGGCAGATATACCTTGCGATACACAATAAATGACGTCAGTACTCGCGGGAGATCTACATGTACATGAATTATGTGTACAATTATAACGCAAATGAGTTTAAATACGAATGGGTTTGTCAACGTTTGACTGTTTGGAGATAGTTGAAGCA
Organism: Conchocele bisecta; assembly: GCA_029237695.1. Lineage (NCBI taxonomy): Eukaryota > Metazoa > Mollusca > Bivalvia > Lucinida > Thyasiridae > Conchocele > Conchocele bisecta. The sequence goes on along the minus strand of CM055276.1, from coordinate 53,953,587 downwards.
AAATGGCAGAATGAGAAATGAATCATCGGCAGAATGAGAAATGAATCATCGACATTGAATGTGTAGATCGGCGACCGTGACCCATTTCTCCAGTGCAGTTTCTGACCAATGGTAGTCCTTCTTACATGCGTGTGCAGAATTGACAGAATTGAATTTTGTGGCACAGAATTGAATTTTGTGAATTGAATTTTGTGGCACAGAATTGAATTTTGTGACACAGAATTGAATTTTGTGACACAGAATTGAATTGAATTTTGTGACACAGAATTGAATTTTGTGGCACAGAATTTAATTTTGTGACACAGAATTGAATTTTGTTATACTGAATTGAATTTTGTGACACAGAATTGAATTTTGTGACACAGAATTGAATTTTGTGACACAGAATTGAATTTTGTGACACAGAATTGAATTTTGTGAAAGTGAATTTTGTGGCACAAAAATGAATTTTGTTGACAAAATTGAGCCATGTCCCACTTGGCGCCCCGTACTAGTGGCAATGTCAACTCGCAATCAAGCAATTTGATTGTCTGAGCCCGACATTAAGTAAGAACATTATTCAATATTTTGAAATAAAGATATTGATAACTATTGGTAAGGTTCGCGCAGGCGGTAGTGTACTACTGTCTGTTTCACGAAAGCTGCACAAATTTTACGGTTATATAAACAATTCAAAAACAATATTTCTTTTGATAATATTAAATTAAAGGAAAAATTAAGAATGAGCCTTCTTTTTATTTCGTGAAATTTGGTCAAATATTGATTTTATTGCGAAAAAACAATTTCCCCATGTTAAATCCCCATAGAATAGACATCTTCACGGAGTGAAGATGTCTATGGGGATTTAACATGGGGAAATTATTTTGAATTTTAGAAATACTGGACCGATTTTTAAAATTTAACTTTTGTTTTCTTAGTTAGATCATATCCAAGCTATCTAGTCAGGTTTCGGAGTCAATTTCCAAATATTTTCGTTTTTTGACTCCTCCCACACTGCCTTACCTCTTTTCCCCCATGTTAAATTCCCATAGACAAATCAATTTTTCGTAATAAAATCAATATTTGACCAAATTTCACGAAATAAAAAGAAGGCTCATTCTTAATTTTTCCTTTAATTTAATACTATCGAAAAAAATATTGTTTTAGAATTGTTTATATGGCCGCAAAATTTGGACAGCTTTCGCGAAACAGACTATAATGTAGTACAGTGTAACTTCTCCAAATCGGACACTGAGAAACTGCAGAGTGTTTACCTTTGAAGAGTTTCACTGTCCCATGTGGGATTTTTGGTGTGCCTGATTTTCGGATTCAGTAGCTATCAGTCTATCAATCCTGGTTGTCTGCGCTCAAAAAGCCGCTGGATGAACAAATGGCGGCCATTTTTTAAGATGGCCGCCGAACATTATTATATTGTTTTATTAAGGATTGTTAACTTTCAGTCTGATCAATATTAACCGGGTAAATAGCTATAATTAAGTCATAATTTGAATGTAAAATGATTTAGAATACATCTTACATTTAATTACACCCGTAAATGGCATTATTTTAAAATGGCTGCCGAAATAGGCTGTTTTACAACATTTGTTCTGCGATTCGTGTGCTTTTTGGCGGCCATTTTGACTTTTCTGACAATTGTTGAAGGACATTGCATCAATATCTCCTGTATATTCCATTTATTTGTGAGGGAAAGCAATGTATATGTGTTTCAACTTTATGAATGTCTGTATTTATGAAACACATATACATTGCTTTCCCTCACAAATAAATGGAATATACAGGTGATATTGATGCAATATCCTTCAACAATTGTCAGAAAAGTCAAAATAGCCGCCAAAATGTTCTTGTTTTGTTATATTCTTTACTGTATAGACTTGTTGTAAACAGCATTTCATGCACCTATTACATACATGTATACATACCAGTTTGAAGTATGTAAAACAAATCATTTGATAACATATACATATCCAGGTATACAATACTATACTTATATATTCAAAATGGCCGCCAAAATGATCAAATGTTCAATAATATTGACGATGAAGATGCAGTTTTCAGTAATTAAACAACACTAACATTGTTATGTAGAGAGTGTGATATTCTGGTTATTTTCAAAGTCACATACGGATGTATTGCAATCAGTTTCAGTATTGAAGAACCGTTTCAAAGTGTTTCCAAAATGGATTGACTGTTGACAAGGAATACAATGTTATTATTGGTAACGACAACACTTCTCACAATTAAGCGAACATGATGATCATTGGCCAAGGTAGTATGTAGTATGGTATGATGAACGGCATGGGTATGCTTAATGTAAACGTGCATGGCTTTCGCCCACATTAAGCATCCCGCATATGTCTTTACATGTGACAATAATTTAAATTAACCATTGGTCGTGAGTTTCAAACAATGGAACATAAATACAATACATGGTAACGATATGCAATTCACTGGTGTAGTCAGTTCTACATTAACCGCTATATGTGCTGTATTTATTTTTCTAATTAAACACTATTGAAACTAATATACCAAAAACCTAATCATTTACATTGTCACCATGAATGTCAGTTCCAAGATTACCATCAACATGGTCGTTTTTGCAATTAGGAGATGTGATATTTTAAATTTCTTAAACTAGTTGATACTACCTTAGCCCGAGGAGGTCCCACATCTTGTGATGACAACAAAATGTGCTAGCCCATGACATATACTCGAATACACGTCTCTGGTTGCTATAGTAATGACATATGATTCGTCCATCAGGGGTGTGATAAATTTGAAAGACAACCCTATGGATTGTTCTGCGGATCCAATGCCACATAGGGTTATATGGAGGCAAAGACATGTCTATTAGCAAACTACGTGTGGTATTTATATGCTAAACAGGTACAATGTAAATATCATTCTGCGTTCAGCAAATACATGTACACATGATACATGATTATAGAGTGTTTTGATCATTAGAAAGACATTACCTGTCGTGAAATAGAGAAATATATATTCCGATGACACCAAAGAGCCAGCGAAATAGACAACAGTGGTACAATGCGGCAGAAAACGCCTTCCACAAACCTAATCCTTACCACCTGCGTAAATAGTTAGAATGCAATGTAGACAATAGTTCAATTGCATAGTAAAATCCAAAACTTAATGTGTCTCGATAGAGTCTATGTGATATTGTTTAGATGAACATTTTGATACATTGCATACTATATTATGTAGATACGTTATCATTCATAGGGATTTAAACGTATGTTGATGGTCCTATGAGTGTGTGTGGCTACACGTGGTAGATGTGCTTACTTCTTAAACTGGACTAGATTGATGTTTGAATACCCCGGAATGGTTTTTCAGACACCATACATACTAATAGTGGCTTGTATATATATAGTAGGAAGACATATACATCTTTTTAGAAGTCATACATACGTTTAGCCACATTTGTCAAATATATATATATAGTAGGAAGACATATACATCTTTTTAGAAGTCATACATACGCTTAGCCACATTTGTCAAACATTTATTTCGGCACAATATGAAATGCAAAGTCTACATTTAAGCGATATACATGTACTTGTATATATGAAATCTGTAATGATGCTGTTATCCGGATGTTATGCAGGTATATGCGAATCGGAACTATTACTATAAGTTGATTTCAAACCTACATCCTTTTGGTTTTTGGTAATTTGACACAACAGGTGTAGATTAACACGTGTGCTATAATTAAGAACACCGAATGTTGAAACATATTGGACAAAATAGTTTATGTATGCGTACATAACAGCTATATGGATATAGTGAATATATTTGAAGTGCATATATATGCATGCTTTTTTTCAAATGAGACTAATGGAGTAATATACCTGCATGTATTAGTCAATGGTCATGATGCATGCACTGGAGTGCACTTACACTGGTAATGGATGACGGTTATCCACATTGGAACACACATGTTCTCGTATGACATATAGTGTATTTCAGTAGTTTATGCAAGTTATACATTTTTACTGTATACATTTACATGATTTGATAAGTACAGGTGCCAACTACACATTTGAATACTGTTCCTGCTGATGACTCGGAATGGGTTGAGGGAAAATTATTGGAATGCATGATAAATAGTGTGTACATTATGTGGAACCGGGATATACATATATATCTCAGTTTCATCGGTTCTACAACATAATTTACTTGCGTTGGCTGTCATCTTGAACGTGTATAACAATATATTTGTCCTGTTTTACTCCGGCTTAGCTTGCTCGTATTATTTACAGCTATCTTAATGTTCTGTATTTTAGTATTTACTGTATCATACATGGAGTAAAATGTGTTACAAATAATCCATTCAGCATGGTAGAAAAGGTATAATTTCTATATCCAATTTACAAATTAGTACCTATACGACCTATACTATTGACAGTAATAATTATATTTATTGTATGTATCTGAAATGTGTGTGGATAACTAATATGTGGCTGTGACTGGAGTAATAGGGCTTATTGGATTTGCGACCAGTCTGGCTCCTGATCAAATTACACACTCCTATGCCCTGATAACGATATATTATGCTTGTTAGAAGCATGACAGGTGTTTCACTGCTGGAATGGCGAACAGGGCATATCCTGATAAGAATGTGCCATACACCGGCTGATCTGGATCTACTCTGGCCACAAAACCTATAAGCACCATTTCTCCAGTCACAGCGACATATACAGATGTTAGTAACTACACGTTCATATGAACCTTTCATAAGTATCTGGCAGCGTATAAAGTAACAAAAAATATTACATGTAAAATGGTCATTGTAGCTTCAGTGGGTGTGGAATATATCATTAAAACTACTTTGTTTTAACATTTCATCGTCTGCTGTAGACATTATGTAATCAGAATATGGGCATTCAATATATATTGCAAACATTAGTCAGTACAATTACCATTGACAATTAATAGACACCGAGAGAGATTTGCAGAATGAGACATATAGCGTAGTTGTTACAATCACTAAGTAAATGCGAAGCGGACGGACAGACGGACAGACGGATGAACACTCGGATACACTGTATCTGAACTGTGTACGGATAGCTAGCAGTAGTGTCTAAGTAGTTGCATATGCATTTAAACAATTTATAAGTAAGTGACAGTGCATAACATAAATTAAATTCATATCATGTAAAATTCCCATTGTAAAATGTGTGGGTGGTGAAAAATACTTTGTTTTTAACATGGTATCATAGACTGCAGACATCAGATAATCGGCATACATGCACTTAACATGTCTAATGAACACTACTAGGTACCATCGACACAAATAAAATACAAAAGTACCATACTTTTATGGAGTTATAAAGCAGGCCCGTAACCTGGGGGGGGGGGGGGTAGGAGCGGTCGGACGACCCCCCCCACCCTCCCCCACCCCGCCCAGCCTCGAGGTTCACTTTTTTAGCATTGAGGTCCACTTTTTTAAACCCCCATAGATACTTCAGACCCCATTGAGCCTTCGAAAGGACCCCCCCCTTCAAACAAGTAGATACTTCAGACCCCTTGAGCCTTCGAAACGACACCCCCTTCAAACAGGTCTGGCTACGGGCCTGTACAGGTAGGTGCTTTGCCATTGAAATTCAGTGGGTTGGGTAATAAAACGTGCAAAATTCGTCATCTGAATTAGCAGATATTATTTAATTGAACATTATTCCATTGTATAGTTATGAACACATAAAAAACAATAATAACTGTCATATCAATTGTTTCTAATGATAAAAAGAAATGTCGATTTTCAATGAAAAATGTGATTTTTCACAATTGCGAAAAGTCCGAGGGTTTTATACTTCAAAATGATGCCAAACATTCATCCAGCGGGTTACAGAGCGCAGACATACGACACAGCACTCGTAATTGAATGTAGTTTCAGAAAAAACTATATGTCTGCAAAAATCCCACAGGGGAGGGTTTCCATTTCTGGCTGACAGCCTAATTTGTATGTTATGTAGTAACTGGAGTATTACGGTTTAGTAGCTGATGCGCGCAATCCATGTCTTAAAACACCGAATATGTGCAAATATGGCCGTGACTGGAGCAATTGGTATTTGACATATGTCACCATTGAGTGTGAACAATAACTAACACTTATAAGACTATGTTTGAGCTAGCAGATCCAGTAGCCGATTTCATCAAAATTGCAGTATACTTATCTAGCAAAGTATACTTTGAGGGAGTAATCATTTATTTTCCCCGAAATGCATTATGTCATATAGAACTACCCACTGCATATAGTTGATGATTAAAAGTACGCAGAACTATTATACTGAATTTATTACATTATCACAGCCAAACTAGCTGTGATAATGTAATAAATTCAGTATAATAAAAGTTAATACATTTATCCTAAAATTGAAAATTTCTCCCTCAAAGTATACTTTGCTAGATAAGTATTTTTTATTTTTTTTTTGCTTATATTTAACGGCGGCACTGGCTCTAGGACCTTGCATGCCGTCTCCCAAGAATGGGAGAATGAACGGAGGTAGAGACTTTTTGAGAGAAGCCGGTAATTCGTATTTACAGAGCAACTACGAATTATCGGTACCCATTTACAGCTGGGTGAACTGGAGCAGTGTGGATAAAGTGTCTTGCTCAAGGACACTTAAATAAGTATATATTTCAACGTTGGTGAAATAGGCTACAGAGCTAGGCTGGCCATAAATGTAGTAGGTCCCAGTTCTTCAGTCACACACCCATAATACGTTCGTCTATTTCAGATGCCGATGGTGTTTATTAACGGCCAGTATATTGGCGGGAGTGACGAGACGAAGGACATCCACGACAGTGGTCAGCTGGCCAGAATGCTCGGACATAACACGGACACATAACACAGCACAACACATAGATATCACGTCTAGGGAGGGTGTGGACTACAGTTCCGTCAACTTAGTCCACACCCTCCTTAGTCCGACACTTGTCGATATATTGCAGATATAAACTGCGGGGCCCACACAGAAAGCATATCCCTGCAATATATGGCATATACATAGGCACTTTGTGGTATGAACGAGCCTCGTTAACCCATACCCACTTTTACTCTGATATTGAATATCTAGAAGGTATGACACTCGCCATCTTTTCAACCAACGAAAGTGGCTTATTTTAGTTGGGCCCGGCTCGCTAATTCAGTAATTGTAACACGCACGAAGGCCGGGACCCTGCCGGCCCCGGCCTTCGTGCGCGTTACAATTACTGAATTAGAGAGCCGGACACAAGGTACACTTGTGCTACTTTCGTTGGTTGAAAAGATGGCGAGTGTCATACCTTCTAGATTAATATTTTAGTAAAAGTGGGTATGGTTTAACGAGGCTCGTTCATACCACAAAGTGCTTATGGGCATATACGGAGCTGAAAGTTTAAACATTGAACGTAGCAGGTACAGTAGAACCTCTCTAAACCTGACACCCTCGCGACCCCATTGTGTTTAATATAGATGGGTTTCGCTGTCATTTATGTCATTGTCGTGTCTATTCATGATTGAAAATGACAAAAAAATGTTCACGGAGTGCTTAATTACAATGGAGCCTCTCTAAACCGGACACCTTGGGGGTCTCCCATGGTGTCACGTTGAGAGAGGTTCCACTGTATTGTGTCTACTATTATGAATGGTGCAATGTAGTTAGATAATTCCTAATTTATTACTAAGACATAGAGTGGAGAAAATATGGCGGTTTTAGTTTAAACCATATGTATTTCATACAATACATGTTACATCATTACATGAGAATTATAAATGGATTTGAAAACAAGCTAATAGCTTACATGAATTCATATCCATACGAGATAATTACACCTTATTTACATACAAGGCGGATTATGGCGGTTTTGCAAACAATAACTATAGATCCTCCACCGCATAATCATTGTTGGGACTACAAACCCCGGTGGCTACAACAAATGTGGAGGAGATGTTTTGACAGGACATTCTGTAACGATATGGCCTGTTCCTCAGATTTTAAATCAAGTATTACTGCGTGCATAATAATATTTAGACAAGCCACATCAACGGGGACCAGTTCAATCTGGTAATTCTGGTGCAATAAACATTACACTAAGTGTCATCCATATACTATATCAGGCCGTCCGTTTGAGTTGGCTGATGAGTGTACAGCGTGCTCACCAGGGGCCCGTTTCACTAAACTTCGTACGACTAAAATGTTCGTAAGTGGAAACTTATGATAGTCTGTAAATGTTTTCATGTAAATAATTATTGGATTTACATTTATTGAGCATAGGCTGCATATGCTCATTAAATGTAAATTCATTAATAGAAATTGCCAGACGATCTTAAATTTGCACTTACGAACATTTTAGTCGTACGATGTTTAGTGAAATGGACCTCAGTTCTATACATTCAGCTGTGGTTGGTTAGAACTTTGGACCCACGCCGGGTCGCATTGGGTCGTTTGATAGTCTGGGCACGGATTGTGACCCGGTAATCTAAGAATTAGGTTAATTTCTAATAAATACACTATGCAATCGATAGCGTGTTAATAAAAGTATGATTGCAGAACTACTCCGTTGTTCCACAGGGAGGTTCCACAGAAGATGCAATTCATATGGTGATCACAACAACATTACGTTACAATTCTACGGGCGACAAAGAAATTGGTAACTAGACATTGCGTTATTATGTTTGCGAAACATCGATATGTCACCTCGATCGATTGACTGCAAAAAAGTGTTTCTGTGACCTTATAAAGTTCAAAACTATCACCGTCATGTAAATGGTCTTGCCACGCGCTCAGCCAGTTATTTTAAACGTTTCCAGATTAAAGCTCGCGGATTATCTCCTCGTACATGCGGACGAACCGTGATCTAGCTGTGGCTTACATATATTTGGACCACTTTACCTTCCTTTCTACGCAGTATTCACATCTGTTATACTTTTATTACGTCAGATACCTCTAACCATAACGTTAACGTTGATTGATGCGCAATACAATCAGTTGAGCTGCATGTACAGTCTGACATAATCGGTCATCAAGATATATGATAGCTTTAAACTAATACGATGTGCTATTATTTGGCTGGATAACACCACCATTTGGTTACCATCTAGTATACTGGTCATAACTGACATAAGTCTGCATGTTCGCAGAGATAGTAGTCAGAGCGTGGTCAAATTTAGTCCTGGCGCTGGCCCATACCTCCGCTTACATCAGAGAGGCAAAATGTTTGACAAATGAAATCAGCTACATACTACATTACCATAATATTTCTCACAGGTGATAGTCTGCATTTTGTGGTGACAATGAATGGCGGCCATCAAAATGGCCGCCATCAAAAATGCCCTTCCTCATAGATTGGTCAGTAATTCACATATGGGTTTATGTTTGGTGCCTATACCCGTGTGTATAGGGCCCAGGAACACAATAAACACATTGCTAATACTAGTGAAACATTTGGTAGATGGAGACATGTTAAAAATCAAAATGGCCTCCACGAAAATATGTTTTTTTTCATATGGCAGTATTCTATTCACACAATGGAATTATTTTAGTGTTTGTTTTACTCAGGTTATTAGACCTAACTATCAAATAAGAATACTGGTTGTAAAAGTGCGAAATTGTAACTTAAATTTCAAAATGGCCACCGATGCATGTTGTTTTCTGCCCATATCTCAGTATTCGGTACCATTTTCGTAGCCAATATCAAATTTCAAAATAGCCAGCGACAAACAAATCTTTTTATCCATATTTATATCTCTACAAACTGAATTAAGATAGACTTTCCGTTCATATACAATTTAAAATCACATGCATATCTCAGTAGGTATCCAAATATAATATACATGTAAATACTTATCACTTTATTGGTGCATGTCAAACCGCCTAGGTCTAAGATAATACCCTCGTCTCCAGCACCTTAAGAGTGGTGCCATGAAAAAGACGCTACTACATGTCATCATCATCAGCAGCAGCAACAATAACAACAAATACCTGAGTGAGTGTTTGCTATTGTGCAAGACTTTCAAGGCAATTACTTACTGTTTACCTACTTATCTGTGTTAAACATATATGCTAAACTTTTTTTATATATATATATATAGTACTAGCAGAATGTCTTCCAACAGAGTTAGTTACTGTTGCGGGTTTGATGCCTGCTTGGGGCGGAATTCATGCTCTGATCACACATGCACAAGCTCCACTAATGTGAGTAGGTTTCCTTCCAGTCATTCCACACCCTGTAACTGACTATGCTACTGAGAGGAAATCCCTTACTAACTTCCAGTGTTGGCGTAAGCAACTAAATCAGGAGAACATACATGTAGTGTCAGATGAAGGCGTGTTCTACATCGTAGTTGATTCAGCAATTCAGTGACCTATACAATGCTGGACGCTACCTCTCCGGTAGTGCCTTTAATGATGCCTTCATTGAGACTGAGCTTTTATGAAATAAAACTCTGGTTTTAGCTCTCTCATGAGGACATTATGTTAGAGCATTATAAGGCATGCTGATTGTATCTGAGATATTGACAGCACTAGCATGGCAGGCACTCTGAAACGCTAGTGAATACGAGATGCCACATTCTGTGGTTGAGCTGAAACACTCTCCAATTGGAAAGAAGCGTGATGTCTGTTCAGATAAGTGTTATATGCTGCCGGTGATTGCGATGCTGTTCGAACTCAGTTTGAGGTATTTCAGGTATGAGTGTCAGGAAAAGTCTGAGCTTTGTCAATATATTGGTGTGTATCAGCAGATTGTCAGTGTAATCACACAGCTCATCACTGCTGATCTGGATGGGAACTGGCCCCACAATATAGGAGCTGTCCGTTCAGCTATACCCATTTTGAGGGAGTTTGACGCAATCAACTACCTCAGGTATGGTTCCAGGTATCTTGAACATATGCAGGTTGTAGAAAATTAACACCCTGCTCGGTATCATAGGTTTCTGAATGTATTCTTCGTGGTACGAGATCGGATTGATGCCGCCGTGTTTTCTGCTGTGTCCGTTGGCATGAAACTGGAGCAGTCAACAAACCGTTTATCACAAAGTCCAGATGGTCATGTCATTGTGGGTAGCTCTCGTGATGCAGCAATTGTCGCTGAATTTGATCTGTTGTACCAAGAAATCGTCGCTATTCACAACCTCCTCTGGCAGCTGACCAATGTTATGGACCACTTAGAGACGACAGTGCAGCACGAGCTCAATGGTCACAAGGGTCTAATCTTCGACCGGAATGTTGTAAGGTTGTTAGATTTTGTGCAGACTCGAGGCAACCCATTCTCCAGTATGGTCCCACATGTGCCGCTACACAACATTCTGACAACGATTGCTGTTGCTGACAAAATCAAGATAAGGATCCTTGAGTCAGATAAGTCACAATTAGTAGATAGGTTGGAGAAAAAACCAAGATCAGACTGACTATCACTTCAACCAGACTTCTTCTCTTAACACACATGTTTTGGTAGATTTTGTGTAAAAAAACCGTCGGTTAACCAATATGCAGGCGTTTGAAACTTTTGGTGGGGCCATCACTCAGGTTGTTCAAGAGTTGTTCCTAGACATGTTCTTCGACCATGACCCATTTGATTTTTGATAGCTATGTGAAATTTCCATAAAGGTTGGTGAACGGATGCGCAGGGCATGTGAGGGTAGTAGCATCGGCATGACAAAGACATCTGAGTCGGTCCCTATTCCTCAGCAAAAGCTTTGGTCATCCAGCCATAACAAGCAGAGGCTTCAATTATTGGCTAGGTATATAGCCATCCGGGATACGAGTATGGGTGTGCTCAGTGGTATGTTTGTGGCTGATGAGATTATGTCTGCTGGGATGAAGCATGATGCCGGTTGGTCTATGATTGAAGTACCAGAATTGAGCAGCTGGCTTGGAGAGGCAGTCTGTCGTATAATATCGCATGCGGCATGGTCTGTGGCGAGAGATTGCCAATGGGTCGTTGTAGCTTCAATGATACCGATACCATAGTTATTATTCTTCTTCTTCTTCGCTATGTATCTCACTTGCTCCAGATTGGCGTATTGGAAGTATGGATAGAGTTTGGCACTGGGTATGCAAAGTGAATGATTCCCCACATATACTTCAGGACAAACTATGACAAGTGTTCTGCCATGTCGTCATCAAAGCCAATATAATCACTTGAACATGCAGCTCTGGTCTCCAGTCCAGTTGGCTACCTCTTCGAGCTTGGAGAGTCAGACGCAGACATGAAACTTGCAGTGAAGTATCAGGTCTGTGTAAGGGCAGGCGCTCACAGTAAGAATACCATTTGTACCTTTGATCGACTGCTACTCGAGATCCATAGAAGTTCAGTTGCAGGGTTTTGCTTAGTTGCCATCAACATCAAGCGCGTTAACAGGGGTCATATTAGAAGAGCCTTCTTCGTTATCTCCGGAATGCAGTTACTCTTCTCACTACCAGTCGCATTGTTGATCCACTCAACTATGGCCGGGTGAACGACGATGGCAGCCTGTTACCCTAAACATGCGTAAGACCCATCTCACCAGAAACCTTGAACCAGTGTGTTATCTTTTGTCACAAGAAGGTAAATGGTCCTAAATGTGAGAATACAAAATGAAAGCTGACTGATTAATATGTAGTGTTTTACCAGTGTTGGTAGGGATTGCCCGGTAACCCATGTGTGAAACATATCTAACCTACCGTTCAATGTTAAACCCATGTAAAATGCAAACTAACTAACCAAACATGAGTTAATAAAAGTACAGTAGGGTCGGTAGATGTTGCCCTGTCACCTGTATGTAAGCTGTACTTAGCTTACTGATCAATGTAAAACATATGCAAATTGTATCCTACTGACCAATTATGCCTTTATCTAATTAATGTAGGTTAGGTTGGATGGCCACGTTGGGCTATGAATGTCACCCACATGTAAAACAGTAGTTTCTTATGCTGTTCAGATGAAAGGTATATGAATGATTAACTGTAAATTTGAAAATAGATGCATCGACACTGGCTACAGGTAATATAGGTAATTAAAGTCAATTGAACAACCAGGTATGTATATGATATCAATATCATGGTCCGATTTCAAGTTAGTCACACGTTCTAACTATTTATGGTTGTAGTGTAAACATTGTATTGCATTGTAAAGATTTGATGATCCCTCCCCTCGCAAAAATGATTGTGATACTACACTGTCTTAGAATGTATGTACTTTTAGCATCACTGGTCCACATTCGCATATACATGTATGCTGAAAATAAAAGTTGTCAAAATCAACACACTGTTCACCTCAGTGTTATTACTTTACCTTGCTTATTCATCTTGTATTCTAAAAGGTTTAATACTTTAGTGTGTATTAGTGAGGTGATAATATAGCACAATATTATTCATAAATGGAAGTTTTACTTGATTCCGACAACATGTATGAACACTGTAAAACAACAAACCAAGTGGCTAAGTCACTTGAATGAGTCATTAACCGACACAATTTTGCATTGTCGGCCATTTTCAATATAGCTGTGCTATCCAAGTCATTAGATTTTCTTACTGATGTTCTAATTACAATCGTTAACATGAAGACACAGGCACCAAAATGAAAATGAAGCCTCCATGTGTATAAAATAGCGTAATTAGGACAAAAACAGCATTTTTTTTAGCGGCCATTTTGATTTGCAAGTTGGTTTTCTCTACCAAAGCATCTACTGTTATCACTAAGGTGCTCCTATTGTAACGTGAACCTATAAATCACCGCAAAATCCAGACTATCACCTGTCAAAAACTTTGTGGAAATGGATCATGTAACTGATTTCAGTTGTCAGAAATGTTGCCTCTCTGATTGTAAGCGGGGGTATAGGCCAGAGCCTGGACTAATTGGATTCGGGAGAAATCTACATACGCTTACTGTGGTTTACGGTACGCTGAACAGTGCGATGGACAACCCGGCACGTTCAACCAATCTTTCCTGAGGGCATACACATATACAACAGTCACAGACTATTTTACAAAATTTAGCAAATCTGAGATTATTGTGGTACGGCAATACAACGTGGGATGGTCACTTGCTATATTTATACCAGCTCATTATAACCGTGACCGTGTCGCCGCAAACGTCCTGACCTCATCCTGTTTAGCTTGAACAGGATATCGATGATCTAGTAACATAAGGTCGTAACTGCTATGCTACCTTATGTTACTAGACCATCGATATGTTAATTTCAGTAATCAGTAAACACAGTTTACGATTATTTTATGATACACGTACAATTAAATCTGTAAATATTTAGCCTGAGAAAAAATACTAACAATAAATACAGTTAATTTCACAAGTCATTAAACGCAGTTGAACGATTATTTGTGATCTATTTTTTTTTTACAATTAAATGAGACACGTCATGTGATTTTGTACCTAAGGATATGTGCGAAAGGTGATGAAATTTTCATAGCAAATGCGGATTTGAATTCCGCATTTGCTATGAACATTTTGTCACGTTTCGACATTATTTACGGAAAATATAGTAAATTTTGTAAATATGTTTTATTTTAAAAATCGCACATTTTCTTAGGTACAAAATCGCACGGCTTGTCTCAAATGTGTAAATATTTATCGTGAGAAGAAGACAAAAATAACAATAAATACAGTTGAGTTTTATTGTAAATACTAGATCATGTACATGTATGGTAACAGTGATATAAAGCGGATATTAACCACTGTAAAGTGGGATCAGCGTGTAAGTGCACACACGAACGAACACGACAGGTTGGAACATCAGCGTGTAAGTGCACACACGAACGAACACGACAGGTTGGAACCAACCTGTCGTGTTCGTTCGTGTGTGCACTTACACGCTGACCCCACTGTATCTCAGATCACAGGTGGATCACAGGTGTCACAGGTCCGAGTCTTCCACCTGTGTATCAGATGATGTATTACTACAAGTATAATGTGGTAAGAGGTAAGGGGACCCGGTAGAGTACAGTGGGGTCAGCGTGTAAGTGCACACACGAACGAACACGACAGGTTGGTTCGCTACCCACCCAACGTGTATGTTGTTACCACTCAGTTGAACCGTCTCGCCGAGACGGTTCAACTGAGTGGTAACAACATACACTTTTGATGCGAAATGAGAAAAAATGCAGAAAAATATTTACATTTTTGTTTGTACATGAATTACAGTGGGGTCGGCGTGTAAGTGCACACACGAACGAACACGACAGGTTGGAACCAACAAAGCTGACCCCACTGCAACATGCAAACAAGGGGATGCAGCTTATTGCCTAATTGCTATATGATAAAAACAAATTTAAATAAAAACAACAATATTTGAGTAGTTTAGAGTCTGCAAGGTAAACGTGAAGCGTTACTGATGATATATTGTTGTTTTTATTTTACGGTACATGCCCACTCAGTAGGCACAAACTGTTCTTTATATCAGAGACATCATCTGTGACATTTTCTGGCAAAATAAACATTCATTCACCATTACCCCACGTATTGATTGACATGATTATACATTTTATATCAGACGTAAATTTTCACAGTGATATCATGGGCGAAAACCGTGTTTCCTTAAAATGTTAACGGGCATTGCTATGTATTCTCTATTTATGTTTTGATGTGCAATGATCATACTTTATAATCTGTCGAGAACATTATTTTTTCAGGTGACGCATTTAATTAATATAAATAATTAAACAATATCATGACTAATTTGCATATGAAAATAGCCTGATACAACCGCGAGTCACTATCAGTAAAATAAATATTACTAAATTATTATATCTGTATAGCGGGCACTCGTAATTTTTAGAACTTGTGGAATAGTGACACAATTATACAATTATTTAGTTCCTATAAAGATCAATGTGTGCCTACTGAGTGGGAATGTACCTTTAATGTGTATGTATCATCACAGACATAGAATATATGTCTATGGTATCAAATAGCAATAACGGAATAATCTGCATTATTCCCCTTGCTTGGCGGTCGGTATAAACATATTTTATTAAATATTAATTACATCATTTGTCGGTATACAAGCAGTGTAAAGAGGATTGGCATTTAACCTACCGAATTCCCATTACCTATTACCGTGAAATATTACCTCCTTTATTTATTTCGACTAAAAACAACATGATATTTGTTTTGTAAATGTAACATTTATCGAAATCATGTCCACTAACAGTTCTGTCGATATCCTTTCCAAGTCAGTTACTATATACTTTAAAGTATAAGTTATTGTTCACATATTGGATTCTGAAGGAATTAAATGCGAGTGAGCGCTAACGACGCAGCATTTAGTTCCTGAAAAATCCAATATGTGAATAATAACATTAGTATAGTTCAGCCAAGTGTACAATGCAATGTCCCATCCGCGTATTGACTTTCCATTTCCTGTCGAACAGTTAATAATTAAATCGGGTGATATATATCTTATTAGGGTTAAACGTTGCAATAATTATGTGAGATAAAATGGAGCAGAATGCTGGCCAGCGATTGACTTAGAAAGTAGGGCGAACTATAATAGTATGTAAAGTACATTGGTGCATTGTAAAGTACATTGGTGCATTGTAAAGTACATTGGTTCGTGCTGCAGTCTTCGCCAGCTTTTCATGTTTCACTCTCTAAATCATTTGGAGCTAGCTCTAAATATTTAATACTTGCTCTAATTAGTTAGCAATACTTATTTGAGTTTATGTAGATTCGGCGTTCCAGGAACATCTACATTAAACTCAAATAATTAATGCTAGCTCTAAATATTTAATGCTAGCTATAATTATTTAGAACTAGCATTAACTATTTGAGTTTGTGTAGATTTGGCGTTCCATAAACTTTAGAAGTGGGTCCAATTATATTTCCACAGTCATTAAACTTAAAATGTGGCTGTGATTGGAGAAATGGGGCTTATGGGTTTTGTGACCAGTGTAGCTCCTGATCAAATAGCACAATCATGTAACCCGATAACCCGAATATTCTGGTTGTCGCGCAGGGCTACTGTAAGTCGCACTGTGTGACAGCCAGAACATTCGTGTTAGTAACATTGCTTGTTAGAACGACGAGACGGTTCAACTGAGTGATAACAACATATACTTTGGGTGATCTATACGAAATATAATCAGATATTGTCCACGTAAAATGGTATTTTCTACGTCATTTAAGTACATGCAGTTCTATTAATTCCGAGAGCGGTGATTGTCAAGTCACTTTTGTGACACGTTATACATTGTACAGAGTTAGAAAACAAGCATGTGAAAAACATACAATAAATAAATAACAAGTAAATAAATAAACTAACTATTCAGTCGTTGCACGCATATGGCTGTGTCTGGAGAAACGTGGTTTATGGGATTTGGGACCAGCACAGCGCCACCAGGTGCATGATCACGTGGTTACAACAACAACAACGTCGCCCACTCCAAAGTAAGTATTATTTGATATTTTCCTTAATATGCAACGGATTTTGATGAAATATGGCGCAGTCAACGCGTCTTCATGAGCTGCATTTGGTGGTCCAGGGAGTTTGGCACAGACTTATGTCGTTTTTGCGAAGAATCGATTTCCGTGTCGGAGACACGGAAATCGATTCTTCGCAAAAGCGACATAAGTTTAGGCGAAAATACAGAGACCACCAAATGCAGCTTAACAAGACGCGTTTGATGCGACATATTTCATCAAAATCCGTTACGTAATAAGGACACTTTAAAAGAATACGTACTTTGAATCAGATGGATTCTGGAAATTTCAGTACTTGTTGTTGTTGTTGTTAGTACCACGTGATCATGCACCTTGAGCTCCTAATCAAATAACACACAGTCGTACGTAACCTTATATCGATTTATATTGCGTGTTAGAAGCATGACGGGTGTTTCATTGATAGAATGGCGACCAGTGTAGGTCCTGATCAGACTGTGCGGATGTACTGGCTGATGTGGATATACACTGGTCATAAAATCCCATAAACTAAATTTCTCTAGTCATAGCCACATGTACAGGGGCGGCGGAAGCGGGGGGGGGGGGGGGGGGCGGCCTAGGCCTAGCCCCCCCCCCCCCCCCAATAATTTCTGTAAATTTTGGATTTTTTATTCTAATATATTTGTGTAATCACGAGTACTGGGAACTTTGCTGAGAACTTTGCTGAGAATGCAGGAAATGGCGTTTCACACCACTTGGATTTCAAAAATTTACGGGGGGGGGGGGGGGGCATGTCCCCGGACCCCCCTTCGGGCCCTCAACATTGGCCCCCCCCCCCCAATAATGTTCGGCTTCCGCCGCCTATGATGTATACAAGTAGTATTAAATGCATGTATATTTTCATTTTATAAAATCTCAATACATGTACATGTACATCGACACGAATGAATCCTACATTATATATGTACTACAATATACAATACACATAACATGCTAAACGTTCACATGGAACATACACAGAGGATATTGCATGGGTGATGATTTAGTAGTAGTAGTAGTAGTAGTAGTAGTATTACTTTATTATAGTGACCGATGTGAACAAGCATACATATATATTCATTTACATAACAGATGTTATCCTAAGGCATACATGTATATGATATGCAGTTCAGCACCCAGCCATATGTTGACTTACGAGTCACTTCTTTGAATATAATAAATAATGACAACCGGTTGTATTAGGTTAATGAACCCATTTCATACCACATGAATGGTATAACGACCCTTTCCCATCTCAATATAAGTGCGCATGTCCTGACCGCCCATGTGAACCATCCCGATTGGACGGTTCACTGAACGTTCACCACATGAACGAGAGATGGGACAAGACAATACGGTATGCATGTGGTATGAAATGAGGTCATAAAATGAGTGTATACTGACTGATACATAGTATACTGTTTATTAAATGAGCTTACAGATGACATAAGAAACGAGCGAGGCTATGTTGAGTTGCTATTGAAATCAGTCACGAGTTTAATAAATATCACATTAAATCAAGACAAACTTTAAATTGTATTTATTGTACAAGCAGATCAGGAGTCTATTTCATCAAAATTGCAAAGTATACTTATCTTGCTAATGACACTTTGAGGAAGAAATTTTCAAATTAAGGATACAGTTATTGAAAAAAAAAGTCGAAAATCGAAAGGATGTGAGAATGTATTGAATCGTTGTGTGTATAAACAGCTATATTAGTTTAACCCTTACACTGCTGAATTAAATTATGTCGCCTGCTACTTGCGTTTTATTATCCACTTAACTTATCAAAGACATGGTTTTACAGCACTTTAGAATCATTTCCAATGTAAATGATTATAAAGTGCTCTCAGATCATGTTTTTATTGAGAATAAAAACAATATATTAAAAAACAGCAGACCTGCGTTCTAAGGGTTAAGCACATCATCGCAATTTGAATCTGTTGTGATCACCGAATATGATTTATGTAGCGTTCTGTTTCACATACATGTACATGTACATGTATGTATTACTTATTAATATGTTTAACGCAAAATCAATACACATAAAAATGACACCTAGTTACATGTATTATGCTGAAGATGCTGCCAAATGTGAATGAATTAACCAGTTCTTTGAACATGCAATATATATATATCTAAACTAGTTACAGTTGAAAGACAAAAGAAACACAGTATAATAGTATGCAAAAAAAACAAAAACAAAACATTACATTTCATTAACCCATTTAATCATGTCAGGTACTCATACACAGGTATCAAAAGTTGCAAACATTTTTTTTCTTTATTTCTCAATGAAATTATATGTTGTTACCACCCAATTGAACCGTTCAATTGGGTGGTCACAACATATACTTCTGGGCAGAAAACGGGGGGGGGGGGATAAAACATTCAGTCAGATCAATAGTGTATCTTCAGAATGAAAAGTGTTAATAAACCACACGGGATTTATAGCATACTTTGGGATCCGGTTACATTGAACTTTGAACATATGACATAGTATGACATGAACAGTGTCACAATACATCTACGGAATAACAATCACCGTGAAACAGAAATGTACACCCTCCACAAAATGAATGGAAAAGCAATACTTAATCGTCTCAAAAATTCGTAGAAAGCAGCCGGTTTGGTTGTGGTACCATTCTGAACGACTTGCATGTCACATCGAACGACATTTGCCTCGTGATCTGATTGCTGCCTTCGGATTGGCTCGTCCTGTACTTCCGCCTCAACGACAGCCATGGGTTGCTGTCGTATTCCTCGCAAAGCGACTCGGTATCTTTCGCCAAAACGTTGACCTTTAGTTGTTTCATGAGCTTCCACCACTCATTTTCCGACTCACATTGTTGCTTCAAAAACGGTTCGTCCGCTGCCATTAGTCGCTTAGCAACGGCAATTAGTGGCGCGTTACACTCGCGTGGAAGATTCACGACGTTGTCAAGTTTTTCCAAGATGTCGCATATAACCTTCTCGTCTATATCCAATAGCGCGCCAAACAGTTGGTTCCGCATCTCGTCTTGTTGTTTGTTTATGGATCCTTCGAAGAACATGGTATCAAGGCGGCACAATAGGTTGACACCGCGACCTCTAACAGACGCCGCGGCTTCATCCCGGCTGGCCAGGATCCGCGATATGTTCTCCTCCGTGTAAGGTCCGTGCATTCCCGTCTCGCTGTCCATGAACCGAAGCACCTGGGCGCCGCCTATCCCGATACCGTCGACACCGGCGTATACGGCGTGTTTGATTTCGTGGAACTTGAACCCGGCGGAGAAATAGGTCACTAGCCCGTTGCAATGCGCTGCATGTACAATGCTGAGTGCTTCTTCGAACGAGAGTTGGTACATGATGCATTTTGATGGGTACGTGTCGCTGGCCCCGTCCCATGTAATCTTATTGAATCCTCCAAGTGCGACGATTTCCACGGCTCTTGTTGCGATTTCCATTCTCTTTGTGAGCCGGATTGGTTCATCCTTTCCATAATCGTCTACGATCGTCTGATTCAGATTCCAAGCGGCTGACAGAAACTGATGCCTACTTCTTTGAACATGGCCCCTGAGCGCCTGCATAAATCGTACCGCTTGTGACGTTGACAAGCCCTCCATGGCTATCTTGCACTCGGCGGCACCGTGGAAGAAGGCGACGGTGGCGGTGGCGGCGGTGATGTGCACCAGACGTAGGAAATCCTCATCGAAGTTGCCGGAATCCTTCACTTTCCGGCCGAAGAAGTAGGTAGTCGGAGCAGCGGCGCCCACATGGAGTCGAACTTTGGCGAAGTCCACGATAGACGGGATCCGGTAGGACTCGATGTTTTCTCGCGGGAGATTGCGCGGGCGTTCCAGATGTTCCACGTGGACAATGGCGCCCGCCATCCACTCGTTAAATCGTGTCGTACCCAGTACGTGCCCGTCCCCCGGGTCGGTCAGGGACATGTACGTCTGGGTGTGAGGTCGGAACCCGGGCGTACCCAGACAGCGGGCGTCGTCCCGAGTAAGCTGCTCCCCGTTACTCAGTTTGTAGTACGCCAGCTGGAATGCCAGGTATTCGTGTGTAGTCGGCTGCCGCCTCGCGTCTCGCAGATGCTGAGCCAGTCTGCTAACCGCCGTTAGGAAGTCACGCGTGTGAAAAATATTGTCCCAGTGCAGATACACACGGTTATTGTCCTCATCCAGGGTGACGTCAACCAACGGCGCGTGCCCATTGTCAGTTGGAACGATGCCAATAAAGTCTGCGTTCTGAACGCCCCATTCTTTAACGGTTCTCAAGGCGACGTCACTCACCTCGGTGACGCTACTCAGCAGATCCTTGACGCAGCAGTCTCCCACGAGCGTATCGCAGATCTCCGTCAGTTTCCGGTACTGCTCGTCTGATGTTTGGAAAACTCCGCTGATCCACCCTTGCGCGTGCATCTTCACCGACTGAAGGTCAATGGCCATGTGACTGGGAAGCTCTTTGTCTGACTGGAACTTCCGGTGTTGACTATCCATCTTTACTCTCACGTTCTGGAGGTTAAGAAGTACGTCCTGGTAATAAGACAGCGCCACCTTTCGGAATTTCCCGACTCCCATTGCGCACGTGTTGCTTGTCTGTAAATAAAGTTTGTGTGAAAAATGTAAATAACATGACGATGATGCCGAGTATGCCTTTAACGTAATACCAGTAACAGACACATCCTCAAGTCTATTAAATGCAAAGACTTACAAGCGAGATTGGATGATCTGGTCTCCCTTATATGTCTATGTATTTATGTAATGTAAAATAGGACAACAATGGATTACCAAATTTCTAGATAGGACGAAGGGTACGTAAATACGGCCATGGGCTGTGAGGACTGATACACATGGAACGGAAGAAAACATTATTGGAAAAAGGCATAGAGAGGTACGGTGGCACAGAGGGGACATGGAAATATTTCATACATTTTGCGTGCGCACGCGATAGCTATTGCGTGCGTACGCGATAGGTTTTGCGTGCGCACGCGATAGCTTAGTGAATGAAACCCTATCGCGTGCGCACGCAAAACCTATCAGGTGCGCACGCAATTGCTATTGCGTGCGCACGCGATAGCTATTGCGTGCGCACGCGATAGCTATTGCGTGCGCACGCGATAGCTATCGCGTGCGCACGCAATAGTAAAATATATTTCCATGTCCCCTCTGTGCCACCGTAGAGAGGCGCTTAGTATGTGTACGTATTTAGTTGTTGCTTTGACTCAACATGGACATGGATGTCATATTATCTACTTACTGAAGTGAAACCATGTGTTCCAATTCCAGACATTTTTCGATTACCGTAACTTGAATGAGGGCGAAATGATAGCACTTGGCCATACGAATGCATATATATGTATATATGTATGTATAACATAGGATATTACGGAAAATTGTTAGAAGCGGGCCAGGGGGACGTTTCACTAAACTTCGTACGACTAAAATGTTCGTAAGTGCAAATTTAGGATCGTCTGGAAATTTGAATTGCCTATACTCAATAAATGTAAATCCAATAATTGTTTACAAAAAAAACATTATTAATGTGAAATTTACAGACTATAATAATTTTGCACTTACGAACATTTTAGTCGTACGAAGTTTAGTGAAACGGCCCCCAGGTGCTGACTGAATGACGTCCTGATCAGACTGTGCGGATGCGAAAAAGCGTAAACTTTTGGAAATTGACTCGCTAGATAGCTTGGAATTGATCTAACTAATAAAACAAAAGTTAGATTTGGAAAATCGGTCCACTATTTCTGAAATGAGAAAATGTCCCCATGTTAAATGCCCATAGACATCTTCACTCTGTGAAGATGTATATGGGCATTTAACATGGGGAAATTGTTTTTTTCGCAATAAAATCAATATTCACTTTAAAACAGGGGGACATTATTTATGTGTAGTTGTTTTTAATAAAATCAATTTTGGACCAAATTCTAAATAGAAGGCTCATTCTTAGATTTTGATCAAATGTAATATTGTCGAAAAAAATACTGTGTTTGCATTGTTTATATAGCCGTCAAATCTTGGCAGGTTTCGTGAAACAGACAGTAATTGTGATATTGGCTATTGTAGAGTCTCGTCACCATACATTTCCATTTAGCCTATTACCGATTTCACCAAACTTTCAAAGTATACTTATCTTGTTAAGTACACTTTGATGGAGACATTTTTCAATGTCAGGATAAATTTATTAATTGTTATTATACTGAATTAATTACATATTCACAGCCATTTTGGCTGTGATAATGTAATAAATTCAGTATAATAATTCTGCACACTTTTAATCATCAAATATATGCATTCGTTAGTTCTATATCAAATAATGAATTTCGGGAAAAATAAATGCTTACTCCCTCAAAGTATACTTAGCTAGATCAGTAGGCTACCAATGCGGATCCTGCGATTGATGCCCTGTTCGTGATTGCTCAACTCAGTATGGAATGTATCCCGTCAACACAGTGCGTATGTGCCGTGAAACACGGTGCCGTGAAACATTTTTGATATCCAGTCAATACAATTTTTGCATTTTACAGCCATTTGTAGGTGTTGACGGGATAAATAGAATAGTAGGTTAGTGCCGTGAATGGGAAAAAATATCTGGCGCGGCACGGAAACGGGATTTGCTCGGCAGAGCCTCGCCCATCCCGTTTCCTGAGCCTTGCCAGATATGTTTTCCCATTCACGGCACTAACCTACTATTCTCTATCTATTTTCCTTATTTCTGAACCAAAGTATATGTTGTGACCACTCATTTGAACCGTCTCGCCGTGGTCACAACATATACTTCTGATGAGAAATAAAGAAATTATTGAGCCTTGCCGGATATTTTTTCCCATTCACGGCACTAACCTACTATTCTCTTTGTATACCATGACCATGAATATGCGGATACAGTGAGACTACAGTGACCACAAACTCCAACAGGCATATTTATACATGTATAATAGAGGGTCATACAATATACACCTATCACAGTGGTGGATTTAGCCCCCCCCCCCCCCCCCCCGCCTACCCCACCTCCCTTTCAGAATTCAAGATTTTTTTTTGGCAATTGAGAAGCTATCTGATTCTGTAAAAAATAAGAAGCACTGTCAAATAAGCGTTATTTTATCAGATCAAGGTCCAGATATTATCGAGAGCCCATTCAGATGATATGACCACAATGTGCCTTATCACATGAGCAGTTTGTACTGAAAATTAGTCGTTCAAATTTCTACTCCCCCCCCCCCCCCCTTCGGCGAAATCCTGGATCCGCCACAGTAGCATGTCTTCCCCACCGGTCATGGGCGGGTTGGGTTGTCGAGAACCACTGGATTATTTAAAACTGACTCGACTTTCTAATTCCCAACGCTATGGCATGAGATAATGCGTCTAATTCCGTATGGTGAGACACACACATCGTTTCCTCAGAGACTACCGTCGGTTTATACTTGTAGATATCCGGGGCCCGTTTCACTAAACTTCCTACGACTAAAATGTTCGTAAGTGCAAATTAAAGTTCGTCTGTAAATTTCAATTTATGGATTTACATTTATTGAGCATAGGCTGCATATATATGCAGCCTATGCTCAATAAAAATAAATCCAATAATTATTTACAAGAAAACAATGTTAATGTGAAATTTACTGACTATCATAATTTTGCACTTACGAACATTTCAGTCGTACGAAGATTAGTGAAACGAGCCCCCGGTGTACGTGTCACTAAACTTCGTACGACTAAAATGTTCGTAAGTGCTACATTATGATAGTCTGTAAATTTCACAGTAACGACGTGTTCTTGTAAACAATTATTGAATTTACATTTATTGAACATATGCTGCATATGCAGCACGTGTGAGCATTATTCATTATAATACATGCATTATTAGTTTTGACATACTTAAAGTAATGCAGCCATAAATTCATACCAAAATAGAGTATTGAAAGGATTTTAAAAGGAATCACCTAAGGATAGCAAGAAATAAAACAACTAGTAGCGTGAGAACTCTGGCACAAGTGAACAGCGAGTGGCTATTTGTTTGGCGAAAACAGCTAAAATACAATATTAATGGTGTTATAATATTAAAGGTATATGCCCACTCAGTAGGCACAAAATGCTCTTTATATCAGATACATCATCTGAGACATTTTCTGGCAAAGTAAACATTAATTCGCCATTACCCCACATATTGATTGGCATTATTATACATTTTATATCGGACGTAACTTTCCACATTGATATCAGGGGCGATAAGCGTGTTTCCTTAAAATGTTAACGAACATTACTATTTATTCTCTGTATGTATTTTTGTATGTGTAATTATCATACTGTATAATCTGTCGAAAATATTGTTTTTTCATGTGACGCATTTAATTAGTATAAATAATTAAACAATACCATGCCTCATTTACATATGAAAATAGCCTGATACCAACGCGCGTCACTATCAGTAAAATAAATATTACAAAATGATTATACCAGTATAACCTTCACTCGTAATCTTTAGAACTGGTGGAATAGTGACACAATTATACACTTATTTCATTCCTGTAAAAAACATTGTGTGCCTACTGCGTGGGCATGTACCTTTAAGGACACACACAAGTTACATGTTCCTTGCTTAAAAGTAGTCTATCCTACCAAGAAATGGTTAAACGTGTTATTACAAAAAAAATCATTCAAATATAGCAAACAATAAAAAAAAACTTTGGTGCAAAGACTTACATTGGCTGGTGAACAATTGTTGTAAAGCCAAAACACTCACCATTTTTGTGATTAATATATGTTAAAATATCCTGTGATATGTATTCCCTTGATATACACTGTTCAACCAATTAATTGTCAAAACTCCAGTTCGTGAATTACCAAATTGTATTGATTTGAACTGGTTATTTTCTCGGAATATATACATTCGGTACCGGATTCAACTTAAATAGCCAGCGAATCAGGCGGGGTCACACCTGTATGGTGTTTATTAATTTAAGGATTTATATAGATGGGAGACGATACCGGGATGGTGGGACGTAACTTCCACCCCAAGCCGGATTGAGGTGGATCCCCGTGATCCGGTAGGACAGCCATGAACATGACGGAAAGAAAATGTGTTGCGGTCAACGGTCGTTGGTCGTTGACCGAAACACATTTTCTCGGTCGACTTTTTTCGTTTAAAACTGCACATCGTGTGTACATGCAAGCTTGACATATTCCAGTTCTGAGTACGTAACTCTAATTACATTGCATTACATAATCGTTATGACGTAGTAGTATTTCCAAATGTTCGTTTGAAGTGTTCTTTGTTTACTTTCTACTTCGTGGATAGTGACATAATACTTTTGGTATGACCGTTAACGACCTGGGGCCCGTTTCACTAAACTTCTTATCACTTAAATGTTTGTAAATGCTAATTCAGGATCGTCTGGAAATTTAAATTGGTGGATTTACATTTATTGATCATAGGCTGCATATAAATTCAATAACCTCGTTCACAAGGAAACATTGTAAATGTGAAATTTACAGACTATCATAAGTTTGCACTTACGAACATGTATAAAAAGTCACCCTCCCCAAAAATATTTATTTGACACAATTCCATCAAATATTGATTTTATTACGCAACAATTATTTTCCTATGGGAATTTAACATGGGGGAAACGGGAGGTGGAGGAGGTGAGGGAGGAGTCAAAAAGCAAAAGAAATGGAAATTAACTCCGAAACCTGGTTAGATAGCTTGGAAATGATGTAAATAAGAAAACAAGTGACATTGTGAAAATCGGTCCCCAAATAAAAAACAAAATTAAATATATGTTTAGCCCCCATGTTAAATTCCCATAGGAAAATATTTTTTTCGCAATAAAAACAATATTTCATGGAATTGTATCAAAGAAAACAAATTAGGGAGGGTGACTTTTTTTGTTATTGATGAAAAAGTACTTATATATAAATATTTTTTTAGATTTAATGTGTGTAATAGCCAAAAGATCGTCGGCAACAAAACGTGGAACAGACAGTAGTACTCACATCAATAACATAATCGGGATCGGCAACAAATTAATTAGGTATATATGCTCGGGTTACCTACAATATGGCATTTAGGTCCATGTATAATCATGTCTCCATATTAGCATAGTGCACATCATTAGGTATATATGCTCGGGTTACCTACAATATGGCATTTAGGTCCATCTATAATCATGTCTCCATATTAGCATAGTGCACATATCGATATCGTTCATATGGAAGCCATAGAAGGACTTCTAACTTCATTACTTCTAACTTCCTTATTTGTAACTTCCTACTTCCTTACTTCTAACTTCCAACTTCATTACTTATACGTTTAACTTCATTGCTTCTAACTTCCAACTTCATCACTTCTTACTTCTAACTTCATTACTTCTAAGAAGTAATGAAGTTAGAAGCAAGGAAGTTTGAAGTAAGGAAGTTAGACGTAAGAAGTGATGAAGTTGGAAGTTCGAAGAAAAAAGTAAAGAGGTTAGACGTAATGAAGTTAGAAGTAGGAAGTAATGAAGTTGGAAGTTAGAAGTAAGGAAGTAGGAAATAAGAAGCTACGTATTCAAGTCAGAAGTCCCTCAAGTGCTTTCATACGTTCCTGTCCATGTGTGCGAAAGTTGGAATATTAGGGGCGTCGGAAGCATCATACGATTGGTCCGGCGAAGGTCCCCGCCTCCCCCCACCCCCCACCCAACCAAAGTTGATACTGTTACCACTCAATTGAACCGTCTCGTCAAGACGGTTCAACTGAGAAGTAACAAGATAAACCTTCTATGAGGTGTGAAAATAATTGCAGAAAGACATTTAGAAATCTGTGCATCAAAACGGTAATCCATCCCCTGCAAGCGAGCGAGTGGCCTGGTTGGCTGGCTGGCTGGCTGGCTGGCTATTTTGGCGATTTACGTCCGTTCAACATCACGGGTGTATAATGGAAAGTTCAGTCATCATGTGCGTTACCAGCATTTTTGAAAAGGGGGTTCGACTTTCAGTCGTGAAGCAACCGAAATATGTAAGGGGCCCTGGACCCCTTACATATTTCGGTTGCTTCACAGTCCCGGAGAGATTTTGATTTCTAGAAGCCAGATGCTGCATTCGGGTATGTTGACTGGTTGTTTTATTTTACAACAAGTGGCTCTTAGAGTTTTGGGTCAATTTGAGAAGACTATTTCTGAAAATTGTATATTGCGATATGTTTGGCGTCGCTTGACTGTGTATTGTCAGTAAATCATTTGAATATGACAATGTCTGCTCATTCAGGCACTGTAAACGGCGATCGCGGACCTCATTTACATAAAAAGACAATCCTGCTGACTCAATGTGGGTGTCGCAAGTACCCATCGAACCTCCCCTGATGACGCCCTTGGTCATGCTAACGTGTTGTATAATGTGGCTGTGATTGGTGAAATTGGGCTTATATATAGCATCTGTGGAGAGGATAATCTATCCTATACGACCAGTGTATACCCACCGTACAGTCTGATCAGGGTATGCCCTGTTCGCCATTCATTCATGAAACACCAAATATGCTTCTAACAAACAACATAGAGCCTTATGCTGAATGAGTGTGTAGGTCAGGGCTTGCCACAAATGACATCAGCCACATGTCTCCAGACACATTCACAAATGAGACACGCCATTTTTATACCTTCGGACATCTGCATAATTTCATGAAATACGTTTACACAATTTACAATATTTATACTCTGAACATTTTGTCAACCGTTGACTTTATTTATGAAAAATATTGTAAATTTTGTAAACGTATTTAATGAAATTACGCAGATATCCGACGGTACAAAATCACATGGCGTCACTCATATGTGGTTTGTTAGTTATATGACTGCATTCGTTACCGGTCCTATAACTTCTACATGTCCTGATTGATGATAGATTCGCCAGTTTTATATCGGCCAGATACGACATGGCAATGCCTCTATGAACATGCAATTATGAAATGGTCTGTGTTTATGGGTTTTTGTTTACATGTTATATATTATATGGGAAACTCCAGCATATAAGTCCGGCTGTATATTTCGTTCCTCCGTGGTTGACGCACAGTTGAAATCACAGGTGTTTGAACAGATGTTCAGTATGTTGGTGTCATATGGGTATGTTGGTGGCTTTTGTGTAGACCTTGGTGGATTTCGTTGGTTTTGGGTAATTTACATAATTTTATGCAACTACTAATGCTCAATCATTACACACGACATAAAGCAGACCCCTTTATACTGTCAAAATACTCACAACGGAGCAAATTAAATTACCGTACGTATACGTGTAACTCGCGGGAGGGAACGTAAATTGTATTTTGGTAACAATGCACACAAACCACCAGATATACCTAAATAACCCATGAAACACCGAAATATGAACCATTCTTCATGAAACTGTGGTTGAAACACTTGAAGCTAGCACTAAAGAAGTTAACCCGAATTTCCGGGTGATATAGAAGCGAGTAGGTGACTGGTGAAATAACACAGTTGCATTTGTTGGGTTGTAGGTCCGAATCTTTCACCCGTGGTTTGGCGATGACGATTTCGATTATAAGAGTTTTTGGATATGACTGAAATCATCAAATTTGCTAAAATTCGGCATGTATATCATCCTATCATTTACTAATTCTCCAGTTAGCTCCAAATCATTGGCAGGCGCGGAGAACGATCTTGCAACATATCCTAGTGCCGGGAATTATATTACTAAACAGTCCCTCCTCGCGGTTTAGATATTCGACGTGCATAAGTCTGCCATTCAAGCGGCGGTATATATAAACGATTATATCGTCACCCCACCCCCACACGACCAACGCGCGCCCCATACTACCTACCGGGATTAGACACAAATGTATTCAAATGTATAATATAATTTGTTTTTTATTTTACTTATCTGGGGCCCGTTTCACTAAACTTCGTACGACTAAAATGTTCGTAAGTGCAAACTTATGATAGTCTGTAAATTTCACATTAACAATGTTTCATTGTAAACGATTGTTGAATTTACATGTATTGAGCATAGGCTGCATGCAGCCTATGCTCAATACATGTAAATCCATCAATTTAAATTCCCGCAGCCTATGCTCAATAAATGTAAATCCATCAATTTAAATTCCCAGACGATCCTAAATTTGCACATACGAACACTTTAGTCGTAAGAAGTTTAGTGAAACGGGTCCCATGACGTTGACTACACGCGACCCGAGCAGAGTGATTCAATTGTCTTATTTCGACCAATCCGGCAGCCATAACAACTTATGTTACTTACGTGCGCCTGTCGCACCTTGTCCGGTTACCTGGACTATTGACACCTGAACCCGGAAACGAACAGACAGCGCTTAGTGTACGCAGTATGACAATTGCTAATAATATAAACGCATGTCGTTATTCACATTGTCTACATCGTAGTTTAATATTCTACAGCATACTTATCACAGCTTTGTTATGTTTTCGAGTTTTGTTTCTGCATTTACACAGCACATGGGCAATGTATGGACATGAGGATGTGATAAGCTCGCGGATTATCTCCTAGTACATGCGGACGAACCGTGATCTAACTATAGCATAACTACATTATCAAATAGTTGGGGTGTGTGTCTGTATATACAATATTTGTTATTGTTTGTGGCTGTGACTGACAAATGGGGTTATGGGATTGGTTACCAGGGTAGTTCCTGATCAAATAGCACTCTCTCATTTTCGTCCTAGATTTATGGCATGGCGAACAGGGCAGATACTAATCAGATTGTGCGGATGCACAGGCTGATCCGTGTATCTACACTGGTCGGAAAGCATCACCATTTCTCCAGTCACAGCCACATGTACATGTGCAATCAGTCCGTGAATTATACATGTCTTCCCATGTGACCAGAGACACAGGTGGAAGACTCGGACTTGGGACCCAATAAATGGCTCATTTGAAAAACGTTACCCCACCCACCCATTTCCTTACAATATACAGTATAGCCTTTCATAGTGTCTAGTGTACGGAAATTGGTGGGTGTGGTAACGGTTTACAAATGAGCCATTTATCAGGTCCTAGGTCCGAGTCCTCCACCTGTGGCCAGAGACACCCGCCAATACCACCACCCTACATACATAACATTACAGTACCGCCTACGCTAACATTGCCAACAGTTGCAAATTACAAATCGATGGTCTAGTAACATAAGGTCGTAACTGCTATGCTTTAGCATAGCATTTACAACCTTATGTTACTAGACCATCGAAATGACATACTGTGCTTGAAATCAAACATCTTTATTGACTGAGCCTGAGTTGTGCTACAGCCCAGGATCAGACAATCAAATGATTTATTGCGAGCTGACATTGCAAATAGATGTTCAGAACACAGGTGGAAGACTCGGACCTGTTTAATAAAAAAATGTCCATTCAAAAAAGTCCCATTACCCCACCCACTTTGTCTCGTACAGTACGAGACAAAGTGGGTGGGGTAATGGAATTCTTAATGGACATTGTTTTGTGTCACAGGTCCGAGTCTTCCGCCTGTGGTTCAGAAACGTTGATAATCTAGACAAGATTGACGCGGGTGGTTGTGTATCTGGGGGCGTACGACTAAAATGTTCGAAAGTGTAAATTTAGGATCGTCTGTAAATTTCAATTGATGGATTTATATTTATTGAGCACATGTAGCCTATGCTGAATAAATGTAACTCCAATAATCGTTTAAAGAACACATTGTTAATGTGGAATTTACAGACTATCATAAATTTACACTTACGAACATTTTAGTCGTACGAAGTTTAGTGATACGGCCCCCTTTTTTCTTATTGCAAACCATCAGGCGGAACATTTTCGCACCTATTAACATCCGTGTCCGGTTCGTCCGTGTATACATGCAGAAGAACGTGGTTACATGTTTTTAAATAAAGTATTAGTCATAAATATTGTTTGCATGCCTACAATACGAATCGAGACCAATAATGTGGCCGGATTAGCTCAGTATCAAGGTGCATGATCACTTGGTTACAACAACAACAACGTCGCCCACTCCAAAGTAAGTATTATTTGATATTTTCCTTAATATGGAACGGATTTTGATGAAATAATTATTTGGCGCAGCAAACGCGTCTTCATGAGCTGCATTTGGTGGTCCAGGGAGTTCGGCACAGACATATGTCGTTTTTGCAAGTACGAATGGCGTGTCCTTGTGCTAGCCTAGTCCTATCGGATGGGGACTTAGTCGGTCCCGGCATGCAAGTTCATCGAGCCAGTGCCGTCGTTAACAAAAGCATTTACATTTAATCGAGACCATTACCAGAAATCGCCAGTTTGCAAGTGGGTATACGTAATCAATTTTCGCCGAAATTGATGTCGACTGTCGCATTTACCGTCGGTCACGTCGAAAACTGATAATAAAGGTTAAAGTTCAGGTAGAAATGAAATCCACATCAACTGCGAATGAGGGATCGTAGCTAGTTATCACCCGTTGAATTTATTTATATAAATCTGGTCCAAATTGTGTAGTTAAGGGCCTTATTGGTTGTAAAAAGGGCGAATGCACCATGATTTGTTATTAAAAGAAACCATTATGGTGATTTCGACTAGTGTTGAACCAGATCATCCTACATATCTGCGCGATATGTAGCCTATTTCACCGACATTGCAAAGTACTTTTCTAGCAAAGTATATTTTGAGGGAGAAATTTTCAATTTAAAGATAAATTTATTATGTTTTATTATACTGAATTTATTACATTATCACAGCCATTTTGGCTGTGATAATGTAATAAATTCAGTATAATAATTCTGCATACTTTTAATCATCAAATATATTCAGTCGTTAGTTCTATATGAAATAATGCATTTCGGGAAAAATAAATGATTACTCCCTCAAAGTTTTCTTTCCTAGATAAGTATACTTTGCAATTTTTATGAAATCGGCCACTGATCCGGGACTGTATTATTTGTCAGATTCATATTTTCACACTTATTAATGTTATTTCAATCAGTGTAGACTCAGATCATACTGCACACATCTCAGATCAGAATGTGTGCAGTCTGAGCTGGGTCTACTCTGTTCGCAAAACCAATCAGTAAGAAATAAAAGTTGAAATATTGCATAGGACCGGATTTCTCAATACATGTATATATATATATTTGCAAAGGGAAATAACTATAGTCTGTTTCACGAAAGCTGCCCAAATTGTACGGCCATATAAACGATTCAAAAACCATATTTTTTTCGATAATATTAAATTAAAGGAAAATTTAAGAATGAGCCTTCTTTTTATTTTGTGAAATTTGGTCGAATATTGATTTTATTGCGAAAATAAAATTTCTCCATGTCAAATCCCCATAGACATCTTCACGGAGTGCACGGAGTGAAGATGTCTATGGGGATTTAACATGGGGAAATTTTTTAGAATTTCAGAAATACTGGACCCATTTTTAAAATTTAACTTTTGTTTTCTTAGTTAGATCATTTCCAAGCTATCTAGCTAGGTTTCGGAGTCAATTTCCAAAAATCTTCGTTTTTTTACTCCTCCCACAACTCCTCTACCTTTTTCCCCCATGTTAAATTCCCATAGGCAAATCAATTTTTCGTAATAAAATCAATATTTGACCAAATTTCACGAAATAAAAAGAAGGCTCATTCTTAAATTTTCCTTTAATTTAATATTATCGAAATAAATATTGTTTTTTAATTGTTTATATGGCCGTAAAATTTGGGCAGCTTTCGTGAAACAGGCTATAGCTACTTTCCCTCATTGTGTGTCAATAACTGTTGATGTGTGATCAAATAGCACACGCCTAGCTCTAGTCTGATAAATTAATGGTCTATAATGCTTGTTGGAAGCATGACAGATGTGTCATTGATGATACGGCGAACAGTGTGTATCATGATTAGAAAGTGATGTTGCACATGTTCATCTGGATCAACATTGGTGGCAACACTCCATAAGGCCCAGTTCTCAAATCACAACAGCATTTGAGGATTCACGTAAAAACAATATGCCTGATCATCATCGGCCAAAATACTATGATAAATTCCAAGTCAGAATTCGCATTAAACGTAATTTTGTTTCGGTTGACTGTTTGTTCTCATTTGTAGCAAATAATGTACAACATCAAATGGAACACGTAATCGTACTTGACATACGGGTATCATACACAACTACCGATGATTAAAGTCTTCTCAGTGCCTTCATTTGTGCATTCATCTCGACACATACAACACGCAATTGTATCTCCGGGTGCCCGTTGTTTCTTTATTAATTTAAGAACTTGAACATATATTGCTCTCTAAGTACGAATATACGGAGCCCTGGTATAAACATATTTTATTAAATAGTAATTACATCATTTTTCGGTATACAAGCAGTGTAAAGAGGATCGGAACGAAATATTGCTATCATATAGAGTTCCTCTCCTTGAACAAGGTAATTAGGGTTCCAGGCGGACATAACTCTTGCAAATCTAAAAAAAGCGCAATGATCTCACATGTCAGCCTGAGGCCCATTCCATGCAATACTAGCAGATACAATTCAAGTGTGTATTATGTTTACGGATTTTTGGTCATAATATAGAAAAAGTGGTAATAACGCTAAATTTTAGCTAAAAAAAAACAAAAACAACAGAAAAAACAGTTATGAGGATGAGAAAGATAACAACACCTAACTAAAACGATAGACAAAGAAAATGAAAATAGAAAAGAATATAAAGATATTGTAAATATCTGCATTTTCTACAGGAAGGTCCACGTCGTCTGATCATGGGATTGTGAAATAGCCATATTAGTCTGGAGGAATCAGGTGGTGATCCAAAATTCTCGGTTAAAGTTTTTTTCTTTGCTGATTATTGTTGGTTAGGGCATGTGTAATAATATCCCGGGTGATGTGGAGTTGTCACCCTTGGGGATTTTGAGAAATCCAAGATGGCCGCCATAGATCAATACAATTGAGAAATTACATATTAGTTTACAGAAAATGGACAATAGGTGTTAAATAATATTTCACTTTCATAGTATGTGAATGTATATAATAAAAATTGCTGTGCATTTAAAATTAAAGCATATTTAAAATACAATATGTCCTTTGTTTGTGTCCCTTAAACAGAAACATACCTTGAAAAACCCAAAATGGCTGCCATATACAATGAGACCATCGCGTTTTCCTGTGGACGGACGCTAATATAATGATTCAATTTATTGCTTCACACGGTTTCGTTTCATGATCGAAAGAACGTAACTGATATATAGAAGCATGACCTGTGTAACATATTCCAGACATTTAGACATGCAAGATAGCCACCTGAATTATGTGCTATGATACAGTTAACATATCTCCTTCCATGAGACACATATACTGCCGTTGAACTACAGCATCAGGAACTACACTATATGGATTTAAACATGTCTGAAGGATGTATATTCAAGCTTCAGTATGGCGAAGAATGTCAACACAGTGACCCGTGTTCCAGTAATACTGCACCGGCACAAATACATTCCCTAATAAATGTCAGCAAGATATACAGAGACGGACTCCATGGAGAATTGGAATTGTAACTGAATGCAGATGATAATTTCGGCCTTCATCATTTGTACAATTGTGGACAGGCATGTAACATACATATATACTTGAAACATCCTAACTGATGGAGGTCGGAGTATATTGCCAATCTACCCATTCCAAGAGGGACCATAAGCCATATAAGGAAGCTCTCCTGGAGAAAGGTGATGCTCGTGGTGATGGATGGTCAGATGAAGTTCGTGGGAGAATTGAAGGAGCAATAAGTGATCTACATGCAGCGGACGCCATGTACCACAGGGATTGTATTACCCGGTTTATTCAGAATAAAGCAATGGTCTATGATGAAAACGCAGGTACCTCTGATGTCTCTGACAGAGGTCTTCAACATGTAATAACTGTCCTTTCTAGTAATAAAGATCGAATCTGGAACACCAATGAGATCTACCAGGAATATGTGAAGTTATTGTAAGCCCACTTTGGTGAAGAATTACTCCCATTTTCATCGCCGGGGTATGATTTCAGAGACCCACGATCTCCATGAATTTGCAAAAAAATACCTTGATAGGTATGGGGAAAGCAGTACCAATGACTCTACACGAGTGGATCGAGAAAAAGGGGCAAGTCGAATATTTACTCTTATGCCATCAACTCGTTTGCCACCACAGAAAGTGGTTTTGACAGTCACAAAAAGTAATGCCCAACTGATTGAGCTGATATTTAATGAGATCAGGGAAAATCCAGACACATCCATCAACACCACTCACAAGTTGGTGATGACTGGCCAAGACCATATACCAATTGAAATCAACACTGGTGTTCCCACTGAGAGACACGACAGGAAATCAACGCATGAAGTGACAGATTGTACAACAAGCTTCTTACATCGGTGCCAGATCCTCGCTCATTGTTGCTAATTCCACGGACATATTCATTCTGCTTCTCCATTTCTATCATTATGGTGACTTGTCTGGTCATGTCATGATGGTATCACCGGCAAAAAAGACGCGATGTAATTGCCATTAATGAAACGTATGCCAAGCATCGTGACATTGTCCCACATCTTCTCAGTATGCATGGGCTAACAGTGTGTGACACAGTTGCCTGCTTCGTTGGGATCGAAATTAAAGATATCGTTATTAAAGGCACATGCTGGCAAACATAGTGCATATTGACCATGTTCTTAAAGAGGTGACGCCGTTCATTCTCGACTGCTGTGTGCTTCCACATTGCAGTTATACCACAGAGGCTCGTAGAACGATGTGGTCCTCAAAGGTGGGGCGAAGCATGGCATCAGCACCGACACTTAAATATCTGCCCAGTGTGCACACTTGCACTTGCAAGTGTGTATATGGTGGCACTCACTGGATGCAGACCTCTACAAATTGATCCTGCCGACTTTGGTTGGTCACATGAAGATGATTCCTGGAATCCTATTACGATACCGGATGGTATACTAGTAACACTCACGGACATCCTAAAGCTGATCCGATGGTCCTGTGTGTCAGACTCACCATGTTTGTCGAAGAAATGCGGTTGTTCACGTGCGTGCCTGCCATGCACTCAATTTTTTTCCTGCCAGTTCTCGGGAAATTGTTTCAGTGAAGTAACAAAAGAAAGCGCGAGAGATACTTGTGAATGATTATTACACAATATTGACTCCATATGACTTTCGCAAATATGGTAAGCCAACTTGATTCGGTCCACTCTATTCGTGGGATACAGCCAGTACTACATAGTTCGGTTTTAAGCATAAACATTCTAACATCTACCGTATATGTAGTATATAACTGATAAAACCTGTCAGCATACAACATGATATGGATCAATGCTGTTTGCTTGAAGAATGTTTTGTTTGTTTGTTATGGTTTAACGGCGTATCAACAGCTAAGGTCATTTAAGGCCGGGTCAATGGGTTTAGTACTAAGTCCCATATATTATCTGTACAAGTGCATGTACATGTTCAAGTACATTTACAAATGGGGGGGAAAATCCCAATATCAGAACTCAATATTTACAATAAAAAATCGATATATTCAGCCCTGAAATCAGAATAATCCTGATCTGATGCCAGGTGCTCGAATAATGAATATCGATCCACAGATTGAATTTGAGACAAGCCATGCGATTGTGTAGCTATATTACATGTGCGTTAGTGCACACAAAATATTTGCAATGTTTTCAATGAATAAATATCACAGTCTCTGTAAATATTTCACAAAATAACGCACATGCGTTTAAGTACAAAATCACATAACGCGTCTCATTTGTCATTACAATCTGGAAACTTGAATGGACGGATATGTTTAACACTGAACGCCATCGCCGTAATCTACAGATTTTTATTTAAATCTGTCACATATTGCCTAAATGACGTCGAAATATTCGTCAACTTTCGACGTCTTTCAAGGAAGGTACATGTATCGTAAGTTGTATGTATCAAAATCGGCAAATTACAGCGATGCGATAAAGATGGTTGTCTCTCAAATCCGGATCCATGATATTCCTTTTTTTAATATTGGGGACAACAGTCGCAATGCGCGATTAAGTTGGACGAAACAAAATTCAAATGCAGTGTTTTCATTGGTTGAGAATGTAGGGCAAACACTACTTATCTTTACTGAGACATATCTCGAGTCACAATCACATAATGACACGTACTGTTGTTCGTATTGTTAAACTTTGATTTAACTTTAACCAGTTATTTGTTCCATCGCCTATATCATCTTTGCGATCTGACAATGTCAAAGTGTACCGGTGGATACTTAAATGTCAATTTACATTGCGCCTATCAGTTTTACCAGATGGCGCATATGAATGGTGGCCATCTTGGAATTTCAGTTAGTCTAATTCTGTTTAAAATATACAGACAATCACATTCTCCGCTGTTTGATAGGAACACTGTATATAATATCATGTTTGCCCATCATTACATTTCTATTAAATTAAACTGTTACTAATTCCTTAAATTGGGAGGTGTTGGTGGCTTGATCTTGAATTTTAAAATGACTTAAAATGTCCTCACTGTACCTATGTACAGTCTTCAAGACATGTCATTGACATTACAGATAAAAGCATAGCATACAAATGCCATTTAAAGAAATATTTTGCAAATGCATATGAACATTTCTCGATTTGGTTGAGCTATGGCGGACATCTTGAATTTCTCAAAACCCCCAAGGGTGACAACTCCACATCACCCGGAATCTGATTCCACATGCCCTCCCCAACAATAATCAGCAAAGAAAAAAACTTTAACCGAGAATTTTGGGTTAGGGTAAAAATTGGCATTATTCCTCTAGACTATATATACATGTACAATGATTTATGAAAAACACATCAAACATAGAAATATATACGTACTTGATTCACAAAAATCTTTTACTTCGGAGGATATATGTTTGCACAGCGTGAAATACTTTAACGTTATCTTCGTGGGATAAGTTAGTATGGCCAAACAGTAAGATGTCTAAGGTACCATGTATCAATAATGGAAGATTTACATCGGGCATTTGTGTAATGGTTAGAAATAAATCTGCTCTTATATCATGATAGTATGGACAGTTAAGGAGGTATATAATGTTGTACATTTTCTATACTACCACAACGGCATATTGGAAAATCTAAAAAAGATTTCTGGTTGAGATCATAATTAAGAGAGCTACAATTTGTGCGCAATCTGGTATGTAGAATTTGTGCTTTTCTTATCCCATGGTAGTAGTGTTTTGGCACTATCCTTGAAGGACTATAAAGAAATGTTTTGAATTTCGAGAGTGACGATGCCTCTCGGGCGTGTAGCGGTAAATTATTCCAGTATCTAATGACTGAAGGTAAGAAAGAATTAGAGTACAATGTAGTTCGTGCGTGAGGTGGATGGAACTTGATATTGTTCCGTAAATTATATCGAGTGGTGCTTCCAACAGCCTGAGGGACAAGTGATGACAGATACTCAGGTGTTAAACCATTTACTATTTTGAAATATAAGATTAATTTGTGTTTTTGTCTGCGTTCTCCTAAGCTTTTCCACTCTACTTCCTGGTATAGATCAGTCAATCATACCAATTTCGTGGCCCCTGTTACTATTCTTGCTGCTTCATGTTGTATTTTATCAAGTTCATGTTTTTCACTTATTGAACAATTTTCCGAAATAACGTTGCCGTATTCTAGAACAGGGCGTATGAATGCAATATAAATGGTTTGCAATGTTTTTCTTGACAGTTTGAACTTCAAGCTCCTCATAATATTAATTCTGGCCCAAGCTTTGTCTTTGATATATGAGATATGGTGTTGCCAAGTACAAGTGTTTGTTAAAACTATACCAAGGTGTTTATGACAAGCAACTTCATTTATGGGTTGATTAAACATCAATTGGGGATGTTGTGGCTTAATAATTTTGCGGGATATGAGCAGTGATTCAGTTTTTGCGGGGTTAAACGTAACAAGCCATTTTATTGCACAATTAGTAATTTTATCTATATCGGTTTGCAATATTTCCCCTGCTTCATTAGGATCATCTATAACAATGTACAGGCTGGTATCGTCCACAAATAAACGTATATTCGAGTTTATGGTGTCTACAATATTATTAATATAGATAAGAAACAATAGTGGTCCAAGGATAGAGCCCTGGGGCACACCTGCATTTATTATATTCCAATCAGATTTGGTACCCGGGGTAACTACACGTTGACGTCTAGTTTTAAGATAACTTTCAAACCAGTTGAGTATATTTCCTATTAACCCTATCGATCTTAATTGTGCTATTAGTCCTCTCTGCCAGACCCTATCAAACGCTTTACTAATATCAAAGAATAATATGTTTACCTCTTTACCATCATCGAGTGCGTGGCAGAATGCATTGTATAAATATGTTAGCTGATTTATTGTGGAGTCATTAGGTATAAATCCTGACTGGCTGGGTGTTAATATCTTATGAGTATGTAAACATTTATATAGATATTTGAATACGATTCTCTCGAATATCTTTTCAATAGTGTTTAGAAGGGATATAGGACGATACTTATTGACTTGTGTCGGATCTCCCTTAGGAGCCCTGCAGGGGACATGGATTTATTTTATTAATTCGTTCCCACGAAATGACAATTCGTTCCCTCAATTTAACAATTTCTTCCCTCGATATAGCAATTAATTCCCACGATATAACACTTGTGGGAACGAATTGTTAAATTTAGGGAACGAATTGTTAATTCGTGGGAACGAATTGTTAATTCGTTGGAACAAATTGTTAATTCATGGGAACGAATTGTTAAATTGAGGGAATGAATTGTTATTTCGTGGGAACGAATTAATAAATTATTTGTTTATATATCCCTGCTTGGCTCCGTACGAATCTAACCTGTTCTACGGCGCTAGTTTGTTGGATGTCCTATATATCTAGTTTGTGGAGCACATGGTCGAGCGGTCTTGGGCGTCGAACTGCTGATGTTACGGTCGTGGGTTCAAGAGACGTGCGTTGTGTCCTAGAGCAAGACACGGTGTCCAAACTGCTTCAGTCCACCCAGCTGTAAATGGGTACCGGGAATCTCGATTGCATTTGATTGTATGTACACTTAACTTATAAATAAAATATGATTCTGCACAACGTTCCAACAAAAAAAAAATAACGGAAAAAACTACGAAAAGGACCTTAGAAACTGACTGAGTTATATAAGTAAATTCTTATACATGTCCGGCCTCGAACACTATGAACTATATGAACAGTCTAAGCTGGAGTCACACTGTTATCCATTTTTATCCAGTTATTGAAACATAAAATCGACGTACATACTTATGGCGTTATTGTTTACTGTAATTTTCCGAGTCTGATGCTCTAAATGACCGTTTTTGCTGTTACTTAAGGACCCGTGGTATCCCTGGTCATTATATGATTCAGTCATAATTGCTTCCTAAATGTGATGTGATTTCTGTATAACATATGTGTTAACATTGCCGCGTTATCGTATACTATGCGACTCATGGAGTAGCCAACTCAACCATCTTAGTGTGATCAAGCCCTTAGCCCGTTTCGCCTCTTTTGGCGTTTGACAAAGAACGTAATATGCGAAGTAGAACATCTGGCATAATGTAGCTAACCAGACGTACACTATCCAGGACACCACACTCCTATAAAATATATTACTCCAACTGGAAATTGTATTGTAAATAGGCTTATACACAGGAGAGGACACAGTTTGTCACGTTTACCTAGCTGACCGCACAGCACAGACTGTAATCTATTATTAGACAATATTACAAATACCTGTATACTGCAGTGAAATCTCGTATGAGGAAAGTAGATATGACCCATGTATATTTACATATAGCACAGTGATGTATCTAGAAAATGCATGCGCACATGCGAGCCATAGCTGATGTACATTTTGAGAATGTTGGCAAAAACACGGATATCTGACTTGCAGTACACTTTGTGTAATATAATTGTTTTTCCCGGATTTTCTACGTACTGTTAGCTAATTGTATCATATGTTGTATTATGCATTTTCCGTTATTTATCAATCAGCACAATCGGTTGAACATACAAAGATTATTCCATCACATTTTGGAAACATTTATGTTTAAATCATATGATTGGCTCGAACACCTTCCGTGCGCGGTTGATCAGCATTAAACTCGTTAACGTTTAATCATCAAATATATGCAGTCGTTAGTTCTATATGACATAATGCATTTCGGGATCAATAAATGATTACTCCCTCAAAGTATACTTTGCTAGATAAGTATTGGTGTTGCAATGTTGGTGAAATCGGCTACAGATACCTGATGTCCCAAGGGCCCTTAATTACTAAGCGGACGACCTTTGGAAGGTAACAGGAAATGTCAGCGTGGGAAAATCTTCATCACGACACCACAACGTCAACAACAACAACAACCACAACACCAGATTTCAACACAAAACGAAACTAAGGCGCTTTTATAATTAATCAGGTATATTTGTTACTAAAATATTGTCAAATATTTATATAAGTCATGATAGCAAGCAGTTGCTCAAGTCGAATGTGCCAGTTATTAATTCCAAATGGATAAAACTCCATATTTGAGGATGGACACATGTACGTTCTACTTCTAGGAACGTGACGCATGTCATGTCGTGTTCTAGACTAACATGCCATGTCTCTATAATGTCATGTTTAACTTCTATTTTTCATTATCTGACTTTTATCATTTATTATTTACTTTGCTATAGATGTAGTAAAGCCATACAGGGGTCCTACCAATTATCCGGACAATCAATTTATCGGACAAATCAAAATAGCTGTTAATTAAACGCATTCATTTGATCCGATTTTGCAACGGACACATCTAAGTCACTCAGGTGCTTGCTGTTTCCATGCCAGTGTGAATAATATATCGCCAAGGTAAACATTTTAGTAAAATTTGCCGAAAACATTCACCCACTATGTCCACAAGTTGTTTACAACGTCAAACGTCGCGCGGGCTTGTATCTGTCACTGCGCATGCGCATAATTTGAGGCCCCCTATAGAGTGTTTCAATACTCTGTTGTGTGAAGTATGCAGACGATACGATGCATTCCTCCAATATCATTTTCAGACTGTTTAATACACAATGTACAATACAGAGCAGATAGGAAGGAATGCGAAAATGTATCATGATAGAAAAAGAACGAAGAGCTACTTATTCAAAAACAATTAATAATTGTTTCAAGGCCAAATCGCCCCAAGCCATTTCGGACCCAAGCCATTACACACCCATATTCATTCGTGGATAAAATCGACAGGTGCGAAAACACCAGTGTACGAAACGATCATTACCGCGGAATTTCCACCAAATTATGAAGAGCTCAATCGAGTGCGCCCATTACGTCATTGCAGAGTTGTTCTATAAATACAATACATTCTATAAATACGATGTTTTCCAAGAAACGAATGGTAATTGTGTTTTCTGCAAAACAACACAATGCTGTTTATACTGGTTTTCAGGCGATAAAATTATGATTTTAAGGTGAGAATACAAGTTATAAGACGGTTATACATTTGTCCGGATAATTGATTGTCGATGTTAATTTTGGGGCAATGTTACGACTGATGATCTGACCCAATTTTAAGTGAGAAAGATGGCACAGTTTGCTAAATAGTTTCCATGCGTTGAGAAAGCAAGAACCGACGATTGTTCTGTGAAAATTTTATGCCCGTAGCTGCTATTTTAAGAAATATATTGTAACAAAACAGCCATTTTTGTCCGATAATCTGGAGGATCCCTGTAGTGCTATGTCTAGTCGTGTTCACACTCACATCTTGACTTCTGGTTGGTGTTTTCGGGGTATGTTCTGAAAGTTTCAATAAATCTGCTAATTCGTCCCGAGTTTTCATTGGCTGTTGATTAGTCAAATAAATAACCGCTACGTACCCGGATTGAAAGACAAACCCTACCTTGACGGACTAACATTGATCAGTGAAACTTGAACTACCAAGCTTGGCACATAGACGCAAAAGAGGTGACATTATCCAGTGTTTTAAAATTATCGGCAGCACGATTTACCCAAATCTACCCAAATCTTACCCAAATCTACCCAAATCTTCATTACAAATAACATTTATGATTATATTATATACATTTTCAAAA
This sequence comes from Conchocele bisecta, assembly GCA_029237695.1. Lineage (NCBI taxonomy): Eukaryota > Metazoa > Mollusca > Bivalvia > Lucinida > Thyasiridae > Conchocele > Conchocele bisecta. The sequence goes on along the minus strand of CM055276.1, from coordinate 53,909,112 downwards.
ATATATCATTAGTATATCATATCATACGATCCTCTAACTTCGATAGCCGCACAGATTCGAGGCCATTTTTATTTTCTCGTTCCATCGCGAGATTTACGTGTTACGTCACTTCCATTACACTTGTGCGTTCAACCGAAGCCAGATGAAAGGTCACAAATGCCAAGTTAGAAAAATGCGATTTAAACAGGCCTAATACATTGCCAAACAACATAACACACCTAAATGTTGTGTTTTCCACTAATCCCATTAACCCCCTCCATTAAAATCCGGATTTCGATAGGAAAACTTACACATAAATGAGTTCGCTTGAACCCGTATGTTGTTTACATGTTTATCAATGGAGGTCACGTAATATTTGTAGGTAGAAAGGCACTAATAATGTAGGAATATGAATTTTCATTCAGTCACCACCTTATCCTATTTTTTTTTGAATTTGAACCTTTTTTTATTAGTTACATGCAAATATAATGCAATTATCTGTATATATATTGCGTTTACTGGCTTCAAAAGCACGGAGAAATGCAATTGTTTACTTTCAAAACACGCTCGTCTACGAATGGCCGCCTCCAGCGTACCGTGAAAGGTCGTGACCTCTGACCCTATGACGTCATATGCTCTTCCGGTGCAGGTGCCCGGTTCGAAAACACCACAAATTGTGTCTGCATAATGTACCATTGCGTTCAGGGGTCACGATACATATTGTTTCAAACTTAAATGATTAGACAAACGATTGCCAACTTGGAAAATATAATTTGTTTCTAGATTAAACAAATTAAACAATATGAAGTTTCAGCTTGTTGGTTTTAATACTTTTTTAAAGTGGTAATGTCTATTTTTGGAGTAAGACATTTCAATCCCTTCTGCATGTGGTACTCGTCCACAATGGGAATAACAAAAACAGAGACCAAATTGCATATATCTGCTGATAAATGGAGGTATTGGACTGATGTGGATGAACTTAAAAGTGACAATTTAAAAAAAAATAGGTTAAGGTGGTGACTGAATGAAAATCCATATCCTACATTATTAGTGCCTTTCTACCCACAAATATTACGTGACCTCCATTGATAAACATGTAAACAACATACGGGTTCAAGCGAACTCATTTATGTGTAAGTTTTCCTATTGAAATCCGGATTTTAATGGAGGGGGTTAATGGGATTAGTGGAAAACACAACATTTAGGTGTGTTGTGTTGTTTGGCAATGTATTAGTCCTGTTTAAATCGCATTTTTCTAACTTGGCATTTGTGACCTTTCACCTGGCTTCAGTTGAACGCACAAGTGTAATGGAAGTGACGTAACCCGTAAATCTCGCGATAGAACGAGAAAATAAAAATGGTCTCGAATCTGTGCGGCTATCGAAGTTAGAGGATCGTATGTTATACATACAGCATTATTATAAAGGGAGACTACCGTGATCGAGACTCATTAATTATGTCTCAGTTGTCTAACTCTGAGTTGCCATCGATCATGATTTCATATGGCACATATACTAGTCCAACTGTCTAACCGGTCACCTCCATAGTATTGCAATATTTATTTCGCCGAGTAATTATATGCCAACATATTTTTGAAAACAAAGTATAATGCATTGAATGAATGTTTGTATTAGCATAAAATGACTTCGGGACATATATAGTATAGACCGGGTATGGAAGGTGTTCGAGCCAATTCCCACCCTTAAATATGAGCCGAATAGAATAGAATATAGTTTAGTTATTGCAATTTAATTTACGGATATACATTTCAAAACTTACACAGGAAGGCTATATATGTATATAAATATTCTTAATATTCATCTACAATAACAATAATAAACGATATTGTATTAAGAACATTGATGAAAATGAACCTTAATATGCATGCAATATATATATTTTTAAATTTGTGTATGGTTTGTATATCTTGTCAAATCGCTTGAATGTTTTTCACACCTCTATGTAGACAAAGCCCAATAGTATATTGTATTGACCAGAACACAGTGTATTTTAGTGGGGTAGCTCGGTATATGTAGTCGATTATGTTCAATATGGGAAACTGAGTAGATTCTGATTAGATTGTGAATGCATATTTCCAATACAGGTATATCTTCAACAAGTGGTTATGCACAAAATGGGGAACCGGGTAGACCCTGATCAGACTGTGATTGCAAATTTCCCCTAGAAGGTATATATAGCCTCAACAAGTGATTGTTATAAGATGGCTACACGTCCTGGCAGGCGATACGCGGCTTGCTTGTATACGGTATACAGTCCGTATGTACAAGATGGAAAACAGTGTAGACCCTGATCAGACTGTGATTGCAAATTTCCCTAGAGGTATAGCCTCAACAAATGATTATGTACAAGATGGCTACACGTCCTGGTGGGCAAAAACGGCCAGTAAACAGTCGACAACTTCACACCGTCTCCTTGTATGTCAACATTATAGAGGTTCTATAGATTTTTATTTGTATTTCAATTAAAAATCATCATTCCCATTTAGCATGTTTAGCCATTATAAAGTGGATTATCTTCCTTGGCTTCCTAGTATTAAGTTTATCGCGGTACTCTCCCTTTATTTCATATACAAATATTTCCATTTTGCATCAAAACATTAAAATGGGCCCTGGTATGAGCAAATTAATGACATACATCATGTAAGTACAGTCCAAACATCATTATTATGATGTGTATAGCTTTAGTTACCCAAAATTATTAAAGGAATTGAGGACATTCCTTGTGATTGATTTTTCACCATTATTGAAACCAGAACTCTAGGTCACTGTTACCAAGATGTGAAAGTAGCTATAGTCTATAGACTCGGAAGCTTTTCCCAGAGAATTATATCGGAATGGAACAACTTATATTACAATTTTGTATCAGCAAAGACCCTTAACAGTTTCAAACATCGGATTGACAAGCTTTGGGACAATGAAAACCAGTATTCTTACTAAGAACTGTTTTGCCTCTGAATGAGTTTATAACAGTCCAGTATGATCAAGAAGTTACAACGATGTAGGCTTAAAAAGGATCTATGATCCTTCCTTCTGAGCCTAGTAACGATTCTACGGTACGATGTTACTTCGCTAAGTGGAGAAGGGAGCGACCCAGTAAGCGGACTGAAACCGTGGAATAATTTGCTAATTCGTCCTGAGATTTCATTGGCTGTTGATCATCTCGCAGATGAATGAGGCACAGTGAAGGAAAACTTGAAACTTTTCTATTGTTTATGATTTTAACAATATTAAAAAGCAGATTAATGCCGGACGCAGAAAATCACGGTAGGCTCGTGAACAAAATTACCTAAATGGCAAAAATTACCAATATTTAGTCCCAACACGTAATTTGGTGGAATTTTTAAAGGACAGTCAATCTTATTTTAATCACCTCACGTAAAGCACATCGTGGATGCACACATGTCTATAAATTACAAAATATATGAATACCTCGAAAACTGGAGACGGAGTGGCGTCTCTACCATAATTTAGAAAGATAGAAAACTATCATTCACTTATTTAGTCGTGACTTCATGACTGGCAGGTGGGAGCACGCGATGGGTAATTTAACGATCGGGGTTCATCCTTACCGGAATCTCGACTGGAAACCTGGTTTGGCCCTCACATACCAGTTGAATCTGGTTATACCCCTTATGTGAGTATTACGATATTCGTAATCCTATTTATGGGGAAGGGGCCAAGTGACTTGGTGTGGTATGGACCTGGCACCAGGTCAGGATATTCAAATTTCAGGGCTGTAAATATTCCATTCTGATTTTGGGATTTTCCCCCCAATGCAGCAGGTTAAAATGGGATCGAACCCGTTTGCCCGGCCTTACATGACCTTAGCTGTTGATAGGCCATTAAACACTAATAAACAAACAAACATGACTGTCTTGATATACTGTCATGATGGCTTACTTTTGTAAAGTGGCATTTTCAAAAACATTTTAAAGACAGTGATAAACTTAAAGCATAAAATGTTTCAATGAAATAACTTGTGGGTTATTTCAATATGCATGTAAATAGTAGTTGTGAAATATATTAAGGTATTATTGTTAATAGAAATAATAAAAAAACATTTTTGAAAATTTGTGAATATCTGAGAAAAAAGAACATGTTTTTTTTGGTCAAAATTTGCATTGAAATCAACAATATAATGCTGATGTATGTTTGTAAATGTAAACTAGAAAAAGTCGATGGCGCGCCATCGCAATATACCCACTTTCCCCAAATGCTAAGTCCGAAAGGGGGAAGTAATCCATGATGGAGGGTCGGATAAAAAATCCGAATTCACTTTGCGCATGTGCACATGATAACGAAGCTACATAGCAAATATGAGGCGCGTAGGTATGAAGGTGAAAAAGTTTTTCGAGTTACAAGGAAAAAGGAAAAAATGGGAAATTCTGAGTCGGAAAGGGGGAGGTAATCGATGATGGAGGGTCGGATCAAAAATGGGAATTCACTTTGCGCATCTGCACATAACGAAGGTACATACTAAATATCAGGCGCGAGGTATAAGGTGAAAAAGTTTTTCGAGTTACGAGGAAAACAAAAATGGGAATTCTGAGTCCGAAAGGGGGGAGATAAAATCCATGATGGAGGGTCGGATGAAAAAATCCAAATTCACTTTATTTTGCGCAAATCAGCACATGATAACGAAGCTACATACCAAATATCAGGCGCGTAGGTATGAAGGTGAAAAAGTTTTTCGAGTTACGGAGGAAAATGGGAAATTGTGAGTCCTCCGAAAGGGGGAGATAATCCATGATGGAGGGTCGGATGAAAAATCCAAATTCACTTTGCGCATCTGCACATGATAACGAAGCTACATACCAAATATCAGGCGCGTAGGTATGAAGGTGAAAAAGTTTTTCGAGTTACAAGAAACGTGACGGACGTACGGACGGACGTACACGTACGGACGGACGGACACCCATGACGAAAACAATATACCCGTTTTTTTTTACAAAAAAAGTGGGTATAACTAGGGTCAATTCATGTTTGTATGCGGTTAGATGCTGCATATGTTTAGTATTATTGGAAAATATAAAATGCCAATAAACAAATAGCAGCCATCACAACCCAACTTGATTGGGTCGGTGATGTTCTCGACTTATCTGACACTTATTTTAACTGCAAAAAGCAAACACTGTTGAAACGTAAGTAAATTTTACTACTCGATTTGAAAATGAATGCGCATTTCCACATTGCTGTGAGTATTTTGTACTCCCACTTTTGATAATCAATGCGTATTCTGCTAAAATAAGTGCGTAAAATACACCACTACACACCTTATGTGAAGATCTGTGATACATTAGCCTTGATCAGTCATTTGACCCTTTCATTCTGCCATTATTCTGGAGACTATTGAAAACAACGAAACATATAACTGGTGTTCCACACCTTGATTTTTCCTTTGACGTAATAATGTGAAAATGTGGTTGTGATTGGACCAACGGCTTATGAGTTATCAGAGCTTCAGTTAAGGTGCGTAATTTGGAGGTAAATTTCTTATTTCTCTATCAAAAATGGCAAGTTGGGAGTGCTTTAGAATCGTCTCAATGAGACGATTCTAAAGCACTCCCAACTTGCCATTTTTGATGAAGAAATAACAAAATTCCCCTCCCCCCCCACCAAGTTGGTCACAGTACGCACCTTAACTGGAGCTCATGTTTACTTGAGTAGTATAAGCAATGGGTTTCTGGGCCACACTCCTCATACTACCCTCACCCCCGCATGTGGGAACCCCACCCCCATTTCTGAACGCAAAACACTATGGGTTCTGGGCCATCCACCTCATAGGACCCGCCACATTTATGAACGGAATAGGTCTCTTAGGACCCCCTGGAGTCCGCCCCACCCCCACGGGCGGACTCCCACCCCAACGCAATACACCAGCTCGCCTTTCCCAGAGCACCCATGTCGCTTGCTAATTATTGCAGAGCAACAGTACAATGGAGAGCCCAAGGCGATGATAAAAATAGAAAATAAACAGCAGACGACAAAAAATTAAGATAGCGGTGTAAGGGTTGAACCTTTTTGTACGACCGTTTTTAAAAAACGGTACGTATTATGTTTTACCGCACGGCGGGCGGGCGGGCGGGCGGCTGAAGAAAAAGCGTGTAGTTTATGTACACAACTCCTCCGAAACCGTTCAGTCGATCGATCTGAAACTATACACACGTCTTCTAAGACTTCTACACATATTGAAGATGTGCACCTTGGTGTTTTTATGGCGAAAAAATATTTTTTAACAAAAATATCGCCTTTTTAACTTAGCCATTTTTTCTTTATTTTTCTATACATTTCTATATACGGTACAGAGTTTGTGTACACAACTCCTCCGAAACCTTTCAGTCGATCGGTCTGAAACTATGCACACGTCTTCTACACATATTGAAGATGTGCACCTTGGTGTTTTTATGTCGAAAAAATATTTTTTAACAAAAATATCGCCTTTTTAACTTAGCCATTTTTTCTTCATTTTTCTATACATTTCTATATACGGTACAGAGTTTGTGTACACAACTCCTCCGAAACCTTTCAGTCGATCGGTCTGAAACTATGCACACGTCTTCTACACATATTGAAGATGTGCACCTTGGTGTTTTTATGTCGAAAAAATATTTTTTAACAAATATATCACCTTTTTAACTTAGCCATTTTTTCTACATTTTTCTATGCAATTCTATATACGGTACAGAGTTTGTGTACACAACTCCTCCGAAACCGTTTAGTCGATCGTTCTGAAACGATACACACGACTTCTACACATATTGAAGATGTGCACCTTGGTGTTTTTATGCCGAAAAAATATTTTTGTAACAAAAATATCGCCTTTTTAACTTAGCCATTTTTTCTTCATTTTTCTATACATTTCTATATACGGTACAGAGTTTGTGTACACAACTCCTCCGAAACTATTCAGTCGATCGTTCTGAAACTATACACACGTCTTCTACACATAATGAAGATGTGCACCTTGGTGTTTTTATGCCGAAAAAATATTTTGTTTAAAAAATATCACCTTTTTAACTTAGCCATTTTTTCTACATTATTGTATCCAATTCCCTATCATTTCTACTTTACACTCTACTTTTCTATCTCTGCCTAAATTAGTATACATGTTTAGCACAACGAGATTAAGAAATAATGCTATAGACTTTCAAATTCTCATTAATGTTTCTTGCCTTGGTGACAGCTTCACATTTCTGCATCTTCGCTGTCTGGCCAACATTCGACTGGCGTATTTTGTGACTTGCGGCACTCTTTTTGATTTTTTGGGTGGCAATGGGTTTCGTACCAGTACAGACAAAACATGATGATGACCCAATGTATACTTGTGGCTAGGAATGGAGAAATGGGGCTTATGGCAGGGCTCCAGATAAGTTTTGTGTCTAAAGCGTACTATACCCCCTGATTTCAAAATCATTGTGTATTTTACTTTCACAAATGGGTTTTTGATTTTCTTCATTACTAAATAGGGAACACATGATAAAAAAATACAACAACTGTAAACATTCACTTATTTGAGTTGCAAAAAGCAAACACTGTTTGCTTTTTGCAGCTCAACTAAGTGAATTTTCAACTTTCTGACATTATTTTCACTACTCAATTTGAAAATCAATGCATATTTTCACATTGCTGTGCGTATTTTGTACTCATACTTTTGATAACCAATGCGTATTCATGTAAAATAGTTGCGTAAAATACGCCTATACACACCTTATCTGGAGCTCTGTTATGGCATTTGTGGATATTTACACTTTTGATCTTCTAGCGCACTCCTGAATCCTGGTAAGGATCAAAACTATATAAGTTAGAAGCATGCTGGGTGTTTCAGTAATCAGAGACCGGGTGTGGAAGTTGTTCAAGCCAATTCCCACCCTTAACCCTGTCACCCCTAAGTAACTGGAATGGATTTTGATATGTTAATTTTGCAACCAATCCAACAGTCACAAAATGATTTTCTGACTAGTCCATTTATGAAAATGGGGTGTTTTTGTTCTAAAAAATATGTAAATTACTTGCAAAAAATGTAGATCCTGATGAGACGGCTCAAACCGAGCCGGCTCGTCTGGATATTCACTTTTTGCCAATACCACTATACAGGCATGTGGTGTTGAAAGGGTTAAATATAAGCCAAATGAAGAATGAAGGTTGTTTCAGTGACTGAATGGCGAACAGTGCGGGCCTTGATCAGACTGCGGATGGGCAGGCTGAGCTGGGGCTACACTGGTCGCATAACATGAGCTCCAGTTAAGGTGCGTACTTTGACCAACTTGGGGGGGGGGGGGATTTTGTTATTTCTTCATCAAAGTGGCAAGTTGGGAGTGCTTTAGAATCGTCTCATTGAGACGATTCTAAAGCACTCCCAACTTGCCATTTTTGATAGAGAAATAAGAAATTTACCTCCAAATTACGCACCTTAACTGAAGCTGTGATAACTTATAAGCCGTTGGTCCAATCACAACCACATTTTCAGATTATTACGTCAAAGGAAAAATCAAGGTGTGGAACACCAGTTATATGTTTCGTTGTTTTCAATAGTCTCCAGAATAATGGCAGAATGAAAGGGTCAAATGACTGATCAAGGCTAATGTATCACAGATCTTCAGATAAGGTGCGTATTGTCATATTTTACGCACTTATTTTAGCAGAATACTCATTGATTATCAATAAGGTGCGTATTGGCGTATTTTACGCACTTATTTTAGCAGAATAAGCATTGATTATCAAAAGTGGGAGTACAAAATACTCACAGCAATGTGAAAATACGCATTGATTTTCATATGGAGTAGTGAAAATACTGTAATAAAGTTGAAAAATTTCTTACTTTAGCTGCAAAGTTTGCTTTTTGCAGCTTAAATAAGTGAATTTAAAAAAAAATATATTATTTGTTCCCTATTTAATAAGGAAGAAATCCAATACATGTAATACATTTGTAAAAGTAAAATACGCATTGAATTTGAACTATGGAGGTATAATACTCATTACTCTTTAGATACAAAACTTATCTTGAGCTGTCAGAGCTCCAGATAAGCTGCGTATTTGCTTAAATACCCAATTAAAATTGCCAACACCCAAATGCCAAGACATGTTTTCATTTCGAAGCAAACCATTCAATAATTGCTGTCTGTTGATATGTGAACAGCAGTGTGACTATTTTACCAAATGAAAATTTTAAAATGCCCAATTAATTGCTTCAGAAATGATGGAGTGGAAATACTCAATTACTAATTCCTTATCTGGAGCGCTGCCAGAGGGTCACTATTGAAAACAGTGTATTACAAATGTCACTGAGGTTTATAACAAAACAATTATTAATATTTCTCTTTCTAACAGGTTACAGATGCCTGAAAACATATTTATCGACCCTCAATATCGTTTTTCAAAATGCTCACAGCTGTTTACAGGGTCTCAGTTGTATGCCTAGTTTTGTCACGTAATGTTAACGTCCAATGTCAGGGATTCCGCTGGGGAAAATAAAAAAATCGCCACTTCAAAAAAAATAAAACAATTGGCGATAAAAAATTACAATTTTCGAGAAAATAAATCAAAAAAATATTTCGAACATTGTAATTTTTTATCGCCAATTGTTTATTTTTATCGCCAATTGCTAAAGTGGCGATCGCCAGCGGAATCCCTGAATGTGTTTTGTCTGTATGTGACGTGTATGTATGTGTCCGATTATGATTGTTGGTCAAGTGATGCACGGGTGATTTTTACGGGTCGTTTGGTGGTAATAATAAAATAGCTGATATTTACCGACACTCAACAATGTAAGGTCACTTTTGCTTTCTACAGATAGCTCGTTTTGTCGGTACTTCAGAAATAGTTTTATTTCTTTTGTCGCCTATTACTGGTAAGTGTTGTTTAAGTTATTTGCCTATTACATGTATAATGTTGACTGTTTCTACGGTTACTAGTCTGGTTATGTCAGGTGATAAAATGTGTCAGGCTCCAGATAAGGAATTTGTAATTGAGTATTGTCACTCCATCATTTCTGAAGTAATTGGGTATTTCAAAATGTTAATTGGGTAAAATAAAATCACACTACTGTTTACACATCAACAGACAGCAATTATTGAATAGTTTGCTTTGAAATGAAAACATGTCTTGGCATTTCATTAGAATTGTCTCCTTGGAGACAATTCTAATGAAATACCAAGATGTGTTTTTTTAGAAAATAAGAAAAATATGCTATATTTGTGGTCTGTTTATTGTTTTCTGCAACATGATAAAGGCACCATAACATTTGTATTGCTTTTTGATACTCGCTACTTCTGATTTCAATTGGGTTTTTGGCAATTTTGATTGGGTATTTACGCAAATACGCAGCTTATCTGTAGCTCTGGTCTGTTCAAATTAAATATAATTATGAATGTTACCACATGTAAAATTAATGATTTTGTTTGGTTATAAACGCATGACATACGCCCGTTTGTTTAGGTCTAATTAATAATGAATAATCTAGCGCTAGTCCACTAATTATATTCTATTACTCTGAGAGTATTCTAAAGACATACAGTGGAACCTCTCTAAACCAGACACCCTGGGAGGTCCCCAGGGTGTCCGGCTTAGCCATGTTCCACTGCACTGTAATACAGCCAGATGAGCACTCCCAAGACATGCATGGGTACTTTACGATCATGAACATGCATTGTAATCTGTGTCAATTGAATCCATAAAAATTAAGCATACACATGTTTACTGGGTGTCCGGTTTAGAGAGGTTCTACTGTCAGGGATTCCGCTTTTACAATTTTCGAAAAAAATAAAAAAAAAATAAAGAAAATTTTGATTTTTTTTCTTGAAATTTTTGATTTTTTTATTGCCAATTGTTTTATTTTTTTTGAAGTGGCGATTTTTTTATTTTTCCCAGCTGTATAATTATCGTCATGTTTTCTATCAACGGTAACATAATTATCATTCATAATGCAAAGCTACCTCATGATCTTGGTCATAATTCACATAGGTGCCGTGTAACATGATTATTTAAAAGTTCATTCTATATCTTTCCGATCCATTGGTTGAGAAAATGGCCTTTTCATGACACTTGCGCTAGCGTAGCCCCAGATCAGGCTACGCCGATGTGCAGTCTAATCTGTGGCCCGTTTCACTAAACTTTGTACGACTAAAATGTTTGTAAGTGCAAAATTATGATCATTCAATTTCAGATTAACAACGTTTTCTTGTAAATCATTATTGGATTTACATTTATTGAGCATAGGCTGCATATGCAGCCTATGCTCAATAAATGTAAATCCATCAATTGAATTTTCCAGACGATAAATGTGCACTTACAAACATTTTAGCTGTACAAAGTTTAGTCAAACGGCCCCCAGGTGCTGCGTTGTTTGCAGTTCTATAAACTTATAAACCCTACTATCTGTCACAGGGTAATCCCAGATCAACCTGCTCGAATGTGCAGTCTGATAAGGTACTATACCATTCGTTGAATCGTAAGTAAACGGATACGATTCTCTCATTAGTAATTACGAGAATGATAAGAATGTGAGGTTTACCATAATCTGCGATAAATTGGAAACTGTTATTGTCTGTTTGTACTTGTACAGTCGAACCTGTGCTAAAGACCACCTCCGAATAGCAATCACCTGGCTGTAAAGGCCACAATTGTGTTGTCCCAATGGCACAATTACTATATAAATGACCCTGCGAATAAAGACCACCTGTGAACAAAGGCCAGATTTTTCACTTCCCATGGCTGGTCTTTATTCACAGGTTGGACTGTATGTGTTTTCAGGCCATCGACGTTTGTATTTTACAAATAAACTTCGGACCGACATCACTTGGTCTGATTCCCCCACAAATGGCCACACCCTGTGACCGATCCCGGCACCTCCCACTTACAAGGCAGTCACTCTACCGACTGAGCTAACCAGGCACAGACACATATCTTCTCTCCTGAGTTACTACAGTAGAACCCCTCTAAACCGCACACAGAGAACATTTGTTGAGCTTAATTTAGATATATTTCATTGCCGTTAACTCTGTGTATGATCTCTATGCAGCCACGCATGTCTTGAAGTAGTCATCTATCTGTTTTACAGTGGAACCTCTCTAAGGCGAACACCCTGGGGACCTTCCAGGGTGTCCGGTTTATAGGGGTTCCACTGTAGATCTGTATCATGAGACAAATAATTGTACCTACCTGTATCCCCTGGACAAAATTTGGGGGATACGATCGATTTGACACCGAACATCTTCCGCATCTGCTGCACACTTCTTTTCCGGAGCATAACTCGAATACCCTTCAGAATATTTTCATGGAACTTCACGCATGCATAGATCATGACCCAAAGGTGTGTCATGCGCAAGAATGACAAGTCTTGCCATGCTAATATTCAAGTTATCTCCCTCTGTTTGTTCAAGCACTGATGTCTTGTCTAGAGCTTAACTCGAATACCCTGTGGAATATTTTCATGAAAATTCACACATGCATAAACCACGACCCAAAGGTGTGTTGCGCGCAAGAATGATAACTCTTGGCTCACAATTTTTATGCCACCGGGTTTCGAAGAAACGGGTGGCATATAGTGTTTGGACCGTCCGTCCGTCTGTCCGTCCGTCAGTCACACTTTTCGGTTAACCACTTTGTCACAGTTTCTCAAATATGCTGCAGGTGGCATCCGCGTTCGACAGACGCATTTCTTGTTTTATTAGTTATCTCCCTTTGTTTGTACACTGATTGCTTGTCTGGAGCATAACTCAAATACTTTTTGGAATATTTTCATGGAACTCACAAGAGTGATAACTTGCCTCACTACTAGTTTGAGTTATGTCCCTTTATTTTTATTTTGTGCACTGATTTCTTGTCCTTAGAACACTTGAATACCCTTTGGAATAGTTTCATGAAACATCACACATGCATAGACCGCAGCTCAAAGGTGTGTTGCGTGCTAGAATGACAACTCTTGCCTTGCTAATTTTTTAGCTACCTATGTCCTTTTGTTTTTTGCGCACTTATTTATTGTATTTTCATGAAACTTCACACATGAATAGACCACGACCCAAAGGTGTGGTGCATGCAAGATAGATAACTCTTGCCTCACTATTTTTTTAGTTGCCTCCCTTTTGTTTTTCGCAGATTTATGTTTTCCTGTCAATCCAAAACTTAATTATTAGTAACACCTTTCATTTTTCAATAACTTACGAGCCGCTTCATCGAGTTTGATAATATTCGGTCACAATGTGTGTAGGGATGGCATTTGTTTTGCATACGAGGCCATCCATAATTATATCTCCGTTTCCTGTAACCCGACCGACCCGCTAAAAACGGTGCGACCCGATTTTTTTTTATTGCAATTTCGTTTACAATTTTTTTTTTTTTCTTAATGCTACAGTGGGTTAAAAGGGTCGCTGGCCTTAAATGGCATACATGTTCAAACAACAACACGTACAGCAATTGACCTACTTTTATTGCAAGACTTGCAATATTGAATATATTGTGACAGAAATAAATAGAAATTGCCTACCGAACGACCCACTTATAAAATTTTGGGTCGGGTTACAGGAAACAAACAATTTTTTCAGGACGGCCCCACCCATTTCGTTTGTTTGTTTTTTATCAAGGCTGCCAGCGAGGGATTAGCTTAATGATAACGATGCCCTCATTTGTGTAGTGGCTGCCTGTAGTAGGGGAGGGGGATACACATGTGCTTGTGGATGTGCCACAATGGAAACGTGGGTGGAAGGTGGGTGCAAGCGATGGGTAATTTAACGATCGGGGTTCATCCTTACCGGAATTCCGACTGGAGACCTGGTTTGGCCCTCATATACGTCTTTGGCATTTTGTATGTGACAGTTGAATCTGGTTATACCCCTTATGTGAGTATTACGATTATTCGTAATTCTATTTTAGGGGAAGGGGCCAAGTGACTTTGGTGTGGTATGGACCTGCCACCAGGTCTGGTTATTCTAATTTCTGGGCTGAATATATTGTTTCTCGATGTAAATATTCAGTTCTGATTTTGGAATTTTCCCCCCAATGCAGCAGGTTAAAATGGAATCGAACCCGTTTGCCCGGCCTTACATGACCTTAGCTGTTGATAGGCCGTTAAACACCAATAAACAAACAAACACAATGGAAACACAAGATGTTGATGATCATTTACATATTTAGTAAATTACAGATATCTACCACAATGGGAGTGAAGGAAACTGTCGATACCAAGATCCAGGACCACAAGGTGATGGTGTTTGCAAAGTCGTGGTGCGGGTATTGTCGCATGGCCAAGGAGGTCCTCAAGAAGTACGTCGGTACGGAGCTGAGTGACGGCGACTACGAGGTCTGGGACATCGATAGCGATTCCAACGAGGGGGCCATTCAGGACTACCTGGCCAAACTCACCGGGGCACGCAGTGTCAGTTTGCATATGTTCACCTTTGATTCTGGGAGAGACCAATGGGGCAATTATGCTAATGTCCTGGGGCCCGTTTCACTAAACTTTGTATGATAAAAATGTTCGTATGAAGATTTCTATGATTTGCTTCTCACCTTAACATGTTTCTCAAATGATACCATTTTGTACCTACGGGTTCATGTCATTTATGATAGCATATCTGTGAAAGGTTTTCCACAATCGAATATCAGAACAAATCGATGGTCTAGTAACATAAGGTCGTAACTGCTATGCTGTAGCATAGCAGTTACGACCTTATGTTACTAGACCATTGAAATGTTATTGTGGATTTTGCACTTACGAACTTCTTAGTCATATGAAGTTTAGTAAAACGGGCCCCAGAGCTTCAGATAAGTGTTGTATCTAAAGAGTATTACTGGCATATTTCAAATTCAATGCATATTTTCTTTTACAAATAGGAAACAAATGATAAAAAATAAAACAAATTTAAAAATGCTTTTTAAATGTCACTCCCAATGCTCAAAACTTTCTTATAGTTTACTCAAGTTTCCGAACCAATTGTTATCTGTGAAACATAGTATAGTCTCAGCATGTGACAGGATAGGAGGACTTCATCATAATTGTTCCATATGTCTCTTCCATACTAAGTTTGTCCTAGTTTGTGAACGAACGGCTTGTCAGTATCTATAATCACATCCAATTTTCTCCGAATATGTTGCACTTAATCAGTTATTTGGAGACGAGGCAGAGACAGTGTCAATGGAAAAAGAAATCTTGTTGAATATTGAAGCACTTGACGTTTACGTTTAATTTCTTGTCTATTCATTATGTGAACAACTTGCACATTGAGAAAATGTTACAAGTAACATTATGATGACTCCAAACTAAAATATGTAGCGTGTCAGATGATGTCCGAGATATAGAGATTACTATGCTAGTGTCTTGATATCAAGTTTATCAGGCAAGGCTTGGAAACGTGTAGGAATTCCGAGGCTTGCCAAGGAATTCCTACCGTTTCCGAGCCGAACCTGGTGTTCTATTTATCAGGTAACGTTTTGACCATGAGTGTGATGTTTGATCTGGAACTACACTGGTCACAAATTCCCTAACCCAGCCTTAACCCTTTCAACACCACAGACCTCTATAGAGACAATGTTTGCAAACAGTGCAGATCCAGATGAGCAGATCTCATCAGGATCTCCACTGTTTGTTAATAATTTTAAACGTCGTACAGATTACCCTTTTAGAAGAATGGGATAATTTGTATGAACAAAATTAATGAAATAGCGTGAAACATTGGCATGGAACATCCTATTAAGTTACTTGGTGTTGAAAGGGTTAAACGACCTTAGCAAGAGCTGTTCATAGACACCAATAAATCAAATGAATCGTTCACAAATCCCAATAGTCACATTTCTCCAGTCGCAGTCACATGTAAGTCACATGTAAGCACTTTCTGTTGTAGGTGCCTCGTGTATTCATCAATGGGAAATGTATAGGTGGGGGAACGGAAACCCAAGCCGCAGATCAGAGCGGCCAGCTCAAGAAGATGCTTGCTGCTTCATGAGGGCCTGTGATACATCAACTATCGGAAACCTGTCAATTTTTAGATCTAACATCTTTATACTAGTTTATATTGTATTTATACCTCCCAACATACATGTACATACTATGTGCATGTAGGGGGGTATATTAGTTTTCGTAAGTCCGTCTGGCTCTTGCCTTCCGACATTCCGTCTGTTTGTAACATCTGGGGGCCGTTTCATTAAACTTTGTATGACTAAAATGTTTGTAAGTGCAAACTTATGATAGTCTGTAAATTTAACATTAACGCTGTTTTCTTGTAAACAATTATTGGATTTACATTTATTAAGTATAGGCTGCATATAGTATAGGCTGCATATGCAGCCTATGCTCAATAAATGTAAATCCATCAATTGAAATTTCCAGACGATCCTAAATTTGCACTTACAAACATTTTAGTCATACGAAAGTTTAGTGAAACGGCCCCCAGGCCCGTGTAATATTTTATTGTTTATAGTTGCTGCATCATTATTATTTCTTGTACAAGTACCAGGCATCAGTGTACAGGGCGAAGCGGGCGAAATTCTCTCCCTAAATTGTCCGACTTCTCCCTATTTTGAGTTGAGGGATAAGTTTTTCACTATATAAAACAGAAATTTTGGTCTATTTTCTCAATTTTTTAGTGAACCCTGAAGTACGTACCTTTCAGTATGGAGGTTCAGCTTTGAAGGAGATATTTTTAGTGTACACTAAATTTGTATTAACTCTTTGCATGCTGGGAAATTTGTGGGCTATAAATAGTTCAAAAATAGCAGACGACAATTCATTGTATTTTCTTTTATTTCTCCCAGAGGACGCAATTCTAATGAAATTCCAAGACATATTTACAGAGAGAAATAAGAAACATACTCCTAATTTGTTGGATGTTATTTTCACCGCTAGCATGCAAAGTTAATGTGTTCGAAATGCCATATGTGTTCGCAACTGTAAGTCTGGTTGGTTTAAAGCGTCATGCGCTTGTTTATCATCATCCATATTCTCGTTCTATAGCCCACCCATGCTGTCCACGGTCAATATCAAATGAACTAGAAATTTTGTGTATATTTTTTTAATAAATTGTTAGTCAACAGTTTGTGTTTGTACAGTGAAACCTCTCTAAACCGGACACCCTGGGCTGTCCTGCCCAGGGTGTCCGGCTTAGAGAGGTTTCACTGTAAACCAGGCATTCGATCATTTTGAGCCACAGTTGTGTGTTATGCGATCACGAACAGACATTAACACCCGAGATAAATGACCAAGAAATTCATCACATGTGTTTTCTTGGTTTAGAAAGATACGTTTGCACAAAAAATCACTTTTTGGAGCTGCTGTTTTCTTTTTTCAGATCAATTAAGCGTTTTTAACTTAGTTACATCATTTTTACTCCTCATTTTGAAAATTAATGAATATTTTGTATGCCCACTTTTGAAAATTAATGCATATTCAGCTGAAATAAATGTGTAAAACGCATCAATACGTGCCTTATATGGAGCTCACGATCTACTGATTATTCGTACAGTGGCCGGAGGTATTGGCCTGGGATATACGTACATGTCTATACATCTTCCATGACTTGATTATGCACACCTACCTGTACTATGACTTGCTTGCCTCAATAATATGGAACGTCAAATCTACAAAAACTCAAATAATTAACCCTTGCAATGCTGAATTAAATGTTGTCGTCTGCTGTTAATTTTTTATTTTCTATTTTCCTGTTCAAAAACATGGTTTGACAGCACTTTGGAATCATTTCCAATGGAAATGATTCTAAAATGCTGCCAAACCATGTTTTATTGACAGAAAAGTTAAAATATGAAACAACAGCAGACGACACTTTTCGCTTCCCGCATTCTAAGGGTTAATGCTAGCTCTAAATACTTGGAGCTAGCATTAAATATTTAAAGCTAGCTCCAAATTATTTGAAGCGCTCTCTAAATCATTTGCAGCTAGATCTAAATATTTAATGCTAGCTCTAATTATTTAGAGCTAGCAATAATTATTTGAGTTTATGTAGATTTGGCGTTCCAGGAACAGCTAGCATTAAATGTCTAGCATTAAATGTTTGCAGCTAGCATTAATTATTTGAGTTTATGTAGATCTGGGGCCCGTTTCACTAAACTTCCTACGACTAAAATGTTCATAAGTGCAAAATTATGATAGTCTGTAAATTTCACATTAACAATGTTTTCTTGTAAATAATTGTTGGATTTACATTTATTGACCATAGGCTGCATATGCAGCCTATGCTCAATAAATGTAAATCCATCAATTGATATTTCCAGACGATCCTAAATTTTCACTTACGAACATTTTAGTCGTAAGAAGTTTAGTGAAACGGCCCCCTGGTGTTCTATACAAGTAGGATCTGGTTCTGCCTTGTTCTCTGTCCTCGTAGTATCTGTGCTTCACCATTTGCCATAAAGGATTCCCGGGTCTCGGAAATAACACTTTGTATATGTGGCTGTGACTGGAGAAATGTGGCTTATGGGATTTGAGACCCGTGTAGCTCCTGATCAACTAGCACACTGTAACCTGATAACGATCTATATTCCTTGTTAGACGCATGGCTGGTGTTTCATTGATGGAATAGCGACCAGTGCAGATCCTGATCTGGATCTACACTGGTCTCAAAACCAATAAGCGTGATTTCTTCAGTCACAGCCACATATATGTATCAGGTAACGAACTTGCCAAATACATACCGACTGAGAACACTGTCTTATCAGGCATTGACCTGATACTAACATACGTGTTGTAACAAATTGAAAACTGACGTTTCGTTGGTTGACTGACATCGCATGATGTTGCCAAAAGACATCAGTGCAATGTGAACAAGACGACATTCTTTCCAACGTAAACTATTGTATATTTAAGTATATAATTTGACTATCGGCCAGCATAAAACGTTACCTGATAAATAGAATACCAGGCTAGTGGTGGGTGGTGGTCGGGCGAATGAGACGGTGTAAATTAACGGTATGGGTTCCTCCTTATAGGAATCACGATTTGCCTGGTTTGACCCTCAGTTACGTTTTTATCTTTGGCTCTTTAGTTACCTGGGTTATAGTTTTGTTATTGTAAATATTCAGTTCTGATTTTGGGATTTTCCCCCCATTTGTACATGTACTTGAACATGTACATGTACTTGTACAGGTAATATATGGGATTTAGTACTAAACCCATTGACCCGGCCTTAAATGACCTTAGCTGTTCATAGGCCGTTAAACCCCAACAAACAAACAAAACCAGGCTAGTGTCTGTTGATATCAAGTGTACCAGGCTCAGCTCAGAAAGGGTAGGAATTCCTACACATTTCCTAGCCTTACCTTATAAATATGATATCAAAAGACACCAATGTGGCAGGTGGGAGCATGCAATGGTTAATTTAACGATCAGGGCCCGGTTGTTCAAAACATCCGTTAGCTTAACGGACTGTTAAATCCTTAACTGAATGGTTAAAATCTCTGTTAAAACAGAGATTTTAACCATTCAGTTAAGGATTTAACAGTCCGTTAAGCTAACTGGTTTTAACAGATTTAACAGTCCGTTAAAGATTTAACAGTCCGTTAAGCTAACTGGGCCCGGTTGTTCAAAACATCCGTTAGCTTAACGGACTGTTAAATCATTAACTGAATGGTTAAAATCTCTGTTAAAACAGAGATTTTAACCATTCAGTTAAGGATTTAACAGTCCGTTAAGCTAACTGGTGTTTTGAACAACCGGGCCCTGGTGTTTTGAACAACCGGGCCCAGGCTTCATCCTTACCGGAATCCTGACCTGGTTTGGCCCTCATGTACGTTGTTGGCATTCATGTATGCGACAGTTGAATCTGGTTATACCCCTTATGTGAGTATTGCGATTATTTGTAATCCTATTACTTTTAGGGGAAGGGGCCATGTGACTTTGGTGTGGTATGGGCCTGGTACCAGGCCAGGTTATTCTAATTTCAGGGCCGAATATATTTTTTTCGATGTAAATACATGTATTCCATTCGGATTTTCCTTCCAATGGAGCAGGTTAAATACGGGATCAAACTCGTTGGCCCGGCCTTAAATGACCTTAGCTGTTGATAGGCTGTTAAACAAAATCAATCAAATAAAAAGACACCAGACTTGTATTCTCTACCTGCTATATATGGATGTATTACATGTGACATTTATAGGATTTACATTAATTTATCAGATGTATTTCTTGAACGGAGGCAAAACACGCAGCAAGAAATAATTAGCTTAAACAGTATTCTATTTTATCGGAATAAGAATAAGTTCAGGGATTCCGCTGGGGAAAATAAAAAAATCGCCACTTCAAAAAAACAAAAAACAACAGTGCAATTTTCGGGGAAAACAAAAATATATATTTTTTTATCGCCAATTGCGAAAGTGGCGATCGCCAGCGGAATCCCTGGTTGTTATGTCTCTGTGTTCGTCCATCCATCTGTCCGTCCCAGATTTGCGTCAATGTTTTTGGCTATCTACTATCTACATTACTGTACGTCGGATTTACTTATTGCATCAATATTTTCATTCTGTATGTTTTATGATATTATATGATTTAGAAATTTGCTTTAAAGTTTTTGAGGGGTATATCCAGAGCTCCAGATAATCTTTGTGTCTAAAGCGTACTACACCCACTGATTTCAAAATCATTGCGTATTTTACTTTTACAAGTGGATTATTGATTTTCCTCATTACTAAATAGGGAACAAATGACAAATATTTCAAATTTAAACATTCACTTATTTGTGCTGCAAAAAGCTCAACTAAGTGAATTTTCAACTTTATGACAGTATTTTCACTACTCAATTTGAAAACCAATGCGTATTCGGCTAAAATAATTGCGTAAAATACGCCAATACACGCACCTTATCTGGAGCTCTGTATATCTTCCATCAATACTTCTGATTTTTTTGGTTTGAAGTGGTTTCCAGTGGAGAAAATCTATGTTACTAGAAAACTTGGAAAGTACATGATTGTGGTAGAGTAAAATTGATATTAACCCTTAGACTGCTACACAACAATTGTCATCTGCTGTTGCTTTTATATCTTGCCTTATTTCTCAATAAAAACTTGGTTTGACAGCACTTCAGAATCTTTTCCATTGGAAATGATTCTGAAGTGCTGTCGCATGTTGTAAATTATTCTAAAGTGCTGTCAAAGCATGTTTTTGATGATAAAAATGGAAAATAGGAAATAAACAGCAGACAATAAAAAATTAAGATAGCGGTGTAAGGGTTAATCATATTATAAGTTATTGTGCTTCTACATCAAACATGGTGTAATATTTCCCTTCTGAATCTTTTGTCACACGAGGCGCAGACTGTGATTTCAATACAGTTTCTGGAAGTTTGTACTAGAAATCAAACGGTTTGATTGGGTGAGCCTCAACCAATGAAACTATGATTTGAAGACATGTTCTAAATTTTGTTTTTGAAATCAATTTGGGTGAGCCTGAGTAGACCTCTGCTACAACCAACCAACCTGCATGATTTCAACCATGATACTGGGTCGTGGTCGGGCGAACACGACAGCGTAAATTAACGGTATGGGTTCCTCCGTATAGGAATCACGATTTGCCTGGTTTGGCCCTCGGGTACGTTTTTATCTTTGGCTCTTTAGTTACCTGGGAGTTGAATTGGGTTATTGCCCATTATAAAAGTAGTAAGATTATTACTGATCCTACTGCTTTTGGGAGAGGGCCAAGTGATTCTGGTGTGGCGAGGACCTGGCATCAGATCAGGATTATTCTGATTTCAGGGCTGAATATATAGTTTTTTTATTGTAAATATTCAGTTCTGATTTTAGGATTTTCCCCCCTTTTGTATGTGTATTTGTACAGGTAATATATGCGATTTAGTACTAAACCCATTGACCCGGCCTTAAATGACCTTAGCTGTTGATAGGCCGTTAAACCCCAACAAACATCAACCATGATATTGGAGGACATACTCGGATAGTTTTATATTTCCAGCCAACATTTGTGTTTATGTTTACCCATCATTACATATCTAGAGGATCTTACGTGAGTGATGATTTTATTATGACATTTATTAAACGCGTTAATACGTATTGTATTAAATCATCACTCGTGTGAAATTCAATTTATTGCATATTAAGCACAATACATTGGAGCTGTACTGGTCATCTATCATGTTTTCTGTAGCGGCCAAATTTGCATATGTATTACACTAGTGTAGGTATTATGATTTTGATTATAGGAATGAATGGCCTTTTTGTAGAATTTATCGGGCTATAAACGTGGAAAAGTCGCGGGAATACTGGACGAAGGCCGGAAGGCCTCGTCCAGTATTCCCGCGACTTTTCCAAGTTTATATCCCCGATAAATTCCACAAAAAGGCCATTCATTCCTTATAATTCCAGCATTTGAAATAAATTCATCAAGAAAATGTGTTTAATTTCCGTTTTCTTAAGAATTATTTTAACTGCGCCTCACGGTTACGGAAAGTAGTTTGGCGTGGGAGTTTACTGGGATATAAATTTTGGACAGAGACTTGCTACGGGCCAATCAAATGTTAGGGAATTGTGTAAATATTTTTGTGCTGGAATTATTACACTGTGAAAACCCATTTTATGTAATAACTATTTATTACTCACTATGGAAAAGAAGCTAATTGTCAGTTGGGCACGTCATCTAGGAGCTATATACACATTTTCATAAACCGGTTATTTCTATATACGAGTATGTGGCTGTGATTGGACAAATGGGACGGACTTATGGCATGCAGTGGGTGGTTGGTTGGGAGCAGGCAAAGGGTATATTTAACAACAGGGTTCACCCTTACCAAAATTCTTGGTTTGACCATCAGTTTTAGCTTTCTGGTATGTGAGAGTTGAATCTGGTTATACCAATTATAAAGGTAGTATGATTACTACTACTCCTATTACTTTCAGGGAGTGGGGCTAAGTTACTCTGTTGTGTTGAGGACCTGGCACCAGATCAGGATATTCTAATTTCAGGGGCCCCGTGCAGGCACCGGGGCGGGATCAACTGATCCTGAGAATAGTGCTGCAGTAGCCATTGCTTGTTGTAAAAGGCGACTAAACTGGCTTAACGATTGGGTTCATACTTTCCGGAACCCACTATACCGAATTTGGCCCTCATGTACATTTTTGGCTTTCTTGTATGTGAGAGTTGAGTCGGGCTATGCCCCATATATAAAAGTAAGATTAGCGCTAATCCTATTACTTTTAGGGGATGGGATAAATGATGCTGGTGTGGCGAGGGCCTGGCACCAGATCAGGTTGTTCTAATTTCAGGACTGAATATATATTTTGATTGTAAATATTGAGTTCTGAAGTTGGGATTTACCCCCCTTGGACAGGTGGATATGGGACTCGACCCCATTGACCCGTCTGCGTGTAGACTCCCTGAGGCTTGTACCTCTATGTCAGAAAAGCGGACGTTAAACCCTATTCACTCACTCACTCACTAATTTCAGGGTTGAATATATTTTTTTTTGTAAATGGATTCTGTTCTGATTTTGGGATTTCCCCCATGAAATGCGGATTCGACCCCATTGATCCGGCCTGAAATAACCTTAGCTGTTGAGAGGCCGTTAAACACCAATAATTCCAGCACAAAAATATTTACACGATTCCCTAACATTTGATTTGTCTGTAGCAAGTCTCTGTCCAAAATTTACATCCCAGTAAACTCGCACGCCACACTATTTTCCGTAACCGTGAGTCGCAGTTAAAATAATTCTTAAGAAAACGGAAAATAAACACATTTTCTTGATGAATTTATTTCAAATGCTGGAATTATAAGGAATGAATGGCCTTTTTGTGGAATTTATCGGGGATATAAACTTGGAAAAGTAGCGGGAATACTGGACGAGGCCTTAAAAAATTACAATTTTCGAAATTAAATAAGAAAAAAAAGAAAAGTATTCCCGATAAATTCCACAAAAAGGCCATTCATTCCTATATTAAATAAATAAATAAATAATGATGGCATCCATGTCAACCTAATGTACAATTGTCTGTCTGTCCGTGGCCATGCACCACGTTCAAATCTGACAAGTGTGTAAAAGTATGATCCCTATCAGTATAGTGGTGGACATTCTCATCTTTTAAAAACACAATGTCTCGTTAACAGTAATTCTACTATTATTTATATCTGTCGGTTTCCATTACTTTGAAATTATTTCACATTAAATGTGCCCAAAAATAAACGAGTTACTTGACTTTGGATTTCCTCCTGTAGTGAATAGTAATTAAATTGCCGCTGCACTCCGCGCCGGCGTAAAATGTTTCTCTCGAAAAATGCACCGGTTTTTCGATGCGATGCCACTCTGCTCTACTTAGAGCTATCGCATAAACACATTTTTCATCTTGTAACAGTGCAAATTTCATATGCTGATTGCTAAACGAAAATGTGATTATGCAGCGTCTTCTGCAATTAGCTGAATTGGAATCCGGCATATATTTCGACTTGAAACATTTTCGCCGGTGCAGAGTGCAACACTAGTGTATTAGTTATGGAGAGGACCTTGTGCATGTAAAACTCTTGTGCCTTAGGCAGTTTGATTGTCAGAGTCTTGGTAATTTCAAGCAAAATGGGATATAGCGTTATTCCGTGTGCTTACGTCCATGTACATATGTTAGTAACCCCTTTCATTATAGTTTTCGTAATTCTGTCCGTCCACATTAAAGTTTTTGGGTAACCATTATCTCTGTAACGGTAAGTCGGATTGACCTCCAACTTCATGTAGTTCCTTATCATCATCGATATTTTCATTCCATACCACACCCATACGGCCTTCACGTTCAAGGTCAACTTACTTAGAAATTTGCATCCGTCAAATTTGCGTTAAAGTTTTCTGGTACCCATTATCTCTGCAACGGTAAGTCGGACTGACATCAAACTTCATATACTACCTTATCATCATTCATATTTCCAAGGTCAAGGTCAAATTACTTTTGGTTAATGTTTTTTGAAATATTTGTGTTTCATTTGTCGTATACATGAGCATCTGTTCACTTTCTCTAATTTCTTGTGAGTGGTGGTCAGGCGAATGAGACGGCGTAAATTAACGGTATGGGTTCCTCCTTATAGGAATCACGATTTGCCTGGTTTGGCCCTCAGGTACGTTTTTATCTTTGGTTCTTTAGTTACCTGGGAGTTGAATTGGGTTATTGCCCATTATAAAAGTAGTAAGAGTATTACTGATCCTACTGCTTTAGAGAGGGGCCAAGTGATTCTGGTGTGGCGAGGACCTGACATCCGATCAGGATTATTCTGATTTCAGGGCTGAATATATAGTTTTATTATTGTAAATATTCAGTTCTGATTTTGGGATTTTCCCCCCATTTGTACATGTGCTTGAACATGTACATGTACTTGTACAGGTAATATATGGGACTTAGTACTAAACCCATTGACCCGGCCTTAAATGACCGTAGCTGTTGATAGGCCGTTAAACCCCAACAAACAAACAAACAAATTATCTAATTTATTAACACTTGCGACACTACACACCTCAATACTTGTGTTTGCAAACATGTGTATATCCAGATGAGCCGGCTCGTAAGGAGCTGTCTCATCGGGATCTGCACTTTTTTTAAAAGAAAAAAAACCCTCATTATAACTAGACTCGACTGAAAATCATTGTGTGACAATTGGATTGGTCCTTTAAATTTAACATCATATTCTATTCCAGTTATTTAGTTTTGAAGGGCTAATAACTTGTTAACTGGCATGCTTATTTATCATACATATTTTCATTCCCCAGACATGCTCCACCAAGCTCAAGGTCAAATAACTTTGAAATGTTTGGTTCAGTATATTTTTCAATCCAGTAGAAAAATCGCTATAACATGTTATGCCATATGACCGATTGGCTTGAGACTTCATATGCATATTTATTATCATACATATATTCATTTTCTGCCCCATAAATGCTCCCCCTCCCGGTGCTCCATGTCTAGGTCAATACATTTCTGTCCAGTAGTTGAGTTTCTCCATTCTGCTATAGCTTCTTTACTGTATAGACGATTGACTGCAAACATCATGTGTATGTGCTTTATTGCACATTTTCCCATTGTCCATGGTAAAGGTCACAGGAATTAGGTTCGAGATTTCCGTTTAGGATTCCCGTTTCGCATTTGCCTTTACGTATTTTATTTGTTTAATCCCTTATTTGATTTTGGTAATGGGTTATAGTGTGTATCTATGCGTACCACATATTGCATGGCTCGAAGGCAAGACGACTAATTCCGGGAAATTCTTGTGACTGAAGATAAGTAAATAATACCCAACAGAATGCTCACAACAGTCCAACCGTTTTGTTCCGTTTGAATTACAAATGCCATTGGCTGAAACAGGCTCCTATATCCACTGTATTTCTATTGTAAACAAAACACTTGATTGAAACTTCCTCATTAAATGTCGGTCTTCAAGGAAACGATATTTATAATTGACCGCATTGTTTCATTGTTCGTGAACTATTATGAAGAGTCTCTTATCTTGCAATTACATAATCTCCATGACAACACATCATGATGGTGCTCAAGGTCTCGTCATATGCTGTTGTCTGTAATCCACCATGAGAAAAGTGGTTTATGATATGAAGCACACGAAACACGTGTAGCACCCACAACATGTAACGTTGATATCGGCCACGTGTTAAAGCAACGGACCTAAGTAACTTAGGTCCGTTGCTTTAACACGTGGCCGATATCAACGTTACATAAAGTATGTAAATACATCTGGGACATTTTCTGGCAAAACAGTTATTCACCATTACCCCACGTATTGATTGGCATTATTATACATTTTATATCAGACGTAAATTTCCACACTGATATCGTAAGATAACTTACGCAGAGAAAAATAGGTACAAAACATTTATTACACTGAAAAGGCGATCAAGCCAAGCTGTTAGAACTACTTTTTATCGCGGAAGACTCGTGTTTTTTAAAAGTTCAACCCACAAAATACGTCCTGCGACCAACATACGCTCATTTGTATAAAAGCTGTAAGACCTCAAATTTGGAAGTTGGTTATATAATTTGTCGCTAGCGCTCGAATAAAATTCAGTATTTAATGTTTAATTGCGTGCTGATACGTTGCGGCATATTCAATGCATTTATAGACTTTGGTTCCTTACTTCAACCTGTGGTGCGGGTATGTACGGCCGTGGCAGGCCCGTACGCAGAGGGAGTGCGACAGGTGCGTACACACTCCCCTTAACCCGTTCAACACCACAGGCCTGTACAGTGGTATTGGCAAACAGTGTAGATCCAGATGAGCCGGCTCGTGACGAGCCGTCTCATCAGGATCTGCACTTTTTGCAAGTAATTTTCTTAATTTTGAGAACCAAAACACCTCATGTTCATAAATGGACTGGTCTGAAAATCATTTTGTGATGATTGGAATGGGTTAACATATCAAAATCCATTCCAGTTATTTAGGGGTGAAATGGTTAATCTGTCGAGGTCTGTCCGTGAATGTGCAAAAGAAAACAATATTTAGCCCTTCGCGCCGTCGATGACGCACCCCCCTAAATTAATTCCTGCGTACGGGCCTGCGTGGTTACAGTGATTCTACAACGGGACATTATTAAACCGCATAGAGCTGACGCGTTGTGGACTGACGCATAGAGCTCACATGGAGCGTTATGCGTTAAGCCGCAACGCATATAGCTCCCGCGAGCTCCGGACAGATGAGGGTAACACTAAATACCCCATAAATGCTAAATGCCCCCTCCAATATCGTGGTGGGGAATAAGAATAGTCAGTAGTTTATGTTTTAGTAGTTTATATTTGATAACAGCTAGGTGAGCTGAATGCGAGACGATCGGGCTATTGACGCATTGAGCTCTCCTCGGAAGCTCTATGCGACAGGAGCTCTATGCGGTTCTTTAACGATGCATAGAGCGCCTTGGGAAGCTCTATATATGCGTTGGGAGCTCTATGCGGCGCTACAGGGCACAAAGTTCCCTCCACAGCTAGCGATACACGGTCCCCAAGCCTGCACTGCATTGCACTGCACAAAAATAATGCTGAATAGCGCAAGAGTAGCATATGCTGCACAACAGCACACAAGTTCTTGAAGAACGGTTCATCATATTTCGGTGTGTATGGGTTATTTGGGTATCTCTGGTGGTTTGGGTCCATTGTTGCCAACATACAATTTACGTCAACTCCGCGAATTACACGTATAATAAACGGAAAAGATGGAAACATCGAAATTATCTCCCTTTGACGATCGCTAAATGCGGTATTAATTCGCAATTATGTGACCTTTCAATTTCACACGTACTGAATCAGTATATAATATGTACAAAAATGGTTATTCATATAAAATTTTGGACGGTTTTTTATTACCCATGTTTCACTATATTTTCTTTTATATGTGTCTTGTTGACTCTGCCTTCGCATCCGCGTAGTCTGGTCACGGTCTGCACTGCTCGCCATTCGGTCAGCAAAACACCCGTCATGCTTCAAATCGGCAGAGTAAATCAGTATCGGGCTGTATATAGGAGAGTTCAACACGTTCGGAGTTAGACTGGCCATAAATCCCATAAGACCCATTTCTCCAGTCACCGGTACATATACATGTACATGTATTACAAATTGCGGCAATTCTTTATATAAAGTAATAATAATGCATATACAAAAAACAACCTGCGAGTAGTATTTTTTCTGGACCTATTTTTCTGGACCGTTGAAATGCAAGGTGTATGATCACGTGGTACTAACAACAACAACAAGTACCGATTCAAAGTACGTATGCTTTTATAGTCCTTATTACGTAACGGATTTTTATGAAATATGGCGCATCAAACGCGTCTTGTTAAGTTGCATTTGGTGGTCTCTGTTTTCAGATTTATGTCGTTTTTGCGAAGAATCGATTTCCGTGTCTCTGACACGGAAATCGATTATTCGCAAAAACAACATAAATCTGTGCCAAACTCCATAGACCACCAAAATGCAGCTCATGAAGACGCGTTTGCTGCGCCATATTTCATCAAAATACGTTGCATATTAAGGAAATTATCAAATAATACTTACTTTGGAGTGGGCGACGTTGTTGTTGTTGTAACCACGTGATCATGCACCTTGAAATAGGTCCAGAACAAATACTACTAGACAGCTTTTGGTACTTATTTATTTCCGACAGTAACAAGTTTAGGCATCACATGTGAAATAAAAGCCAACTTTAATGTACACACAAGATCGAAAATTAACATTCAAAGTTTAAACGGCCAAAAAAGTATAGGGTATGCGGCATATTCATAGGTTAGGCCTAATAGTGATAACAGCTAGCAAAGCAGTTAACAGTCGATATTTTGTCGTAATAACGCTTAACAAAAAAAACAATAAAAATATAGTGATAACAGTTAAATGTAGCAGTTAACAGTGACTGTTTCAAGAAAATGTCATTTAATGAGTTATAGCAACTAACAGTTTTAACCAATATGCCTCACCCTCCGCAATATCATTGAAATGAGCATCAGTAGCCGATTTCACCAACATTGCAAAGTATTCTTTTCTAGGAAAGTATACTTTGAGGGAGCAATCATTTATTTTTCCCAAAATGCATTATTTCATATAGAACTAACCACTGCATATATTTGATGATTAAAAGTATGCAGAATTATTATACTGAATTTATTACATTATCACAGCCAAAATTGCTGTGATAATGTAATAAATTCAGTATAATAAAAATTAATAAATTTATCCTTAAATTGAAAATTTCTCCCTCAAAGTATACTTTTCTAGAAAGGTATACTTTGCAATGTTGATGAAATAGGCTACTGGCATACACCACCACCGCCTACGCTAATTATGTCAATCAGGCCCGTACGCAGAGGGGGTGCGACGGGACCCCCTTAACCCTTTCACTCTTAACCCGCATGCATGTATAGTGGTATTGGCAAACAGTGTAGATCCAGTCGTAATCCGGTCGTAACGAGCCGGTCGTAGATCTGGTCGTAACGAGCCGTCTCATCAGGATCTGCATTTTTCGCAATTAATTTTCATAATTTTGAGAACAAAAACACCCCATGTTCATAAATGGACTGGTCTGAAAATCATTTTGTGATGATCTAGTTTGGTTGCAAAATTAACAAATCAAAATCCATTCCAGGTTAATCTGCCGAGTTCTGTCCGACGATGTGCAAAAACAATGTTTAGCCCTTCGCGCCGTCGATAACCCATCCCCACCTAAAATAATTCCTGCGTACGGGCCTGCCAATACACAGTGTATGTTTGTTTTGTAACTTCACAATACTTGAACAATGTTCTTGAAATCAAGCATTTTGATTGGCTGAGCCTGAGCTGTTAGCTGAGGCTCAGCCAATCAAAATGCTTGTTTTGCGAGTTGAGATATGTTCAGAAGTGTTGGCATCTTGGTAAGATTAACGCGGGCGGCTGTGTAAAAGGATAGAGAAGACACAGAGCTGTGTGTAGCATACACGTCACAGTACACAAAGTTCCGGTCAATTAAATGGTATATACGGTAGTGCAATGTTGTTCGATATCGATCCTGCACTCGCTATTTGTACTGTCTCGTTGTGGCGTGTATATATACATGTATAGTCTGTTTCAATTTTCATAAGGTATTACTTTGGAAAAATGAACGTCACCCAAATGCGAGTAGGCAGTTCGTGTCTGAGAAAAAGTGCCGTACGATGTGTGTCACCAGCGTAGAATATAGCAGACTGCACATATAAGGCCATACAAAAGTACTCAGGTTCTCAGGCACGGGGTTTGTGGAATATGACGCGGCAGGGCGGATTTTTTTCAAATATATTTTTGTTTGTTTGAGATGTTCGTCTCTGATTTGTTGTTAAGTTGCCAGATTCACATGTATGTTCTATAAAGTTACTATAATCTCTTTAAACGTGACAAATCACAAAATTTAACATATTTATGCATGATAGTGTTTTTTATCGATCATGTGGCGAATTTACAGAAAATCTACTATTTTATTTATCCATGACGATAAACTGTTCGACGCGCAGAGACTTAGCTGACGCGGCGATAACAGGTTGAAGTAACGGTCCAAGGTATATACATACATTTAAAGGTACATGCCCACTCAGTAGGCACAACATGTTCTTTATAGGAATTAAATAAGTGTATAATTGTGTCACTATTCCATCAGTTCTAAAAATTACAAGTGCCCGCTATACAGATATAATCATTTAGAAATAATTAGTTTACTGATAGTGACGCGCGGTGGTATCAGGCTATTTTCATATGCAAATTAGGCATGATATTTTTTAATTATTTATGCTAATTAAATGCATCACCTGAACAAATAATTCTTTCGACATATTATAAAGTATGATCATTGCACATCAAAAAAATAAATACAGATAATAAGCAGTACTGTCCGTTAACACGGTTATCGCTCCTGATATCAGTGTGAAAATTGAAGTCTGATATAAAATGTATAATACTGCCAATCAATACGTGGGGTAACGGTGAATGAATGTTTATTTTGCCAGAAAATGTCTCAAATGTCTACTGAGTGGGCATGCACCTTTAAATATGTATAAAAGCACCAATAAGTGAGAGAGAAAAATAAGCTTCCACCTATTGATGCGTCTATGTATATTTAATGTATTTATGAACCTGTGGCCCGTTTCACTAAACTTCTTACGACTAAAATGTTCGTAAGCAATATTATGATAGTCTGTAAATTTCACATTAACACTGTTTCCTTGTAAACGAGATTATTGAATTTACATTTATTGAGCATAGGCCGCATATGCAGCCTATGCTCAATACATGTAAATCCATCAATTTAAATTTCCAGACGATCCTAAATTAGCACTTACGAACATTTTAGTCGTACGAAGTTTAGTGAAACGGGCCCCTGTGTCCGTTACTTCAACATGTGGCGGCGATATCTGAGAACCAAAGTTCTTTTGTATGGCCTACTTAACTGATGAATATAATTATGCAGACTGATCAGTACACCATATGCACCACCGTCTGCCGTAATCTTGTCAATATTTGCCTATTGTTTTATTTGAAAATACTTGAATATTGTGCTTAAAATTAAGCAGCTTGTTTGGCTGAGTCTGAGCTGTACTACAGCTCAGACTCTGCCAATCAAACAGCTTGATTGCGAGTAGACATTGCCAATGTACGTTCAGCAATATTGACATGGGGGTAATATGAACACAGGTGATTGTGTGTTATACATATCGATGGTCTAGTAACATAAGGTCGTAAGTGAGTGTGGGAGGAGTCAAACAACGAAATATTTTGGAAATTGACTGCGAAACCTAGCTAGATAGCTTGGAAATGGTCTAACTAAGAAAACAAAAGTTTTTAAAATCGGTCCAGTATTTCTGAAATTCTAAAAAATTTCCCCATGTTAAATCCCCATAGACATCTTCACCTTCACTCTGTGAAGATGTCTATGGGCATTTAACATGGGGAAATTGTTTTTTCGCAATAAAATCAATATTTGACCAAATTTCACGAAATAAAAAGAAGGCTCATTCTTAAATTTTCCTTTAATTTAATATTATCGGAAAACATATTGTTTTTGAATTGTTTATATGGCCGAAAAATTTGGGCAGCTTTCGTGAAACAGACAGTAGACCATCGATATCCCGTATCATCCATGTTCTTGAGTTGCCCCCGCCAACGCCCCCCCCCCCGCGCCCGCCCCCGCCCACGACCCCCCCCCCCGCCCCACCCCGCCCCGCCCCGCCCCGCCCCCGCCCCCCGCCCCCGCCCCCGTACTCACTTTTAAATATTTTTTACATTTAATGTGTTTAATGACCAAATGTTCGTCGGCAGCAAAACGTGGAACAGACAGTAGTAATATATATACATATTAACCCTTAGACCGCTATCCTATTTTTTTGTCGTCTGCTGTTTATTTTCTATTTTCCATTTTTATCATGAAAAACATGCTTTCACAGCACTTTATAATAATTTACAACTAGCTTTGACAGCACTTTAGAATCACTTCCATTGAAATGATTCTGAAGTGCTGTCAAACCATGTTTTTATTGAGAAATAAGGCAAGATATAAAAGCTACAGCAGACAACAAGTGTTGTGTGTAGCGGTCTAAGGGTTAACCCTTTGAACCCGAGAGCCCGCTATAGCGGTTTATGCAAAACAGTGCAGATCCAGATGAGTCGGCTCGTAACGAGCCGTTTCATCAGGATCTTCACTGTTTGAAATTAATTTTCATATTTTTGAGGACAGAAAAGACCCACTTTTCATAAATGGACTAGTCTGAAAACCATTTTGTGACCATTGGATTGGTCGGAACATTAGCATATCACAGTCCATTCCAGTTTCTTAGGGTTGAAAGGGTTAATTATGGCATCGGTATGAATGTCACATATGAGACACGCCATGCGATTTTGTACCTAAGAACATGTGCCATATCTCATGAAAAATATTTACAAAATTTACGATATTTTCAGTAAATGACGCCGAAAGATGACAAACATTTCATAAACACTTGCAAGCATGTAGTTCTGTGTACATCACCAGGGACGGATTCAGCATTTGGGGAACCGGGAGTGTGGGGGGGGGGGGGGGGGGGGTGAACGGGGCTGAACTGTTGGGAACGTGAAATACAACCGACACGGCACGTGCCAATTAGATTGTTGGTAATGAAATTATCTAACACTACGTAATGGTCAATGGGTAACTAAACTTCTCTAAGGCGGGTTGTAACAATAGTTTAAAGGACGTCACTATCGCGCTTTCATAAAAAACACACCGTTTTAACACCTTCAGCTCGTCTAGAGGATATTTCGAAGGAAATCAACACATTTCAACTTTCAAGGTGCATGATCACGTGGTTACAACAACAACAACGTCGCCCACTCCAAAGTAAGTATTATGCAACGTGTTTTGATGAAATATGGCGCAGCAAACGCGTCTTCATGAGCTGCATTTAGTGGTCTAGTGAGTTTGGAACAGACTTATGTCGTTTTGCGAAGAATCGATTTCCGTGTCGGAGACGCAAAAACGACATAAGTTTGGGCGAAAATACAGAGACCACCAAATGCAGCTCATGAAGATGCGTTTGCTGCGCCATATTTCATCAAAATCCGTTACGTAATAAGGACACGATAAAAGAATACGTACTTTGAATCGGTACTTGTTGTTGTTTTTGTTAGTACCACGTGATCATACACCTTGACTTTAGCACATCTCTAGTATTTTTTTTACAGAAACTATATGTGTGGTCGTGACTGGAGAAATGGCGCCTGGGGCGTGTGATTTTGAATATATGTAGACGCAGATTTGTCTTCGTATGCGCGTAGTGTGATCAGCGTCTGTTATGTTCTCCATTCAGTCAGTGTATCATCCGTTGTCCTTGTAACAAACAATATGGATCCACTAGCCGATTTCACCAATATTGCAAAGTATACTTTTCTAGCAAAGTATACTTTGAGGGAGTAATCATATATTTGATGACTAAAAGTATGCAGAATTATTGTACTGAATTTATTACATTATCACAGCCAAAATGGCTGTGATAATGTAATAAATTCAGTATAATAAAAATTTATCCTAAAATTGAAAATTTCGCCCTCAAAATATACTTTGATAGAAAAGTATACTTTGCAATGTTGGTGAAATAGGTTACAAGTTGGTTCATACCATCGCCTGCGCTAATCTTACCACTTAATTGTCATTTTCTTTTTTTCCAAATACTTGAAAATGGTGCTCTCTGTGCTCAAAATTTGAGCTCTGCTATAGCTCGGTCTCAGCCAATCACACTAATTGTGAGTTAAGATTACTAATAGTTGTTCAGAAACAAGATTAACGCAGGCGGTTGTGTACTTATATAGCACACGGGTTAAAGACTCGGGCCTCGGGCCTCGGGCCTCGGGCCTCGGGCCTCGGGCCTCGGGCCTCGGGCCTCGGGCCTCGGGCCTCGGGCCTCGGGCCTCGCACTCACAGGTGGAAGACTTGGACCTGTGACACAAACAAATGCCCATTAAAAAATCCCATTACCCCAATAATGGGATTTTTTAATGGGCAATCCCATTACCCACCCACCTGTAGCCGATTTCACCAACATTTCAAAGTACATGTATACTTATCTTGATAAGTACACTTTGAGGAAGACATTTTCAATTTAAGGATACATTTATTAATTTTTATTATACAGAATTTATTACATTTTGGCTGTGATGTATACTCTTATGTCGTTAGTTTAGGTCTTGTGAATTGTTTTGCTACCTCGTTTGAACAAGGTTTTTTCATCATCTGTAGACCACATAAAACAAAACCGGGGTTGGTTCCATTTTTTTCTATAAGCCATATGGCCGCCATCTTGAAATTCAAAATGGCTGCCATTTTTATTTTTATTTTGAGGTCAAAGTCATTGTCTGAGGTGTTTTTCCATCGAAAAACGCATTATTATGGACAAGAAATATTGACAGAATGAGTTCAATACATTTTGAGACAGCAGCCATTTTGGTTTTCAAAATGGCCGCCATTTCAAACCTGGAAATCCAGTATTTATTGTACTTTTTTTTTAATTTCGTGGTTATATTTTGTATTTTCCTTCTGGTTATACTCATATTTCCTTGAACACTGTCTGCTGAAATTATTGCTAATTGGTAATATGCTATGAGTAATCTTTATCTTCAAATGGCCAGCGAAATTAAG
The DNA here is from genome assembly GCA_029237695.1 of Conchocele bisecta. Taxonomy (NCBI): domain Eukaryota; kingdom Metazoa; phylum Mollusca; class Bivalvia; order Lucinida; family Thyasiridae; genus Conchocele; species Conchocele bisecta. The sequence goes on along the minus strand of CM055276.1, from coordinate 53,873,541 downwards.
TGTGTTATGTACATCGCCACATCAAAGATTTGTTACACATTCTAGTATTTCTGTGGCTGTAGTTATGTTCTTTAATTGATAGTGTGATTGGCACGTATGTGTTTGCTTGAAAACATATCTATATACAACATATAACACAACTCAAGTTGGTTACATTTTTCTAAGAGCCACATGGCCGCTATTTTGAATCTCAAAATGGCCGCCATTGTCATTAATTTATATTTAACATCAACGACATTGTATGTGGTGTTTTTTTTATTATTATTTAATATGGATAAGAAATATTGGCATATTGATTTGAGTATATTTTGAAATGGTGCCATTATATTTTTAAAATAGCTGCCATTTTAAACTTAACAATCTAATATATATTATACATGTTTAATGCAATGGTGACATTTTGTACGTTTCTTCTGCTTATACTAAAACAATGAACACAAACTGTTAAGCTTACTGCTAAATAGTACTGTGGTACCAGAACAAATTAGTGGGTGGCAGGTGGGAGCATGCGATGGGTAATTTAACGATCGGGGTTCATCCTTACAGGAATCCCGACTGGAGACCTGGTTTGATCCTCACATACGTCTTTGGAATTTTGTATGTGACAGTTGGATCTGGTTATACCCCTTATGTAAGGATTACGATATTCGTAATCCTATTTTAGGGGAAGGGGCCAAATGACTTTGGTGTGGTATGGACCTGGCACCAGGTCAGGTTATTCTAATTTCAGGGCTGAATATATTTGTTCTCGATGTACATATTCCGTTCTGATGTTGTGATTACCCCCCCCCCCCTCCCCCATGCAGCAGGTTAACACGGGATCGAATCCGTTTGCCCGGCCTTACATGACCTTAGCTGTTGATAGGCCGTTAAACTCTAATAAACAGACAGACAAAATTATCTTCAAAATGGCCACTGCAAATACGTGTGTAACATACATTTCTACTTCAAAGATTCACATGTATTACGTATGTTAGTATTGTTGTGGATTATAGTTATGTTTCTTCAAATGATATCTTGGTCAGCACATGTGTTTCCCTTTAAAATAAGAAGATAAAGAGTATGGAAAATCATACATTTTTATCCAATACAATTTATATCAATGACTTGTATATTGCATAGCAAAGGTAAATAATCATATTTTCCCTTGCTTTCGTGAGAAAGCATCTGTTACGGCGATATGATGCACCATCTGGAGTCTGTACAATGTAAGATCTGGCATTACGCTAGCAGACTGCAACTGGTCTCAATAGTTTGTTGTCTTTATGGAGTCCAACTTGGTCGACACTGTTTAGGTATTTTAATGCCAATGCTACTGTGTTTTTATCATAGCGTTTCTTGCTCTGCTGATGATTGGATCTGATAGTGTCACAAATAGAAACATGTTTTGACAATACCTGCTAACAAGTGGTCAATAAACTGGCTAGAAGCCGCTGTCCATTCAATAACTATGCAGTTGACCATTCCATGCCGGTTATTCGATATTCCAGTATACCCAAATATAGGTCTGTACATTTCACAATGATTATTGTTTGCTCAGCTAACCAACTGGACCATGACTACATAGAGCATGTGAAATTACGGACATCCCATTATTTTGCAAACTCAGCAAAGTCCTGGTAGGTAAATTACAGACTTCATCTGACGCATGTGTACTTGGTGCACCATGCATACTGTAAATCACTTTCAATTTCCCTGACTATTTTGGATTTCATGCTATGTGACCATATACAGTTACCAGAAATTATTAGTGTGATATCAGAACATTTACCAGAACATATTATGTTGCGCTCGTTTGAGTCGTTTGTGACATTTCCGAATGCCAAGATGGCCATTGTGCACGGCATGCAACAGTTTGGACACACGTAGAGTCAGAATTATGTGTTTAGATATTTGCAGCTTAACTCTGTAATCCTGACACGCCACTATTTTATGCAGACATTGTTCTGAAATTGAGTTATCCCTTTAGCATTCTAGCACAATCAATCGTGCATTTTACTCAGTCAATTTTGCAATAATTAAAAATGAAAATAACACTGGTTTTCTTGTGTGTGGTCAAAAGATGATGATCACCAACAAAATAATCAATATTCCACCTGTATTATAAGTGTATATATAATGAATTTAGCATTTCAGGGTGGCCATTTTGAAATCCAAGATGGCGGCCAAATGAATATACACTAATAATGTAATAAATTAAGGCATTTCGGGAAAAATAAATGGTTACTCCCTCAAAGTGTACTTAGCTAGATAAGTATGCTTAGCAATGTTGGTGAAATCGGCTACTGGTCTGGTATTGTACTGTTTACACACTTGTCCCACAGGTTAAAGTAACGGACCAAGGTATATAAGTACATTAAATATACATCAAAGTATCAATACGTGGGAATAAATCAGTTGAACACAAATGTTTACTCCCTGTCAGAACACAATGTGTTATAATAGGGAGTAAAACAAAAGTTTAACTTATTTGTTTTCTCACTTATTGATACTTTTAGGTATATTTAATGTATTTATAGGCCTTGGTATGTTACTTCCACCTGTGCTCGGACTCGTGAAATAGCTCATTCAAATGGTTAACCCACCCACCCACTTCCATAATATGATGGCATATGTATCGAAGTGGGTGGGTGGGTAAAATTCCAATGACCCATTTTCTGAGGCATGGGTCCGAGCCTCTGACCTGTGAGGTAGCATGGACACCATGTAATCTCGATTTCTCCAGCGTCGGACACATGCGGTGGCGGTTCATTTAAGGCGTCTTAACCATTAATGCTCATCGTAAAAATGTTTCGCGTCGAAATAAGCGCCGGATTCCTTACGAATTCCCTTTCAACTACAAACGGAATATAGTGCAAAAACACATTTTCGTTTAGTAACCGGCGCAAGAAATTTGCGCCGGTTACTAGACTGAAAATGCGTTTATGGCCAGTGTAGAACCTGATCATCTTGCTTGTTCGTGCGATAGGTGATATATACAATTAAACAAATGTTGATCAGACAAATACGCATCGGTCGATTGACGGAATGGATACCAATGTAAGTGGCTGACCTGGGTCCGTTTCACTAAATTTCGTACGACTAAAATATTCGTAAGTGCAACATTATGATAGTCTTAAAGTTTCACATTAAAGGTACATGCCCATGCAGTAGGTTATAATATAGTGATACGGATACTTTTGAATATTCTGTACGTATGACATTTTCTGGCAAAATAAACATTCATTCACCATTACCCGCGTATTGATTGGCATTATTATACATTTTATTTTAGACGAAAATTTGCACACTGATATCAGGGGCGATAACCGTGTTTCCTTAAAATGTTATCGGACATTACTATTTATTTTATGTATTTTTTGTTTGATGTGCAATGATCATACTTTATAATCTGTCGAATATATTATTTTTTCAGGTGACGCATTTCATTAGCATAAATAAGTAAAAAACATCATGCCTCATTTGCATATGAAAATAGCCTGATACCAACGCGCGTCACTATCATTAAAATAAATATTACTAAATGATTATATCTGTTTTCCGGGCATTTGTAATTTTTAGAACTGGTGGAATAGTGACACAATTATACACTTATTCAATTCCTATAAAGAACATGTTGTGCTTACTGAGTGGGCATGTACCTTTAACACTGTTTTATTTTAAACAATTATTGGATTTACATTTATTGAGCATACAGTTGTATCCAATAAATGTAAATCCATCAATTGAACTTTCCAGACGATCATAAATTTGCAATTACGAACATTTTAGTCGTACGAAGACTAGTGAAACGTCCCCATGTTCTACACCCGTCGGAAGACACATTTTCACAGCCGGCGACCTGCATGTTCTTTTCTGAAAACAAAATACTTTCTTTTCTATGGCGTACGAACGGGGTCAAAATTAAAATTACAGCTGCACCTATAACATTTTACAGGTCCACCTGTAAAATATGCAGGTCGACCTATACATTTATAGATGAACCTGTAAACTATTAAGGTACACATGTAAAATATGCAGGTGGACCTGTAAATGTATAGATGAACCTGTAAAATATATCGCTACACATGTAAAATATGTAGGGGGCCCTGTAAATATATAGATGGACCTGTACAAAAAATATACAGGTACACATGTAAAATATGCAGGTGGACCTATACATTTATAGATGGACGTGTAAACTATTCAGGTACACATGTAAAATATGCAAGTGGACCTGTAGATTTATAGATGAACCTGTAAAATATGCAGGTGCACATGTAAAATATGCAGGTGGACCTGTAAATTTATAGATGAACCTATAATATATACAGGTACACATGCAAAATATGCAGGTGGACCTATAAATATATAGATGGACCTGTAAAATATACAGGTACACATGCAAAATATGTAGGTGAACCTATACATTTATAGATGGACCTGTAAAATATACAGGTGCACATGTACAATATGCAGGTGGACCTATACATTTATAGATGGGCCTGTAAAAGTGTATAGGTCCACCTGTAATTTAAGTTTTGACCCCATTAATACACTATACTTTTCAATGGTGCAATTCGTTACGGCACACAGGTTATTGCATCACGATATGTGCATGTGACTGGAGAAGTGGGGCTTATGGAATTTGTGACTAATGAAGGCTAACACATGATCTGCAATTACATTTCTATAGTCTTATAAATATCTGCACCGTTTTGTAGGGACATAACGGGTGTTTCATTGACTGAATAGCGATCAGTGAAAATCCGGATTTGCAGCCTGATCTGAGGCTACTCTGGTCTATACGATATGGTGGTTCATGTTGTTAAAAACACAGGCACAAACCTGTGCAAAATATATATTTTACAGTTTGGTGTAATATAATTGATAGGAGTCCGTTCTGCTGGCTTTTCTGCACGTGATTAGCTACATTATATCACATGTTCTACTTTACATTTTGAGTTATTTGTCAAATTGCAGAACAGGTGAAACTGGCTGATGGCTGGAATACACAAAGCTGGCCGACTGGGCCACTCCATGTGCCGTATAGGATAAGATAATGAGGCAGTATTCACATATATGTTATACATATTATATTCCATCACGTTTATGATGGTCGGGTATAGAACGGGTCCTTACTGTGGAATTATGTATCGTTACTAAGTAATGCATGTGTGCAATATGAAGATATTAGCTGAAGGCAAACATAAATTATAGGTACTTTGGGAAATTCATACAAAAACTTTCAAATAAATAAACAGACAGACGGACGGACCTACGATCAGTAGTGAGGGTAATTGTATTAATGTGGAAGGATATATCGATCGTTACTAAGTAATGCATGTGTGCAATATGAAGATATTAGCTGAAGGCAAACAGAAATTATAGGTGATTTCAGAAACTCTTACAAAAACGTCCAACAAATAAACGGACTGACGGACGGTCGGACAAACAGGGCGAAACGTATAGGGCACAGCCGATTCTCAGCGTGGCCCTAATTACGAGACATTGTCAAGAGATCAATGATTATCGGCGAACACGACTACATTACATTGTATCAGACAAATATACATTACAAGTGCTGTACTATTGCACAAACAATAACAAGAACACAACAACAAACAAAACAAACAAACACACACACACAGCAAAAAGTGCAACAAAAAACAACAACAACAACAACACAACAACAATAGACGTACATGTACTGTTGAATTCCGATAAAGTGACAAGGGCAAAGGTCACAGGAGATTATATATTGAATCATAATAGGTAAAGTAGGTGTGTTAGAAATGCAAAACTGATATTAGCATGACGATGTAGCATGCATGTCACAAATGTTGGCCCAAAATGTATTCAAGTAACGTTCAGGCATATTTTGAATCAAGTTGTCCCTTTTGTTGTTACGTATTTGCTGACAAAGAAAATAGTGAGCACAGGCACTCGAATCGTATATGTATCACACCAACCTACGTCAAGTGCTCATTGGAAATGCATGCATGAGCAAGTCAATATATAGAGAATAGTAGGTTAGTGCCGTGAATAGTAGTATATAGGGAGTCAGTTCGTTACCGCAAAGTGTGGGGGAAGAATTGAAAGCAGTGGGTAGCCCCATAGGTACCAAAAATAGTAAAATTTCGTGTTAATTTAAAGCGAAATAAATACAACCCACAGTAAAATGGCTACTGCATGTAGAACGGGTCGCGACTACCAGAGTGCTGGGGGTACGGAGTCGCTAGTTTCGTTTTCCCCATTCGGCGTACCGGACTGTTTTGCGGAGTGCACGAACTGGGCGTCGGGATCTGGTTTGTTCTTCCAGAGTCTACAAGCCTCTAGAGACACGAATGGGAGCAGTGGTTTGCAAACCGCGTACACCACCGCAAATACCCCCAGCCACCACTTCGCATTCTCTACGGTTCTCCAGATGTCGTGCACCTCCCGCTCGTCTTTCTTCGGACACTCGGAATCGGCATCGCCGGAAATCGCGTCCAACAGCCTGTGTTCCAGCGCGTCCAACCGGTTCTCCAAGCGTCTCTCCATGTCGGACAGGCGCGTCGATTCTTCGAACGAGTTGGCGTTTCGTACATCTTCTAGTAGATCCGTGGGGAACTCGGTGTGGGGACCAGGCGCGGTCACCCTGTGTACTACGGGGGTAGGGGTTTCTTGTTGTTCTTCTAAATTTGTTCCAAATTTGGTTTCTTGTTCTTCGGGTTTTGTACTACGTTCCGCATCGACGGCGTCCCATATTCTTCGAAGGCGAGTGGTACCGATTCCAAATTTCTTCTTCGTAATTGTCTGCAGACTCTATACCCCGAAGATTACGGATATCTTCTATATCTTGTTCGGACAAATCTCGTTTTGGTGGCATATTGTTTTTGTAGGCAACAGGTATATAAATATATTTTGCCCAATGTTCAACATGATTTGCCTAGGTAAAACCAGGCATACTAGCACCACAACTAGACATACTAGTACCACAACTAGGCTTACTCGTTACCAGGCCTAGGCTTACTCGTACCATGCCTAGGCTTACTCGTACCACGGCTAGGCATACTAGTACCACAACTAGGCATACTAGTACCACAACTAGGCATACTAGTACCACAACTAGGCATAGTAGTAACACAACTAGGCATACTAGTAACACAACTGGGCATACTAGGTTAGCCCTGAGTTAGATTTGAGTTACATTCAAAATTTATAACTGGATTATCTAGAGAAAATTGGCCAAAACATATAGAAAGCGCTACCAAGGTTTCGGCTACCTTTTTTTTTTAAAGAAAATTAATCTGTAGCTGCACCACCGGTTTCTACATTGTATATAGGTGTGGTAGTTGAAAACAAAATATGTATTGGATTTATTCGACTGTGACTAGCAGGTTTGCTTGGTGCTGTGTTCAAATTCAACCAGATATAATTAACCCCTCGTACTATGTCTCTGCCGGAGATATGGATTAATTCGCCATGTAGGTTTTTTTCGAACTGTTTTATTAATGCTTTCAACAAGTGGGCTCATCATTGAATCTTTACAGGTTTTCGTTTTGTAGTGGCATCTAGCTCCCTCTCTTCCTCGTGTAACTTTTTTAGACGTTCTATAATTCTGTCTTGGAGACCTAAAATATCCTCATAGCAAGCCTCATCAAATTTTGTTTTTACGTCATCTTCTTTTGTAAACATATTTATTTCCAATTGTGAATTAATGTTAGACATTTATATATATATATATATATATAAAACCATGCCTAAATCGGTTATTACGCAGGAAGCGCTGATAGATATTTTGCAGTCCCGTGGAATTGTTCCTGCCTATGAAGTTAGAAAGAAGCACCATATTGGTCCCAAACGCCTTACAGATCTGTGGAAATATGATAAATTTATCATGGGACTTTCTAGAGATAATTGGCCAAAAACCCCGGAAACCCGTGATAAGACCCCCGTTGGAAGACCTAAGGTGTGTAAGATACCTTCAAAAATTGAACAGGCTGCATAATTTTATTTAATGAAAGTTTAAAGGGGTTCTGTATGTATCCCATCTTCTAAAACCCTTCTCTTGTCATAGTAAGCGGACAGTCCTAATTTATTTTGGGTATATGTTTTCATAACACCATTTCTCATTCTAAACCCTCTGTTTGTTCCTCTATCCGTTCCAACCTGGTGTAGGGCCTCCATATACCTTCTCCATGTAAGACTATTTTGCCTGGCAGATAACCCCTTTGCTGAATGTTTTAGTTCATTATTTTTAAATTTTTCAACCAAATAGCATTTACTGGATAGAACTATTGCATGATCTCCTTGGAACTCTGTTTTGAATAGCCCTGGTTCTCTATTACTCCATTTATCCCACGCTAGCCATTCTTTTTTATGTTTTTGGAAATCCTCCACCATTTCTGGTTTTATCATTCCATCTAGCTCTCCACCCTTCATACTAACCCCCATATATAAACTGTCAGTATCCATCTGTATTAGTTCAAAATCTGCTCTATCTACGTATTTGTCCATAAAATCGTAATAAAATTCTAACATTCTTAGTTTTGCATATTGGTATACAGCAATCCCACAGTGAAATGGACGAGTCATATTGGCATTTACTTTTCTTGAGGATATTTCGTAAGAATCTCCTATTTCCTCTAAATCATCGAAATACGCTGATCTTAAAGCTTTGTCCACACATTTTTCATCGTTTGTATACGTTGTGTTGAGGTGTTTTTCAGGGGATTCTATCATTTTCCCGCAACATGAGTTACCTAATAGTTTCATTATATCTGCAATTGGGGACTTGGAGCTATCAACATCTCCGGATCTCCTGGCTGAAGTAACTTCTTTAACAAACCATTCAAAGGGCTTACCTGCTGTATAATTTATTACTCTGTAAATCCCTGTAATTTCTAAACCTTGCTTCAAATACCATTTTAATAATGGGGCAAATAGTAATACTTTTTTAGCAGACATTGCCCCTACTAGTTTTCTACCATCTCCTCTTGCACGGTTTGTTTCTTGTAAATACTGTAACATCTTCTCTGGAACTTCCTCCTCCTCTACAATCCTATTTATAAATTGGGGTCATTTCCGAAAACTTCTCTTTTAAACTGCTGGGAACCTCTATATCTACTTCAGCAAAGCCAAACCACTTACCATTTAAAACCGCCTTGGAAAACTTATTTATTTTAATAGGGTCGTGAGGGCTGCTTTCCTCGTGGAGTTTCCCTTCGCCACATGGCATATGTTTACCTAATGTTGATAAATATAGGGCGTGTGCATCAAAACCAAATACGGCTTCGCAAAGCTTTCCATTTCCATCTGGGGCTGACCTAATTCTCGTAACACCTACTTCAGTGTATCTTGTAAACACAATTGATGGACCCCCAACTAATGCTCCTTTTAACAGTTCATATATTTCCTCAGTGGGGGCATACAGTGGCGGACATATCGCGTCTGCTATCTTACTCTCTTTTGTTTGGTAAGGTTTTATATGGTTTTTTATCGTTCCTCTGAGAATATATTGTAAAGCAACTCCTGGTAGGGTAACTGCATCTTTAAACATATCTATACCTTTTGTTTGTAAAATTTTGTCATTTTTCCGATAGCTTCTAAAAAGGGGCCAACATCCAAGTTGTTATAATATTTTAACCAGTCTTTGAAAGACTTCATATTTAATCTGTTATAAATGTTGTTGCACTCTTCCAACTGTTTTTTGGTTATCGCTTTATTTGGAGTTAATTTATTTGTCCAATTTTTAAGCGGTGGTAAACCCTCATAAGCTAGTTTATCGGGAGAATCAAACCATTCATAGGGGAAGAAGGATTTTTCACCTTCGCATCCATAAGCCTTAACCCATCTATCGTAATCGATACCAGGGGCAAGATACAATTTTACATCTAAAAACCTAAATTCTGGTGTAAATAGAAAAATGGTTGTATTGGCTTTCTTTCCTACTAGTACCTTAGAGGTTTTATCCGTTAAAATATCAACTAAATGCTTCTTTATTCAATTAAGATCGTAATTACTGGAATTGAACCCAATTACTGGGACTTGGGAAATCCAACGGGTGGTTTCTCGCTGCTGAGAAGTGTAAAGATACTCCATGTCTGCAGGGTACCCATATGTATTGCTACTCCCCACGGCCTCTCGGATATTATCTCCCCTCCTCTTTACATCTTCCATAAATAGGGTTACTAATTGTTTTGGAGAAGTATCGCATATGTGAGTTATACTGTTGGATAGAGTATCTCCTATACTAACACTTATTGGGACATTTTCATTTATAAACTCTAGATCTTTAGTTGGGTTACGCTTTTCTTTACTTCCGTCTAAATATGCCTCAAAATCGTATACTATATAATATGGGTAAATCACTGTAGGAGGCTTTTCGAGTTCCTTTACATCCTCAGGTTTACAAATTGCATCATACTCGCATTCAAAAATAGTTACTAATTTACACTTACCCTCAATTGCTTCGTCTCTCTCGTTGGATCTTCTAGGCTTATTTTTATAATCTTTACAATGTTTGGGACACCCGTGCCAATAACAGCCGTGAAATTGATAAACCGTATCAGTCATAGGGCAATACCCATCCACTGGGGCTCCCGAAATTATCCTTTCTCCACCGTGGCCACATACTGCAGTGTGAATGTGGGGTCCTGGCAAAGATTTTATCCAACTAATTGATTTCTTGCTACAACTGGGTTTTGGATAGAAAGCTCTTTCGAACACTGATACTGGTCGATCTATTTTTTCCCCTTTACACGATACTTTCGTTAATCCCTTCATACAAGTCAATGCGTGCCGGGTTAAATTACTGACCTTTGTAAAGCGTTGTTTGCAGTCGAAGCAACAATAATTGTTTTCAGCGGCTTTATTCATATCTGTAATAAGGAAGGCGTGATCGTTATAGATGCCTATTTTCATCTTTTTATTACCAATCTTGTCGTAATGAGCTGCTACTTTTCTTAAATGCCATGTTCCCTCTTCTGTAGGTTCGTATGCATCAATACCTATTTTAAAACACTCTTCTATTTTCTTGATATCTCCAAATAGTATGGGTCCTTCGGGTTTCGGTAATTTATGGGTTTTACAAAACTGCAAATACTTTTGCTGGAGTTCTTTGGTCAATGTCAAGCACCTATCGGCCCTAAGCTTCGAAGTGTGGAGGGCCAAGCATCTAAATAAACAAAGATCATCATTAAAACTATTCAGGGGCTTCATCCCTTTCTTATAACGCAACCACTCTGGCATTCGACCACCTGCCACTTTTCCAGATTTCATTCCGGTATCTCCTTTAGGAATTTTATTTAAAGACGCTATTCCATATACTATTTTAACGCTGACACCCATCCATCTTACAAACCTCCATTTTGTGCTTGGCCTATCTATTTTATCTATGTTTAATCTATGCTCTTCTTGTTTATTAATCCACTCTTCAACCTCATCGTAACCCCTAAACCACGGATTTCCGGATAATTTTTTATAAAATACCAACGTTCTCTTGTAAGAAAAAGAGAATCTTAGGTAAAAACTGTCAGTTAACAAAGGTTCTAACTCGCCCATTATCCTTTTGCTGTTATTTATTTGAAGTTTTCTTTTCAGGGTTATTGTAATTACCCTACGCCCTTTTACTATTTCTTTTTCTTTTTGTTTATAATCTTCTAATATTTCGCTACCTTCCTCTATTAACTGTTGTAATAAACGCGCTTTCTGCACTCGTTTTTGAGGTTTGCCGATGTTCCTGCTTCTAAGGCTGAGGGAAGCCTCATCAGCTATATTCTGTGCTATTTTTTTTCTATATTCTTTTTTTCCACCCCCTTAAATATCCCCCGAGACATTGCACGAGCCATTCTTTTCATAAATTCATCATTTTTTTCCTTTTTTATTAGTGTAGTTAACCCCCTTTCCCTTAACCTGTTTGAAAAAGGTGTACCCATTATTATTAATTCTGACCTTAATTCCCGAATCCTAGGAGAAGAACTTTTAGATGGATTTACACCCCTTTTATCGCTAATCCTTGTGCGAGTTAACTTAGGGCGAGGCGCTCTCGTAACTTTTTTACGTATATCTGTCATTTTTCTAATCGTGGAAATTTATTGTTTTATATAAATACCTGTATGGCTTATGTTCAATAGGGTGTTTTTTCATGTTTGACAATTAATTAATTATAACACCTTATACTACAGTATAGAAAACACATATTTTGTCGGGGCTAGGGGGCTTTCTGCTAGTTTTCTCGTGTTCAATAGGGTGTATTCTATTTTTCCCACAGTATAAAATAGGGCACAGTTCGTACGCTACCCAAAGCCCTCTCCCTTCCCCTATTCTCGCTCCGTTTTCGATATGGACCAGAAAAAGAGCAGCCATTCCTATATGGTAGACCTCCCGCGTATGTCGACTTACTATTTCGTTGGGTAGCCGAAACCGCTGCAAATCGACTTACTATTTCGTTGGGTAGCCGAAACCGCTGCAAATCGGGGACACATTTTACAAACTTTGGTGGTATCATTTTGTTTTACTGTGGGTTGTATTTATTTCGCTTTAAATTAACACGAAATTTTACTATTTTTGGTACCTATGGGGCGTGCCGTGCCAGATATTTTTTCACATTCACGGCACTAACCTACTATTCTATTTATCCCGTCAACACCTACAAATGGCTGTAAAATGCAAAAAATAGTAATGACTGGATATCAAAAATGTTTCACGGCAAGGTGTTTCACGGCACATACGCACTGTGTTGACGGGATAATAATCGATAACGATGCACCTGTGTTTCATTATCTAATTGGCGGGAGTCATACTGTCTCCACGCTATTGGGATCGTGATTCTAGCCGTTTGCATGGGTCTACTTTCGGAAGTGGCTCTCTGTTCATCGGGGGACGTCTCAATAGGCTCAATTTGCGTTCGCAATTAACAACAGTCAGGTGACATTTAAAGTCAGCGAGTGAACTGAAAGCAAGTTATTAATAGCAACGGCAATGCTCAATATTATGTGTAAAATAGTTGGCATGCCCAACTTTACTTTTGAAGAGAACAAATTGCTGTTATTGAGACGCCTCCCGTATCGTGTACCACGCAGTCGCATGTTCATCGGGGGACGTCTCAATAGGCTCAATCGCGTTCGCAATTAACAACAGTCAGGTGACATTTAAAGTCAGCGAGTGAACCGAAATCAAGTTATTAATAGCAACGGCAATGCTCAACATTATGTATAAAATAGTTGGCATGCCCAACTTTACTTTTGAAGAGAACAAATTGCTGTTATTGAGACGCCCCCCGTATCGTGTACCACGCAGTCGCAATGCGACGTCGAAGGCCATTTCTTTTTCATATTGTGGTTTACGTGCGATTTTCGAAAAATTACCCTCTGGGTGAGCGAAACAAAATTCATGAAAACATTTTGCCGTTCATGCAGCATACACGTATGTAAGCCTACGCCCAGTCATAATTTTGAAAAGATTTCACATAATATTATGTCACACCTCCAGAGTTCCTGTTGGGTATGCAATTTGGATTACTCGGTTTGTATCCCTATTCTGAAAAGTGCCGATTGATTTTTGCCAAATAAACATACTAAAAATATGAAAATTTCCCCGTTTTTTTTCTTCACATTACGAAAAACCTATGCTGCCAAAAATATTTTTTTGAACAAAATCGATCAAATATTGATTTTATGGGCATCATTCTCTATGGGAGATGTGATCTATAAATAAATTTTCTTCCATAATTTTTGTTTTACTGGGCCGACTTTCACATAATAATTTGTTGTTGTTAGTTAGATCATTTCCGAGCTATCTCGCCAGGTTTCGAGATTAATTTCTAAAAAAAAAGAAGGTTTTTCGTATTATCCATCGGCGCTTTCAGTTGAAACAGACAACAGAATAACGTTATGTTTGTTTGTCCAAATTGCATCGGCAAAATGAGCTTGAACAGACCAACCACGTTCTGTCAGAGTGGGCGTCAACTTGAGACAGAAAAAAAAACATCCACTTAATTTAGAGCAGGCTGCATTTTACAAACACCAGTAACTGATCAAGTTCTCCAAATTTGCAGATTGTACATCCAATAATCAACATCGAATATATTTCTAACAAGGAATTTCTGAGTATGCAAATTCACAAGTGGCTACTTGTCTCCCGCCAGTCAGTACTTTCAGTACTTTGATTTTAGAACATACAAGCAGTGTTATACATACGTGCACCTATATCAACCTGTGACCAATACATATATACAGTTCGTATCTGATGCATATAGTGTAGTGGTAACAGTTATGTTTTTGTTTAATTAATCAACGTTGAGGGTTGTGGGTTCGAAACCATCACTGTGATATCTTTATTTATTGAATTGTGTCCCTCACTTTATACTCCCAGATAGATATCTGCCGTCGTTTATACGTTTATGTTATTAACATTATTTAATGTATCTTACAGAAACATATTTTGTGTAGTGGTTCAAAAACTGACAAAGACGTATGTTGCATAATGTCATTTGAATATTCTTAGTTATATCCATATGTCTGTCTGGACAAAATGTATAAGCGCGCAACCAATGTTTTCCCCGCTCTGTGGCGGCGGACATACAATATGTGGGGTGTATTTACAGTCATACATTTCCAGGGGCCGGGAATTAGGAGGCCGAGAAACCCGAGGATGTGTATATTTGACGTCCCCGAGAGTCCTCCAACCCCGTACTGTCGTTTCTATGAAATACCTACTGGGGACAATTTCAGAATGTGTCTACATCGTTTGTTTCACGTTGTTTGACAGTGAAATATTTATTCAGTAAATGAATTGTGAACACCGTATGCCCTGATCTGACTGAGTGATGTGCATCCGGATCTGTGACGCTGTAAACCCAGTGCAGACGTCACAAGTACCCGTTTGTCAAACTCTATCTAAAACATGTTCGTAAAAGTGAGAAAATGTTGAATCTGTTATATGAATAAAAAAAAAAATTGTCCAAGGCTCGAACTCGCACAAAACGAACGCAGGTCGAATTAATTTACCGAGCGCTCTACCACCTGAGCTGTGCGGACAATAATGCTAAAGCTTGCGGACGACTGGGCACATGGCATTTATTGTGGTTTTCAATCGCCTGTTTCATCAGTCAACCAGTTGGTAATTTAAATTATCTCCTAAGCTATCGAGAGCATGCATTTTCCAGCTCTAAATAGCTCCAGATAAGGCGTCGATTCGGCCACCTAAAACGGCTACATCCCTAGAAAGCTATAAGACATAGTCCACTGACCAGTGGCGGATCCAGGATTTTACCAAGGGGGGGGGGGCCCACATGGAACTTGAACGAGGTATGCTCGTTCGTCGACTGAGCGGTGCGAGGGAGTTGGCTAGGGGGGTCCGTCCGGGGTCATGCCCCCCCCCCCCCCCGGAAAATTTTTGAATTGAGGAAGCCATTTCCTGCATTCTACGCTCAATATTTCGTAAAAAATATAAAAAATCAAATCGAGATTTCTGAAGGGCGGGCCCCCCGGCCACCACCCCCCCCCCTGAATCCGCTACTGCTGGCCCCGTGACGTCAAGTGCCCTTGCCAATTTATCGGAAATCAACAGTAGCATTAAATATTTAGAGCTAGCTCCAAATGATTTAGAGAGTTCTTCAAATGATTTTGGAGCGAGCACTAAATATTTAGAGCTAGCGTTAATTTATTTCAGTTTATGTATATATATTTGGCGTTCCATACATCTCGCGACAATACTATTTTCAAGACTGGTAACTCCAACTATGGGTATAGTACGTCACGCGCATCTGCATTTTAGGCCCGTTTCCAGTTAAAGGTACGTGCCCACTCAGTAGGCACACACTGTTCTTTATATCAGATACATCATCGGAGACATTTTCTGGCAAAATGAACATTCATTCACCATTACTCCACGTAGTGATTGGCATTATTATACATTGTATATGAGACGTAAATTACCACACTCATATCAGCGGCGATAGCCGTGTTTCATTAACATGTTAACTGACATTACTATTTATTATATGTATTTATTTTTTTATGTGCAATGATCCTACTTTATAATATGTCGAAAAAAGTCTGATACCACCACGAGTCACTATCAGTAAAATAAATATTACTAAATGATTATATCTGTATAGCGGGCACTTGTAATTTTTAGAACTGGTGGAATAGTGACACAATTATACACTTATTTAATTGCTATAAAGAACATTTTGTGCCTACTGAGTGGGCATGTACCTTTAATTTTTCTTAAATATCTTAAATATATATATGCGAAAAAAACGTAGTTACCCCGGTAGATTTCAAGCTAGCATCTTCCGATGACGACATTCTATAATATATGTAGCCGTCTCGAGGTTATTTCAAGAAAACTTACTCCCAAGCAGAGTCATCAACAGACATTATTTTACACCGCTATCTTAATTTTGTTGTCGTCTGCTGTTTATTTTCTATTTTACATTTTTATCATCAAAAGCATGCTTTGACAGCACTTTAGAATAATTTACAACATGCTTTCACAGCACTTCAGAATGTTGTCCATTGGAAATGATTCTGAAGTGCTGTCAAACCATGTTTTTTATTGAGAAATAAGGCAAGATATAAAAGCAACAGCAGACGACACTTGTTGTGTACAGCGGTCTAATTGTTAATTTGGCCCAGAGTGTCCGGTTTGGAGATGTTCCACTGTCAATCAGGCATATAACCATTCTGGGATATATTTGTATCTTTTGCAATCATGAACATGCCTTATTATCTGAGATGCGTTACCAGGAAACCTCTCAAAATCAGATCACATATATTATCTCGGTGTCCGGTTTAGAGAGGTTCCGCTGTCGTTTCCATGGTATATGCGATTTATCGCTCTAACCCTGGGGTCGTTTCACTAAACTTTGTACGACTAAAATGTTCATAAGTGAACAATTATGATAGTCTGTAAATTTTACATTAACAATGTTTTCTTGTAAACCATTATTGGATTTACATTTATTGAGCATAGCTTATATGCTCAATACATGTAAATCCATCAATTGAAATTTCCAGACGATCCTACATTTGCACTTACGAACATTTTAGTCCTACGAAGTTTCGTGAAACGGCCCCCTGGTCCAGTAGTTGCCGAGATATTTAAGAAACTTAAGAATGAAACGGGGCTAAAAAGCAGGGGCCCGTTTCACTAAACTACTTACGACTAAAATGTTCGTAAGTGCAAATTTAAGATCGTCTGTAAATTTCAATTCATGCTCAATAAATGTAATATTATTTACAAGAAAACAGTGTTAATGTGAAATTTACAGACTATCATAATTTTGCACTTACGAATATGTTAGTCGTACGAAGTTTAGTGAAACGGCCCCCTGATGCGCGTGACGTCATATACCCACAGTGGGTAAAACTATCCTTCTCAGAACATAGTTAAAAGACAAATGGGCCGCCAGACTGCCGCCGTCTAAGAAAATGGCACATTACGAAGTGTGCGAGCAGCGTTAGTCCTAGACCAGTATGCACACCCGCGCAGTCTGATCAGGGATAATGATGTTCTCCACTCAGTCACTGAAATGTGGCTGTGACTGGAGACATTGGGATTATGTAATTTGTGGCCAATGTAGCTCCTGATCAATATCACAACCACGTAGCCGGATAATGATCTACATGTAGGACTACATAGTTTGTTAGACGCATGATCGTTGTTTCATTGATGGAATGGCGAATGGTGCAGATCCTGATCAGAATGTGCAGATGCGGATCTGGTTCTACAATGGTCACAACACCCATAAGCCCCATTTCTACAGTCACATATGAGACACGCCATGTCATTTTGTACCTAAGAAAATGTGCGATATTTCATTAAAAATATTTACAAATAATATGATAGTTTCCGTAAATGACGCCGAAAGTTTACGAAATGTTTATAGAAAATGCGCTACGCTTTCGACGTCATTTACAGAAAATATCAGTTTCTGTACATATTTTTCAAGAAAAAGCGCAAGTGTTCGTTGGTACAAAATCATATAGCGTGTCTCATATAGGCTAACTCGCCAGCAAAACGATATATATATATAGATTATATGAATGACCAGTCACCAATATCTTAATTTCCCCCGAATGTTGTTAGGTAACTTTTCTCAATGGTGGTCCAACTTGATTATTCGGAAGAATTTGGAAACAAAACGGTGAAAATTGTCAATCCTGAATGTATGTAGACTGTACTAAAAACCTCATTAAAATGGACATCCAGTAGGCCTCAATTTGCATAGTTCTGTTGTGATTTTTCGCTGATAATATTTAATGGCTGTTCATGACGACATAACACGTAAACATTGGTTTGAATGCGGGTATGGAAGGTCTTCGAGCCATTTCCCACCCTTAAATATAAGAATACAGTTTGAATGCGTATATACAGCGATTACAAGGAAACCTTTGTAAATTGGAAACATTGTGGGACTTCCCTGGTCCCATGATGTCCGGTTAAGCGAGGTTAAACTGTATGTCCAATGCCATTTTTCGCAGTAGCGGCTTAACCTTGGCTTTATTGAAACAGACTATAGAATGAACCATGATGTGGCTCTTCCGATTACCGCCCGTTCGAAACTACGGACTAATCCGCTGTAATAGCTTTGTGCGAGAAATTGACCAATCAGCGACGGAGGTTGTTTACGTCTGTTTTCCGCTGTGTTATTCAACAATGGACACATCTCATCACTAATTGGGTTTTATTTGTGGATTTTGACAACTTTTGTCACCTGGTTTTCGTTAGATAGAAAGCCAAACTGTTCTAATTTTAAAATACCGCAGCTGGATTATCGGATTCTGCCCGAGAACACGAGGATAAGCTAACATTTCATGTTGTTTGTGTCTGACATTTTTAACAAAGTTCAAGGCTACGTCCGTGTCGGGGATATTTTGTGTGATGATTGGTGTAATGTTTTGTGGATTTATCGTTACTGTGGTTCCCTGACGGATACTGTGATTGTGTTATTGTGATACATGTATCTGCCATCATGTAATTCCGTGGAAAAGACACGAGATCCCCTTGAATATTCCATGCTGACGATGTTTTTATTCGAGGAAATCATGTGCGTAAAAGGATCGGCACTTCATTGATAAACAACGTCATTCGAGACCCACTAAGCATGTCGCTATAACCAGACGGTTGGGTGTAACATGAACCAGGTGAAGCATTCACCACCTTGACCATTTTTGATGTTATTTACAAATTGCATGAAATGATACTTAATATGCGTGAATTTACAATGCCCAAAGATGTTTACACATGTGTATTGTTCTGGCTAACACTGTACTGCTGTGTGACCTCGTGTGCAACACAATGGACAGGAGACAATCCACCAGCAACTCGGCCAAAAGGAGGTGAGTCAAAGGTCAACTGGAGTGGTCAGTTCTCATTAATGTGAGGAATTTATCTGATGCAACAGTCTGTGTATGATCAATTTGACGTGCTGTCCACTCTGTCCACTCTGGAGTTGTGGAAACCGTAACATTATACTCTCATACCTTATGCTACATACAGTATGGGAGTATATGTAGTGTTACGTATTCTGCAACAACCTCCTTGGTGACACACTGCATGATCAAGAGATGTGCTTGATGTTTGCCAGAGTAATCATAATGATTAGTCTACAGCAGGGGCGGATCCAGCATTTGGGGAACGGGGTGGTTGTCCTATTTTCGAGCTCTTCGAAATAATGCACTTTCCTGTGTTTTACAGCATTTAAATTCAGACTCCCAACTGGTGGTAAACTGTGATCTATGTAAACTCTGTGGCTGAACGGGGGGGGGGGGGGGGTACAACCCTGGAGGTTACCCCCCTCCTCCAGATCCGCCCCTGTACAGTGTTTTCATATACATGAACAAATTATTTCCGTGATCTCGGGAAGATATATGGTTGTAACTGAAGATTGGTGGATCTATAACGTCAGATCTTCTAACACATTACAAGTGTTTCATTGACTGACTGGCGAACAGTACAGGCACTGATCAGACTACACGGATGTGCAGGCTGATCTAGGACTACACTTGTCGCATAGCCCATAAGTCCAAAGTATACTTTGCAATGTTGATGAAATCGGCTACTGGCATAGTAAATGACATATCAGGTGGTTGAAAAAACAAACAAAACTTTCAAATTGCCATATCCCCCTAAAACCTAGAATGCATAATACTTCAGTTTTTATTTCTCACATTATATCATTTCATGCCAACATTATATGTACATTGTATCTTATTGGCGATTTTCCGCCTGGTGGTTAGAGCGTCAGACTGCTGATCTAAAGGTCGTGGGTTCGAGCCTCACCGGAGGCGCTGCGTTGTGTCCTTGAGCAAGACACTTTATCCATACCGCTTCAGTCCACCCAGCTGTAAATGGGTACCGGCTAATTACCGGGAACCTCGATTGTATTTGAATTGTATGTACATGTATATATGAAATAAATACCTGCTCGAAATTACCCGTGAGGGTGTGCAGCAGTATAAAGAGATAGATAGATAGATAGAACTATAGAAATAATGTAACTTAATTTTCTATCAGTAGTTCTGAGTTTTAATATTACATTTATTGAATTAAATTACAGTGCTATTTATAACCTGCGTCCCAAGAATGTAGGCATATTCTTGTGATCCAGTTATAACGTAGTCCTAATTAATTTGGGGCAGCGAAACCTCTACCGTAGTCGTGAACCTCTAGCCGCGAAAGTACAGGGTAGAGAAACCTCCGTCATCCTTATCAGGCTACATGCATGTACTATCTGATCGACCTATCAACACTTGATCAATCAGGACCAGTAGCCTATTTCATCATCATTGCAAAGTATACTTTAGTAGCAAAGTATACTTTGAGGGAGACATTTTCAATTTTATGATAAATTTATTAATTTTTATTAATATACTGAATTTATTACATTATCACAGCCAATTTGGCTGTGATAATGTAATAAATTCAGTATAATAATTCTGCATACTTTTAATCATGAAATATATGCATTTGTTAGTTCTATATGAAATAATGCATTTCAGGAAAAATAAATGATTACTCCCTCAAAGTATACTTTGCTAGTAAAGTATACTTTGCAATGTTGATGAAATAGGCTACAGGAGCTACACTGATCACAAAACCCATACGCCACATTTCTTTGTCACATCCACATAATTATGTGGCTGTGACTGGAGAAATGATAGCTTAGATAATCTCAGCTATACGGATGACTTTTACTATTCCATCTGTCTTTTATATTATCTGTATCCTTATAATAATCTCAGCTATAGGGATGACTTTTAAATTCTTATAAGAATACAGATAATATAAAAGACAGATGAAACAATAAAAGTACTCCGTATAGCTGAGATTATCTAAGCTACAATGGCTAGCGCATTCCTATTGTTTTCCCTAGTTTCTCCATCAATGAAAGAACAGCATTTCATCTCAATTAATCACATATTGCGACACTTTCGCCAATATCTATTAAATTAATCATTAACTGTTCAGTCGCTATATTTAAAACTGATTTTATGCCTTGTCATCAGTTCACGAGACACAAAGCATATTACTGCCCACACACGCACTCACTTTCGTGTCACACCGCCAATCACATGCTAGTATAGCGATTTGAAATCTCGTTTAGGGGTGGAGCTTCGCGAGTGGGCTGGTAAACAATAAGTATGTTATAGTTCACATAGTGAACTTTTAATAAATTAATTTCTTGCTCGCTAGTGCTAGCTACAAAATTAATTTATTAAAAATTCAATATATGAACTATCACTATTACATACATACTATATTGTAAATATTGATATCCTTGATTACAAAGCCTGATCAGACTACACAGGGCCAGACTGACGCCACATGCAGATGAATATTTTCACCCATTGTCCATTAGTGTCTGTTCTTTCTACAGGAATGTATTGAAATGGACCCGACTGACGAAAATGGCACATTTCTGACTCTCATTTTAGTCAGGCCATGCGACTTGGTACCTGTCCTAAAACAAGGTGTGCTGTAATATCTCCTGAAAACTATTTACAAAATTGTAGCTTTTTTTTTTTTACTGCTTTCAGCCTTTCACATTTAAGAATACTCTTACATGCATGGCCACTCATTTGAATTGTCTCACAACATGAATCACATCATAATTATGTTGAGAAACAAGAAAAGTCCCCATCCGAAAGGACTAGTAGAGCAGGAAATACAGTCTCAGAAATGCTGACGACTTGAAACTGAACCCTGAATCGAACCCGGGTCGCCAGAGTGGCAGTCCGACGGTGTTACCCCTCGGCCACGGTCTGCTCCAATTTCATGTCTGGTCTCTTTCCCATTATAAGTTAATGGGAGATTTTTATATGTGGGGATAAATGGGGTTTATGGAATTTGTGACTAGTGTAGCTCCTGATCAAATAGCAGACACATGTAGCCTGATAATGATTTATATTTCTTGTTAGAAGCATCATTGATGGAATGGCGAACAGTGCAGATCCTGATCAGACTGTGCGGAGGCACAGTCTGATCTGGATCTACACTGGTCACAACACCCATAATAAGCACAATTTCTTTGAGGTCAAAAAATGCAGCCCAGGCGCATTCTACATGTTCTACTGCATATTATGTGGTCACTTGGTGTCTTTCTGACTCTGTTCATGTTACAGATCACACATTGATGTGTATTAACCTCGTTCCAGTGTACTGGATTTGCTATTTTATATATCATAGAAACTGAAGTCATAAACCAAGTGATCACCCAGGGCTCCAGATAAGGAATTAGTAATTGAGTATTGTCACTCCATCATTTCTGAAGCAATTGGGTATTTCAAAATTTTAATTGGGTTTAATAAAATCACACTACTGTTTACACATCAACAGACAGCAATTATTGAATAATTTGCTTTGAAATGAAAACATGTCTTGGTATTCCATTAGAATTGTCTTCTTGGAGACAATTCTAATGAAATACCAAGATGTGTTTTCATGGAAAATAAGAAAAATATGCTATATTTGTGGTCTGTTTACTGTTTTCTGCAGCATGATAAAGGTACCACAAAATTGTTATTGCTTTTTGATACTCGCTACTTCTGATTTCAATTGGGTTTTTGGCAATTTTAATTGGGTATTTAAGCAAAATATGCAGCTTATCTGGAGCTCTGGATTACCTACATTGATCAGGGCCTGAAAATAGTAGCTTTTAGGCAGGGATTCCGCTGGCGATAAAAATAAACAATTGGCGATAAAAAATTACAATTTTCAAAAAAAAAATCACCACTATTTATCTTTTGAAGTGGCGATTTTTTTATTTTCCCCAGCAGAATCCCTGAGTAGGTCCTGTCCAGGACCTAACAAGGAAAAAAGTGAAAGGTCAGAGGAATTTTTTGGAAGAATCTCTAGAAAAACGGTAGAAATATGTGTCAGTTTCATGCCAAATGACTTGTCGCACCATGTGTAAATACTTGACTGTGTCACTATAAATTATTTTATAAGACGATAATCAGAATGGATTTAGCATCGCCACTGAATGATGATTGCAATTTCAATTTTTATCACAGGTCCAGCGGACTTGTTGCCTGTAAAATACAAAAGGTCTGACATTAAAATTTGCAGGTCCAGGACCTTGGACCAGTGTTATTTTCAGCCCTGATGATAATGACCCATTAGATAGGCGCAGCAGGTGTTATGTAATAACTGACCTTTCTGTGACAATGTGCACTTTCATTGGATGGCCACATATATTTGTTGAATGAATATTAATTGATCCATTCAGCTTGGTAGTATCTGACCATCAAATTCTAGGGATGGGTGACCAGAACATTTTACTTGATAATTGTAAAGATAAGCACACAAGCCCCAGGTAAGCTCTCTGTCTAAAGGCTATTGTATTCATTGATTTCAAATTCAGTGCTGTACCTCATAGACACAGGCTTGCAATTATGGAAATAAACATTTGAGTATCATTTGTTTAATTTTCAGACCCTCTGACCCCGCCCCCCCCCACTCCACCTTTTACGAGGCAAGCAGGCTGGCACAGCTTGTCCACGCAATAACTAGAGTTGACGGATCGTAACCAAATTCGGTATATATGTACATGTTTATCACGGCAAGACAAAGAAATTTATTAATTTTCAAAATAATGCCCGCCAAGGGGAGAAGTCATCAGAAAATTTCGAAAAGCAATAGGCTTCTTCGTCTAGCCCCGATAAACATGTATATCAAATTTGGTTTTGATCGGTCAAGTAGAACTTGAGTTATTGCGTGGATAAGGAGGATTCGTACAGAGTTTAATAGGAAATAAAAAACGGCCTCCAAATGTAGATTTATAAGTCGGGGTTCTTCGTCTTGCCGTGATAAACATGTACACCGAATTTGGTTACCATCCATCAAGTAGAACTTGAGTTGCTGCGTGGACAAGGATACAGAATGGCTGCCAAGGGGAGGAGATAAGTCATCAAAATTTGTTGAAAATGAATATGGTTCTTTGTGTTACAGTGATAAACATGTATACCAAATTTGGTTACGATCCATCAAGTAGAACTTGAGTTATTGCATGGACAAGGATACAGATTGCTAAAATAAAAAATGGCCGCCAATGGGGAGATATGTCATCGGAAATTTTTTAAAAGCAGTATGCTTCTTCGTCTAGCCAGGATAAACATGTATACCGAATTTGGTTTTAATTGGTGAAGTAGAACTTGAGAGTTATTGTGTGGATAAGGATACGGAGTAAGAAAATTAAAAACGGCCGCCAAATGTAGATAAGTCATCTGAAATTTTCGAAAAATGAATAGCGTTCTTCGTTGCTGTGATAAACATGTATACCAAATTTGGTTACAATCCATTAAATAGAACTTTAGTTACTACTGCGTGGACAAGGATACAGAGTGCGAAAATTAAAAATGGCCACCAAGGGGAGATAAGTCATCCAGATTTTTTGAACATAAATAGGATTCTTAGTCTTGCTGTTGTAAACATGTATACCGAATTTGGTTACGATCCATCAAGTAGAATTTGAAGGATACAGAGTGCGAAAATTAAAATGGCCGCCAAGGGGAGATAAGTCATCAAACTATGTTTAAAATGAATAGGCTTTTTAGCTCACCTGAGCGAAGCTCATGTGAGCTACATGTATTGTTACCGCAATGTGTCCGTCCGTCGTCCGTGAACATTTTCAAACGTCTTCTCCTTGGTAACCATTGGGCCTATAGTCACCAAACTTCATGGTCATGGTCCTTAGGTAGGGGGATTACAAAATTGTTAAACTGACGTCAATACGTAATCCAAGATGGCCGCCGTCTGAAAATCGCACAAATTCTTCAAAAATCTTCTTCTCAAGAACCGCCTACGGATTTCGACAAAACTTGGTTGGAATGATCGATGTACAATGGTCTTTCATAGTTGTTAAAATGGTGACCCCCGGGGTCAAAAATGGGTGTGGCCGTGGGGTCAAATTTTATTTTTGACCGAATATGGTCATGTCATATATCAAATCGAAGGGATCAAAGAGGCGATGACTCTGGTGAATTTTTTGTCGAAATTGGATGGTTATGTCATCCAATATGGCCGCCAAAAGGTCAAAAGGTCGTTCTTTTATTAGAGATTTCAAAATTCTTCTTCACACAAACCGCTTGGCCCATGGTGGCAAAACTTCACAGTTATGGTCCATGGGAGAAGCCTTTTCAGATTTGTTAAAATGGAGGTCATCGCTAATCCAAGATGGCCGCCGTCTAAAAATAGCATAAATTCTTAAAAATCTTCTTCTCATGAACCGCTAGCCGGATTTCGACGAAACTTGGTAGGAATGATCGATGTACAATGCTCTTTCAAAGTTGTTAAAATGGTGACCCCTGGGGTCAAAAATGGGCGTGGCCTGTGGGGTCAAATGGGGGTCAAATTTTATTTTTGACCGAATATGGTCATGTCATATATCAAATCGAAGGGATCAAAGAGGCGATGACTCTGGTGAATTTTTTGTCGAAATTGGATGGTTATGTCATCCAATATGGCCGCCAAAAGGTCAAAAGGTCGTTCTTTTATTAGAGATTTCAAAATTCTTCTTCACACGAACCGCTTGGCCCATGGTGGCCAAACTTCACAGTTATGGTCCATGGGTGAAGCCTTTTCAGATTTTTTAAAATAGAGGTCATCGCTAATCCAAGATGGCCGCCATCTAAAAATAGCACAAATTCTTAAAAAATCTTCTTCTCATGAACCGCTAGCCGGATTTCGACGACACTTGGTAGGAATGATTGATGTACAATGCTCTTTCAAAGTTGTTAAAATGGTGACCCCGGGGTCAAAAATGGGCGTGGCCCGTGGGGTCAAATTTTATTTTTGAACGAATATGGTCATGTCATATATAAAATTGAAGGTATCAGCGAGGCGATCGCTCTGGTGAATTATTTGCCAAAATCGGATAATTACGTCACCCATGATGGCCGCGAAAAGGTCAATTTATTTGAGATTTTGAACGTCTTATTCTGAGGAACCACATGTCCGATGCTGGCCAAACTTCATAGTAAGTTAAGATCCTTGGGTGAAGCATTTTCAGATTTGGTAAAATGAGTCATCGCTTAATCCAAGATGACCACCATCTAAAAATAGCTCAAATGTTTTAAAACACATGAACTCAATGTCCCATTCTTCTCTGGTGTTCATGGGGTCAGGTCATGGCCCTCTTGTTTGTATTGCCGTGATAAACATGTATGCCAAATTTGGTTACAATACGTCAAGTAGAACTCTAGTTATTGCGTGGACAAGCTGTGCCCGCCTAGACGCCCAAGGTCCACCTGTGTGCACGTACAACGTCAAAAGGGCGTGTAAAAACTGAGCCATCACAAAAGTATGGGTTTTTATCGCCGGAAAATGACCATACTTGTGGGTATTGATCGGTTTGCAGTACACATGCACTTCGATAGAGCAAGCAGCTTCATCTCATTCTGCACATGCATGAATGTTGCAGATTCTTGTTTTGATATAAACAATGCTACAGATAAGACTCATATTGGTGTATTTTATGCGTTTATTTTACCTGAATACTCACTGATTATCAAAAATGGATGTACCAAATACTCGCAGCAATTTGAAAGTTTGTACTCAATGATTTTCAAATTTAGAAGTACCGTAAAGATTCTAATAGACGCCCAGGCGTCTATTAGAATCACCACTGGCTCCGAAGTCCAGGGTAGGCGTTTAATAGAGGCAAGTGTTATTCAGCAAAGGGAAAATGATAAAAAAATATACGATGTTCTGAACAAAAACATAACAAAGGGACGTTACTCTCAAACACCAGACTTGATTGTACTGTATGTCAGTTTATAAACATTTGGGCCAAGACGTTTCGGCCCACTCTGGTCATTATGGTACAGTCGGTAGAAATGTTAAATTTAATGGTAATGTATATCAAGACAGCGTCAATCATTAATGCTGATCAGATTTACGCCTACGGACGTTTCGTCAGCGTTTCGTATCTCTCGTATTTGAAAATGGCATCTCCGTAACCGTGTACATTCTGATCACCCTGTGTCCGTGCAAATAGCTACTGCTGATGAGGAATTTACTGTGACACCGGAAATGGTCGAATTTCGCTTCCGCTTTTGAAAGTGAAAGTAGCAATTATGTTTTTCCCCCGGTTTTAAAGGAAGTTGCTTTCGAAATAATGGAAAGAAAAAAAATCTAATTGGACAATTAGCTCCGATTTTGTTTCAAGTAGGTACTGGGAATTTATTAGAGGCACTAATTTCGTGAAAATCAGCCAAAAAATGTGTCATTTTCAACGTGAAAAGTGGGGGGTGGGCGTCTATTAGAGCATGGGCGTCTATTAGAATCTTTACGGTAAATATTCTCATGTATTTATTGAAAATTCACTTTAATATTAGCTCCTTGCATTCTGGGAAACTTGTGGGCTATAAATAGTTCAAAACTAGCGGACAAAAATTCATCTTATTTTCTTTTTATTTCTCCTTGTAAATATCATGAATATGTCTTGGAATTTCATTAGAATTGAGTCCTGAGGACTCAATTCTAATAAATTTCAAGACATTTACAGAGAGAAATAAAACATACACTCCTAATTTGTTTGGCGGATATTTTCGTCGCTAGCATGCAAAGAGTTAATGAGGAAACAGTGTTTGCTGATTTTATGTCCAATACGTGAATATTCATCTTTGTTTGAATCCTTTGCTCATTTATTCCCTATTTTATTTGGAACAACATGTGATAAATTCAGTTATCTATTTCGCAAAAATAAAATGTGCATGAATCAGGAAATTGATAAAACTCTCCACTGGAGAGTATTATCAATTTCCTGATTTCATGCACATTTTATTTTCCAGCCACAAAGCTTATCTGGAGCTCTATATAAACCTCCAGAGGTATTTGTAGGCTTGAGTCATCTGTTAGCAAGTTTCACATGCCTCGGTGCCACCATATGCACTTCAACATCCATGATGATAGGTGACCCGGCAAGAAAAAGGAGACTTATAGAGTTTTTAACCAGTGTAGCTCCTGATCAGTGCATGCTGATGCCTGATATACTTACAGGCTCCAGATGAATTCAATGGGTTTTTTTTTTTTATTTTCTTCCTTATTAAATAGGGAACAACAAATGGTAAGAAATAAAACATTTAAATATTCACTTATTTGAGCGCAAAAAGCAAACAATTTTTGCAGCTCAACTAAGTAAATTTTCATCTTTATTGCAGTATTTCCTCTACTCAATTGGAAAATCAATGCATATTTTCACATTGCTGTGAGTATTTTGTACTCCCACTTGTGATAATCAATTTTCTGAAATCCGTTTGCAAAAATAAACATTGACTTGCAAATGAAGAAATGTGATTCCTTTAGACACCAAGCTGACCTTGAGCGGTGTCGAACCATAATCTTGATAATACATCCAGGCTTAACATTTTAAGCTTAATAACATTGTATTGCAAATGTTAGTGGCATGGTTAATATTGCGACTAGCAAAAATAATGACTAAATATGCAGCAAACGTGTTGGACTACAAGTTATATCAACATTAGTTACGGCCCACCCCCCTCGGCTGCAGTATGTCAACATTAGTTACAGCCCACCCCCCTCGACTACAAGTTATATCAACATTAGTTACAGCCCACCCCCTCGACTACAAGTTATATCAACAGTTAGTACTCAAGATCCCACAGTAGTCTACAAGTTATATCAAACATTAGTTACAGCCCACCTCCCTCGGCTACTAAAGTTATATCAACATTAGTTACAGCCCACCCCCTCGGAACTACAAGTTATATCAACATTAGTTACAGCCACCCCCTCGGTACTAAGTTATATCAACATTAGTTACAGACACCCCCCTCGGCTACAAGTTATATCAACATTAGTTACAGCCCACCCCCTCGGCTACAAGTTATGTCAACATTAGTTACAGCCCACTCCCTCATCTACATTGTTATGTCAACATTAGTTGCAGCCCACCTCAACTACAAGTTATATCAACATTAGTTACAGCCCACCCCTGGCTTACGACTACATGTTACACCCATAGTACAAGATCACTTAGTTCAGCCCACCCACCTCGGCTACAAGTTATATCAACATTAGTTACAGCCCACCTCCCTCGGCTACAAGTTATATCAACATTAGTTACAGCCCACCCCCTCGGCTACAAGTTATATCAACATTAGTTACAGCCCACCCCCTCGGCTACAAGTTATATCAAACATTAGTTACAGCCCACCCTCGGCTCAAGGTTATATCAACTTAGTACAGCCCCCTCGCTTACAAGTATATCAACATTAGTTACAGCCCACCCACCCTCGGCTACAAGTTATGTCAACATTAGTTACAGCCCACCACCCTCGGCTACAAGTTATAGTCAACATTAGTTACAGCACCCCCCCTCGGCTACAAGTTATATCAACATTTGTTACAGCCCACCCCCCTTGACTACAAGGTTATATCAACATTAATTACAAGACCCACCTTCCCCTCGGCTCTACAAGTTTTATATCAAATCATTAAGTTACAGCCCACCCCCTTGGCTACAAGTTATATCAACATTTAGTTAACAGGCCCACCACCCCCCTCATCTACTAAGTTAATGTCAAACATTAGTTACCAAGCCCACCCCCTTGGCTACAAGTGTTATTACAAACATTTGTTTTTCCAAGCCCACCCCCCCCCAGCTACAAGTTATATCAACATTAGTTTCAGGCCCACCCACCCCCCTCATCTACAATGTTATTGTCAGGAACATTTAGTTTAACAGCCCACCCCACCCCCCTCGGGGGGATACCAAGTTTTTAATACAAACAATTTGTTCCAGCCCAACCCACCCCCCTCAGCTACAAGTTATATCAACATTCAGTTACAGCCCGGCCCCCTCGGCTAACAGTTATCTCAACATTAGTTACAGCCCGCCCCCCTTGGCTACAAGATATCACATTATATCAACATTTGT
Organism: Conchocele bisecta; assembly: GCA_029237695.1. NCBI lineage: Eukaryota > Metazoa > Mollusca > Bivalvia > Lucinida > Thyasiridae > Conchocele > Conchocele bisecta. The sequence goes on along the minus strand of CM055276.1, from coordinate 53,843,165 downwards.
TCCAACCCACCCCCTCGGCTGCACATATTATCTACATTAGTTACAGCCCACCCCCTTGGCTGCAAGTTATATCAACATTAGTTTTACAGCCCACCCCCCCCTCATCTACAATGTTATATCCACATTAGTTACAGCCCACCTCCCATCGGCTACAAGTTATATCAACATTAGTTACAGCCCACCTCCCTTGGCTACAAGTTATATCAACATTAGTTACAGCCCACCCCCCATCATCTACAAGTTATATCAACATTTGTTCCAACCCACCCCCTCGGCTGCACATACTATCTACATTAGTTACAGCCCACCCCCTTGGCTGCAAGTTATATCAACATTAGTTACAGCCCACCCCCCTCATCTACAAGTTATGTCAACATTAGTTACAGCCCACCTCCCTTGGCTACAAGTTATATCAACATTAGTTACAGCCCACCCTTTCCCTTGGCTACACGTTATATCGACATTAGTTACAGCCCACCCGACATTAGTTACAGCCGACCCCTTCCCTTGGCTACAGGTTATATCGACATTAGTTACAGCCCACCCCCCTCGACTACAAGTTATATCAACATTAGTTACAGCACACCCCTTCCCTCGGCTGCAAGTTATATCAACATTTGTTACAGCCCACCCCTTCCCTCGGCTACAAGTTATATCAACATTAATTACAGCCCACCCCCCTCTGTAAAACTGCGTACTACATGAAAAATTTGGTTATCAGGGACATTGTTGTCCCTGTTAGTTTATAATCGACCCTGAAATGTTTTAAATTTGTTGATCAGTGGTCATGCAAAGTGTTTGTGTATAGCTCTGCACAAGAATGCGTGAGAACAGCAGGTTTTAGGGAAGATAAAACTTGCCAACAGCCGAGAAAATGAATCATCAGATATTTCAGATCAGTTTCGTTCTGATTGTTTACACAATCAAACAGTTTCATCATGATCAAATATCTAGCTGTATGTACAACATGCAATACCTCGTTCTCGGAGTTGCGAGAGACGTAGCCGCTGATCAGACTGCGCGAATGCGCAGGCTGATCTGGGGCTACGTCTGTCACATATTCCATTAAGTACCTGTTGTAAGCAGTAGCCCAAGTATTCTGTTCACGCCTTATTAAGCACCTCTTGTTTACTATGCGTGTCCTTTGTTGTGTATTTTAGTAGTTGCTATCAAGGAGCAATACAGCCAATCTGGCACAGACAGCAATTAGCCAGGCATAGTGTGCTAACTGGATAGAATACCAAGTTTTAACCCTTACAATGCTGAATTAATTTGTGTTGTCTCTGAACCTTTTTTATTTTCCATTTTCCTCATCAAAAACATGGTTTGGCAGCACTTAAGAATCATTTCCAATGGAAATTATTCTAAAATGCTGCCAAACCATGTTTTTATTTAGAGAAAACACAAAATAAGAAAAAACAGCAGACAACAATTTTCGGTTCCGCCTTCTATTAGGCTTAAAGACTCCATGTCTCAGATGATTTCTCAGATTCAATGTACCGGTAGTTTTCAGGGGTCGACACTCGTAGTGTCCCGGGATCCTGAGGACCCCTATTTTGTAGGATGAATCCCTGAACTTTCAAGATGATCCCATTCATTCAACATAATGTAAAATTGGGATGTCCAATCTGCGGAATCCCTGGCCCAAACGTTAGTGTCCTGGGGCCCGTTTCACTAAACTTCTTGCGACTAAAATGTTTGTATGTTAAAATTTAAGACCGTCTGTAAATTTCAATTTATGGATTTACATTTATTGAGCATAGGCTGCATATGCAGCCTCTGCTCAATAAATGTAAATCCAAAAATTATTTACAAGAAAACATTGTTATATGTGAACTTTACAGACTATCATAATTTTGCACTTACGAACATTTTAGTCGTACAAAGTTTAGTGAAACGGCCCCCTGGTTTTAAAGGCAATGTGTGTCCACTGATTTCCCAAATAGTTTTAAAGGCACCGTGTGTGCGATAATTTCTTGTGGGTGGCAGGTGGGAGCACGCGATGGGTAATTTAACGATCGGGGTTCATCCTTACCGGAATTCTGACTGGAGACCTGGTTTGGCCCTCACATATGTCTTTGGAATTTTGTATGTGACAGTTGAATCTGGTTATACCCCTTTTACGAACGACCAAATCTCTGCAGTGCCGTAGGAGGAGGGAAAAAAATAAAATAAAAAAAAGAATTTGCAATTTATTTATTTATTTATTTGTTAAAATGTAGAAAGAACAATAAAAAGTCAGTTTATTAATTAGAAAAATATATGTTTGTACATCTATATCTTAATTAATACGACATTGTACATTGAATACAACACTTACACATGTGCAACAATAGCTTCTAAACAATATATCAAGGTGTATGATCACGTGGTACTAACAACAACAACAAGTATTGAAACTTCCAGAATCCATCTGATTCAAAGTATGTATTCTTTTATATTGTCCTTATTACGTAACAGATTTTGATGAAATATGGCGCATCAAACGCGTCTTGTTAAGCTGCATTTGGTGGTCTCCGTATTTTCGCCCAAACTGCTGTCGTTTTTGCGAAGAATTGATTTCCGTGTCTACTGACACGGAAATCGATTCTTCGCAAAAACGACTTAGGTCTGTACCGAACTCCCTGGACTACCAAATGCAGCTCATGAAGACGCATTTGCTGCGCCATATTTCCGTTGCATATTAAGGAAAATATCAAATAATACTTACTTTGGAGTGGGTGACGTTGTTGTTGTAACCACGTGATCATGCACCTTGATATATTACAGGGTGTGGCATCACACGGTTTCCGAACGGTGTGATGTTATGATTTTAGATATGTTTACAGTAAATATTTCCTTTCATATCTTTAATACTAATGGAATGATGATCTTTATGAAACATAGTGCAGGAAATGCGAAACTGTTTCTCCATTATTGTACAGTTTGCTGTAATCTCATACCTGTTGTTTTGGTTACCGTCAACGTAAATAAAAATCAAGAGCATGTGAATTTAAGAAATACCCAGTACTTGAATCTTAATGAACGTTTTTGGATTTTTGGACTTTGAAGAACGTTTAGTGCAACCATAAAACACACAAGACATTGTCTTTGGTGCGCTATATATCATAAAAAATTATCATGTTTTGGCACCACATCAGAATCGTCGCCACGGGAAAAATGTTGAAGAAATAAAACAAAGAAGAAACAAAAATGGACAAGCGAATTTTCAGATGTTACTCTATGTTGTTGGCAACAAATTTACACATTAAGTTTCAATTGTACTATATAGATTCCACATTACACAACGTCCAATACAAATACCCGATGTGAATTCTGGGAATAAATAAATTACTTTATCACTGTAATATAGTAAGTAGTAGCCTAGTATGTGATTTTTGCTCTATGTACATGATATATGTTGAAATTAGAAAACACTTATTCTGGGAATGTACCCATGTGCAACATTTCTGGTCTCGACCAAGAACTTACCTAAATGATAAGGTTATATAAACATGCATAATGAATGAACGTTAAAACATTTCTGTAGGAATAAATGATAATGCACTTTTGGCACAACTTAATTTTATCGTTAGTCTAGGAAAATATTAAAATGTAAATATGAAAAACGCGATATAATGTTTGAATCGTTCATAAATTACTCGAAGAACAGAAATCAGATAGAACAGAAAATAGCCACATACAAACTTGAAGGATAAACGAGAACAACACATTTTCAAGTGGGATAGGTTTAATATTCAGTTAAACAGGTCTTTTTGATAAGAACACAAAAGGAAATATTTCTTTCCTTCTTTTTCTCATGATTATCTCTTCTAACTTTAAGCTCTTCTCATTAGCTACCATTATGTTCAATTGCTATACAGTGTACATAATGTTCTGAAAAGTGAAAATAAAACCTTATGTGAGTATTACAAGTATTCGTAATCCTATTTTAGGGGAAGGGTCCAAGTGACTTTGGGGTGGTATGGACCTGGCACCAGTTCGGGTTATTCTAATTTCAGGGCTGTGTATATTTTTTCTCGATGTAAATATTCCGTTTTGATTTCGAACCCGTTTGCCCGGCCTTACATGACCTTAGCTGTTGATAGGCCGTTAAACACTAATAAAATAAACAAACAAACGAACGATGATTTCTCAGATAGTTTTAAAGGCATTGCATGTCCGATGATTTCTCTGATATTCAATATGTTGTTTTTCACTTCATGCACAGTAAAATGACCAATATTGAACCACTCGCACCATTTTTTTGCAGAGCTCCAGATAAGGTGCGTATTTGCGTAAATACCCAATTAAAATTGCCAAAAACCCAATTGAAATCAGAAGTAGTGAGTATCAAAAAGCAATGAAAAAATTGTGGTATCTTTATCATGCAACAGAAAACAATAAACAGACCACAAATATAGCATATTTTCTTATTTTTCCATGAAAACACATCTTGGTATTTCATTAGAATTGTCTCCAAGGAGACAATTCTAATGAAATAGCGAGATGTGAAGCAAATTATTCAATAAGTGCAGTGTGCTGATGTGTAAACAGTTGTGGGATTCTATTTTACCCAATTAAAATTTTGAAATACCCAATTGCTTCTTAAATGATGGAGTAACAATACTCAATTACTAATTCCTTATCTGGAGCCCTGGAATTAAATTAGTACTCACCGATTCCAGAAACAATTATGACTCATATGTATAATTGGATTCAGAATTACAATACGAAATACGATATACAAAATACTTTCTGTGCATATTTGAAAACAAGTGCATTTAACACGAGACAACAAACCTTTTAGCCCTTACACTACAGACCTGAGTGGTATTGTCAAAAAAACATCACCTTTTCCTGAGCTCCAGATAAGCTACATATTTGCTTAAATATCCAATTATAATTGCCAAAAAACCCCAATTGAAATCAGAAGTAGCGAGTATCAAAAAGCAATACAAAATTTATTGTACCTGCAGAAAACAATAAATAGACCACAAATTTAGCATATTTTTCTTATTTTCCATGAAATCACATCTTGCTATTTCATTAGAATTGTCTCCATCAGGATCTGCACATTTTGCGAGTAATTTTCTTATTTGTGAGAACAAAAACACCACCTTTTCATAAATGGACTAGTCTAAAAATCATTTTGTGACAATTGGATTGGTTGCATTCCAGTTACTTAGGGGTAAAAGGGTTCAAGTTCAAGTTCCCAATTGAAAAGTAACAAAATCAGGTATCAGAATGTACTAACATTTTCTTTTCTAATTGGTTCATTTCTCAATTAGGTACAGTATATGTTGTAACCACGAGACGGTTCAATTGAGAGTGGTAACAACATATACGTTTGATGAGAAATAATACAAATACAGGTTATAAATACATTTTATTATACTTGGATGACAGTTTATCCTTGACATGGATTGGCTTATAAAACATAACAAATTTAGATGGAAAATTCCCAATTTAGTGCGACTTTCCCAAAATGGTTGAAAAGGGCCCCTTCCCCAAATTGCTGACTTAATCCCTGGGGTACATCTATCTATCAGTATTACTGATTTCTTGTAATTATATTTGTAACACTATCAAATATTCCCAATTCCACTAGCATGGGTCATGTTCCCAAAATGGCGACAAAAAGCAACTACAACAACAAAACACTTTACTGCAAATGTAAATATAGGAAATGACTTGTCAAGCTGTCATACATATACTGGTAAGTGGTTATGAATGGGGAAATGGGGCTTATGGGAATTGTGACCAGTGTAGCTCCTGATCAAGTTGCATACTCCTGTAGCCTGATAGCGGTCTATATTGCATGTTAGAAGAAGCAGAACAGGTATTTAATTGATGGAATGGTGAACAGTGCAGATCCTGATCAGACTGTATGGATTCACAGGCTGATCTGGATCGACACAGGTCGCAAAGCCTGTATTTAGCCCCATTTCTCCATTCACATTATAGCTAAACCTTTTCTCTGATCCGATAGCCTACCTTGAACTGTTAATTGTACCCACTGTAGTACAATCGCGATCAGTGACTGGCTAATTCCACTACCGTTGTAATTTCTCTACTTGCTATATATACAAAACAATTTGCCAATAATATCCCATGCGTAGGTCTGTATACGCAATACACCTATTAACCCATTCAGAGCCTATGCTCTGCTCAATAAATGTAAATCCAATAATTGTTTACAAGAAAACATTGTTAATGTGAAATTTACGGACTATCATAAGTTTGCACTTACAAACATTTTAGTCGTAAGAAGTGAATTGGGCCCCTGGTCTCCAGATAGTGTCTTTACCAACCCTCAACAATAGCTTCCTCACATTGGTGGCTAACCACCATGTGTCATTCGGGTAACTTTGATCTTTGTGAGCGGGACACTCACCCGCGTTCGTCTTGTGCATCCTTCAGTTCTAAGAATCTTTCTATTGCTATCCCTGCGCCGATAGGCAAGAGCGGATATAGCGTTAGTTCATGTACATATACGTGCATATATATGTACGTACTTGCGCTAATAGTAACATCTTTAATTTTTCAATAAATTATGAAATGTTTCACCAATTTTGATAATATTTAGTCACAATGTGTGTCTAGGGATGGTGCTTTGTTTTGCATACGACCATTACATCCATCCACCCAAGGTCTAGGTCACTGAGCACTTATGTTAACCTTGTTTGTAAGGCAATTATCAGTTCACCTGGTTAAATAAACGGTATGTAGCACACATGCATTACTTAGTAACATACACCTTCCTCATTAATACACTTACCTTCACTACTGATGTCCGTCCGTCTGTCTGTTTATTTATTTGAAAGTTATTGTAAGAGTTGCTCAAATCACCTATAATTTCTGTTTGCCTTCAGCTAATATCTTCATATTGCACACATGCATTACTTAGTAACAGTACATTCTTCCACATTAATACAGGCGTGGATACAGAAATAATTGCAGGGGGGTCTGTTATAGCGAGCGCGAAATCGTAAAGTAGAGGGGTCTGGGGGTCCTCCCCCAGGAAATTTTTAGATTCCAGATCGCTGCAGATGCGATTTCCTGACACTTAGGCCACAAAAAAAGTCATCCAACTATTCGAGTATTGTAGATTTTCTCTTTTTTTTTTTTTTTGGCCGGGAGCAGGGGGTGTCCGAACCCCCTGGACCCCCCCCCTGTATCTGCGCCTGTAATACAATTACCCCCACTTCGTACTGATCATTTTCTATTTGCCTTTCTAAACATTCCTACAATTAATGTACAGGGGTCATACCAGTTATCCGGACAATCAGTTTATCGGACAAATGAAAATACCTGTCAATTAAGTGCATTCTTTTGATCCGATATTGCAACAAATACATATGTCACACAGCTGCTTGCTGCTTCCATACCAGTGTGAAGAATATATCGCCAAGGTAAACATTTTAGTAAAACATTCCCCAACTCTGTCCACAAATTGTTTACAACGTCAAAGTCGCGTGGGGGGGGGGCACAATCAAGTGCACCCATTACGTCATTGCCGAGTTCTATAGATACAGTAAATTCTATAAATATGGTGTTTTCCAAGAAACGAAGTGTGACTGATTTTTCTGCAGAACTACACAATGCTGTTTACACTGGTTTACAGGCGATAAACTTATGATTTCAATGTGAGAATAGAAGTTATATAAGACTATTATACTTTTGTCTGGATAACTGATTGTAGATGTTAATTTTGGGGCACTCTTACGACTGATGATCTGATCCAATTTTAAGTGAGAAAGATGGCACAGAAAATGTTATGCCCATAGCTGCTATGTAAAGAAAAATATTGTAAAAACACTGCCATTTTTGTCCGATAATCTGGAGGATCCATGTATGTGTGGAGCATACCTTGAATTCAATATGGAATGTTTTGTTGAAACTTTACATATTGGTGGTATCGACCTAAGTATGTGTTGACCGGTTCTCATAGTCATACATAAAAATATTTTTACTAATCTTTTTCATCGCTTTCTGCTCGTACATGTATTTGAGATTCAGTGCATATCTGAGACCCAGTGCATTTAAAATTTATATGTTGTGGCTACCCATTTGAACCCTCTTGATGAGACCATTCATGTTCAATTGCCTTTAAAAGTATATGTTGTGACCACTCATTTGAACCGTCTCGACGAGACGGTTCAATTGAGTGGTGACAACATACGCATCCATTGATAAATAAGAAGAATAGAAAAACGATAACATTTTTAGTGCACACCTGTCAGTATATGTGAATGCCATGTGCAAACTGTATGCCAATGGCTGTGTGAGTTGGCAATAGATGGTTAACCACACAATGCAGGTGCACTGACTAATGATAACACTTGCTAAAACTGGCCCAGGTTTCTCATGGACTGAGAGGTATACATAGAAACATGATCAAGATTTTTCTGCACAGCTTTTGGCAATGTTCCTGAATTTTCAAGGTTGTATTCTTTACAATGTTACAGTACAAGCAACAATACACAACTTGCTGTATGTAAACTATGTTCGTAAACTGGGGGCCCGTTTCACTAAACTTTGTACAAATAAAATGTTCGTAAGTGCAAATTTAGGATCGTCTGGAAATTTCAATTGATGGATTTACATTTATTGAACATAGGCTGCGTATGCAGTCTATGTTCAATAAATGTAAATCCAATAATTGTTTACAAGAAATTAAACAATGTTAATGTGAAATTTACAGACCATCATAATTTTGCACTTAAAAACATTTTAGTTGTACAAAGTTTAGTGAAACGGCCACCCATACTATAAAGGGTAGACTATACAATCGTGCAGATTGCTCAGTGTCTGCGTTTGCGTGATGCTTTATAAAGAGCAGGGGCCCGTTTCACTAAACTTCCTACGACTAAAATGTTCGTAAGTGCAAATTTAGGATCGTCTGTAAATTTAAATTGATGGATTTACATTTATTGAGCATAGGCTGCATATGCAGCCTATGCTCAATAAATGTAAATCCATCAATTGTTTACAAGAAAACATTATTAATGTGCAATTTACAGACTATCATAATTTTGCACTTACGAACATTTTAGTCGTAGGAAGTTTAGTGAAACGGGCCCCAGGATACATACAGTAAACCGGGGTGAAACTGTGTGAATGTAAAGGCTGATCTGGGGCCGATTATCTGATGTTGTTTATGTGGCGGGTGATTCAACATATTTTGTAAACTTATAGTCATTGAATGTGTATTTGACAAGCAGGAGTCAGAGCTCCAGATAAGCCTTGTGTCTAAAGAGTATTGTACCCCCTGATCTCAAATTAAATGCGTATTTTATTTTTACAAATGGTTTATTGATTTTATTAGCCAGGTTTTTTGAAAAAAAATCCAGGCTATTGGATTGGCGAAAGCTGGGCGGGCGGTCGGGCGGGCTTCGGCGTCCACAATCAATGTTAAGTTTTTGTGTTTGAGTCCATTTCTTTGTTACTGTACCACCTAGGACCACCAAACTTTCACAGCTTCATAATCAAGGGGTGCCCACCACATATCACTATCCAACATGTTACCTTTTTTTGAACTTGACCCATTTTTTCTGCGCAGTCGACTTATCCATTTTCAATGTTAAGTTTTCGCGTTTACAATGTTAAGTTTTCGTGTTTTGAAGTCCATTTCTTTGGTACTGTACCACCTAGGACCACCAAACTTTCACAGCTTCATAACCAAGGGGTGCCTACCACATACAACTATCCAACATGTGACCATTTTTTTTACCTTCACCTATTATTTCTACGTAATTGACTTTTTCAACGTTAACTTTTTAACGTACGTCTGGTTAAAGTTTTTTGGTTAAAAGTTTTTCGTTATACTATATCTCTGCAACTGCTTCGCCCATTACCTTGAAACTTCACATGGGTGTTTATCATCATCCATATTTTCATTCTACCCACCAACCATGCGGCCCCTATGCCCAATGTCAAGGTCAAATTACATTGAATTTTTTTCTTAAAGTTTTTTCGTGTACTATATCTCTGCAACTGCTTCACCCATTACCTTCATACTTCACATGGATGTTTATCATCATTGTCAGCGCGATATCGTCGGCATTTTGGCATACGTCCGTCCGTACGTCCGTACGTCCGTGTGTCTGGTTAAATTTTTTTGGTTAAAGTTTTTCCATCTACTATATCTATTTTTTTCGTGTCCATGCCTCGCCCCAAGGCGCGACATGCAGGCTATGGTCATCTAGTCTACAAAAAGTGGGTATAATTATTTCATCCAAGTGTCTATGCTTGGAAAAAACCTGGCCTTCGTGGCTTTGCCTCGTTTCTTGTTCATGATTAAATGGGGAATAAATGATCAAAACATAAAACAAATTTAACCATTCACTTGCATGACACGAGTGTATTATTACTTATTTATACTGTAAAACAGTTGAAAATTTACTTAGTTGAGCTGCAAAAACACTTTTTATACGACCGTTTTTAAAAAACGGTACGTATTATGTTTTACCGCACGGCGGGCGGGCGGGCGGTCCGGCGGACGGGCGGCTGAAGAAAAAGCGCATAGTTCGTGTACACAACTCCTCCGAAACCGTTCAGTCGATCGATCTGAAACTATACACACGTCTTCTACACATATTGAAGATGTGTTCCTTGGTGTTTTTTCTTCATTTTTCTATACATTTCTATATACAGTACAGAGTTTGTGTACACAACTCCTCCGAAACCTTTCAGTCGATCGATCTGAAACTATGCACACGTCTTCTACACATATTGAAGATGTGCACCTTGGTGTTTTTATGGCGAAAAAATATTTTTTAACAAAAATATCACCTTTTTAACTTAGCCATTTTTTCTACATTTTTCTATACAATTCTATATACGGTACAGACTTTGTGTACACAACTCCTCCGAAACCATTCAGTCGATCGTTCTGAAACTATACACACGTCTTCTACACATATTGAAGATGTGCACCTTGGTGTTTTTATGCCGAAAACATATTCTTTAACAAAAATATCACCTTTTTAACATAGCCATTTTTTCTACATTATTGTACCCAATTCCCTATCATTTCTACTTTACACTCTACTTTTCTATCTCTGCCTAAATTAGTATACATGTTTAGCACAACGAGATGAAGAAATAATGCTATAGACTTTCAAATTCTCATTAATGTTTCTTGCCTTGGTGACAGCTTCACATTTCTGCATCTTCGCTGTCTGGCCCATATTCGACGGGCGTATTTTGTGACTTGCGGCACTCTTGTTCAACTTTATTACAGTATTTTCACTACTCAATTTGAAAATCGATGCGTATTTTCACATTGCTGTCAGTATTTTTACTCTCACTGTTGACAATGAACGTGTATTCAGCTAAAATAAGTGCGTAAAATACGCCAATACACACATTATCTGGAGCTCTGGGAGTGCAGATAAAGGCTGGCTGCTTATACACAAGTTATGTGGTCTTTGTCCCTAACGGGTTCATGTTTGTCTGGGCCCGGTTGTTCAAAACACCAGTTAGCTTAACGGACTGTTAAATCCTTAACGGACTGTTAAATCCTTAACTGAATGGTTAAAATCTCTGTTAAAACAGAGATTTTAACCATTCAGTTAAGGATTTAACAGTCCGTTAAGCTAACTGATGTTTTGAACAACCGGGCCCTGACTGACACATTTTTATCGGGGCACCATCTGGAAAAACTTGGCTTATTCACCTTTTGCCCCACGGGAACACACAAGGACTCAAACAATGTATGGATGAAAACTGTTATTTTGTAAAACTAAAATGGTAATTAACCTTTCACCCCTAAGCAACTAGAATGAACACTCCCATGTTATTTTTCAGGCTATTACATTTATCAGAAAGGGGTATTGATTTTAGAATCAAGAAAATATCTGCAAATTGTGCTAAAATAATATTTAAATGTTTTTGTAATTTTGGTTCACAACGTTAACATCACTCTTTCGTGAAGAAATAATTATCTTTTTTGGACATTCTCTTAACATAGATGGTTCAAATGAGTGGTCACAGCAGTATACTATCGTGGAAAATAAAATAAAAATGTTAAGAAAGATTACATTTTACTTTCGTGAAGAGATTAAGAAAAAAAGTAGTTTTTCTTTGCAAAATTATACTTTCATGGAGAAATATATATATTTTTAATTTTGCTAACTATATCAGTATCTCTGTCGGGAATTGGGTTGCTTGTGGACAGAAGTAAAATTGTGTTGTTTACAGTAGTAAACAGAGCCAGAGCTGCAGATAAGTTTTGTGTCTAAATAGTATTATACCCCCAGATTTCACATTCAATGCGTCTTTTACTTTTGCAAACGTATTTTAGATTTTCTATTTTATCAATTAGGAACAAATGATAATTTTTTTTAAAAATTCACTTTTTTGAGCTGCAAAAAGCAAACACTTAATTCTCAACTTTATTCCAATATTTTCACTACTCAATTTGAAAATCGATGCATATTTTCACATTGCTGTGAGTATTTTGTACTCCGACTTTTGATAATCAAAACGTATTCTGTTAAAACATGTGCATAAAATACGCACCTTACCTAGAGCTCTGCTGAGCCAACATGCAGGCGGTTATATGCAGTTAACTGGTCAGGTGAGGGGTCATGCTCTGCCAGTTGTTTGTTGCGGTCAGTGGATCAGCCTAACCTGGCTGCAGTGTTATTGTATAACCCATGATTGTAGGTCACACACAATTATACCCTAGCTGGCCAGCCCATTTGTATGAGGTGGTAGTGTTAGTCCTACATACATATGTGGGTTGTAACACCTTTCATTTCTTGACCCTTACACCGCTATCTTAATTTTTTGTCGTCTGCTGTTTATTTTCCATTTTTATCATCAAAAACATGCTTTGGCAGCACTTTAGAATAATTTACAACATGCTTTGACAGCAATAAGCCAATTGCTTCAGATATGATGGAGTGAAAATACTCAATTACTAATTCCTTATCTGGAGCCCTGTAAGTGACAGTGGTGTGATAAGGACCTGACACCAGATCTGTTTATTCTAATTTCAGGGTGGAATATATATTAAACCTTACACCGCTATCATAATTTTTTTGTTGTCTGCTGTTTATTTTCCATTTTTATCATCAAAAACATGCTTTTGACAGCACTTTAGAATAATTTACAACATTCTTTGACAGCACTTCAGAATCATTTCCATTTGAAATGGTTCTGAAGTGCTGTCAAACCATGTTTTTTATTGAGAAAAAAGGCACGATATAAAAGCAACAGCAGACGACAATTGTTGTGTGTAGCAGTCTAAGGGTTAACCCTTTCAACCCTTAGTAACTGGAATGGAATTTGATATGTCAATTTTGCAACCAATCCAATCGGCACAAAATTATTTTCAGACTAGTCCATTTATGAAAAGGGGGTGTTTTTTGTTGTAAAAAATATGAGAATTACTTGCAAAAAGTACAGATCCTGAGCCGTCACAAGCCGGCTCATTTGGATCTACACTGTTTGCCAATAGCACAATACAGGCCTGTGGGGTTGAAAGGGTTAACCATTTTAACACTAGACACCTCTTTCCTAATATTTCGCAAACAGTAGATCATGATGAGTCGGCTCGCAACGAGCCGTCTCATCAAGATCTCCACCATTTGTGGATATTGTTTAATTTTTACAAAATGACCCCCCCCCCTTTTTATGCATAATGGAACAGTCTCTAACTAGACATGAAATAGCCCATGTCAGTTACTGACATGTAATTGGGAGTGAAAGGTAACTTACAATTAAACCACTTCACCAATTTCAATAATATTTGGCCACAATGTCGGCCTAGGAATGGTGCTTTGTTTCACATATACCCAACTTCGTAGCACCCAAGGTGAAGGTCACTGAGGACTTCTGTTCACCTTGTCTGTAAGACAGATGTGTTTGCTCAATAAAATGCTTAACCCGTTCACTGATTTCAATAATATTCAGCGACAATGTGTGTCTTGGGATGGTGCATTGTTTTACATATACAGAGCTCCAGTTAAGATGCGTAATTTGGAGGTAAATTTCGTATTTCTCCATCAAAAATGGCAAGTTGGGAGTGCTTTAGAATCGTCTCAATGAGATGATTCTAAAGGACTCCCAACTTGCCATTTTTGATGAAGAAATAACAAAATGTCACCCCAAGTTGGTCAAATTACGCACCTTAACTAGAGCTCTGTATATATCCCACATCTGATCACCGCAGGTTCAGGTCACTAAGGACTTGCGTTAATTTTATGCGGCCAGTTAGTGATAACAAGCCTTTGTTACAATAGTATGAAAATTTGGATAATTTATTTTGCTGTTTTCTCTCAGTAGCTTCCTCTCATATATGGATGACTAACCACCCAGAATGTGCTGTTCGTGTGGCATTGACGGTGGCGAGACAGGGATGGGTTGTGGCCTAGGGGTTTAGAACACCTGACTTCCAATCCGGAGGTTGTGGGTTCAAATCTCGCCAGTAGCTCCTTTGGCATCTTCATAGTATTTCCTTCCCATTGGTCTTTCGTATGAGACTTGAAACTGATGTCCCGTCCCTAACTGACCTTCGCTGTTGTTGGGACGTTAAACCCATGCAGGTGGGTGGCAGGTGGGAGCATGCGATGGGTAATTTAACGATCGGGGTTCATCCTTACCGGAATCCCCACTGGAGACCTGGTTTGGCCCTCACATACGTCTTTGGCATTTTGTATGTGACAGTTGTGACAGTTATACCCCTTATGTGAGTATTACCATATTCGTAATCCTATTTTAGGGGAAGGGACCAAGTGACTTGGTGTGGTATGGACCTGGCACCAGGTCAGGTTATTCTAATTTCAGGGCTGAATATATTTGTTCTCGATGTAAATATTCCGTTCTGATTTTGGGATTTTCCCCCCAATGCAGCAGGTTAAAATGGGATCGAACCCGTTTGCCCGGCCTTACATGACCTTAGCTGTTGATAGGCCGTTAAACACTAATAACAAACAAACAAACCCATGCAGTTTCACTTGTTGTTGGCGAGACGCTCCCCTTGTTCATGTTAGACCAGTTGTTGCTGACAACCACAAGTTACCAGAGTAGGAAAAGTCTATATGTGGCTCTGACTGAAATGGGGCTTACTGGATTTGTGACCAGTGTAGCTCCTGATTAAGTAGCACACTCCTGTAACCTGATAACAATCTACATGCTTGTTACCAGCATGACGGGTGTTTCATTGATGGAGTTGCGAGCAGTGCAGATCCTGATCAGACTGTGCGGATGCACAGTCTGATCTGGATCTACACTGGTCGCAAAACTCATAAGCCCAATTTCTCCAGAACCATATATTATTCATGATCACCACAAGCAAGCCTCTAGTAATGAATGGGTGCAGCACCCTCCAGGGGGATGAGGGAAACATGTTTGCGTGTTCTCACGTATTTCTCCATTCATAACACTGTCACGTGAATCAGAATTGGAATTTTCAGTTTCAGTGATATTGATCTCACATTAGCATAGAGTACCGCACGTTTATACACTACATTCATAAATTGTAAACACGTTTTATGAAGCTTGTTTACAGTTTACCAACTATGAATATTTAATATTTGTCTGGACTCGGTTTAAATGGCAGTCACATCATATACCGTCATTGAGAAATATGAATATATATATATATATATAAATTAACAAGTCAGGGTGACTCAACAATTTAAATTATTATGTCGGTTTTAATATTTACGGAATATTTAGTTGAATTTGTTGCACATGCACTTTAGTACAGTTCTCCCAGTTTCCAACCCACACAGCCTTCTTTCCAGCCCACACAGCCCAGTTTCCAACCCATATTGCCCAGTTTCCAACCCACACAGCCCTGTTTCCAACCCATGTTGCTCAGTTTCCAACCCACACAGCCCAGTTTCTAAACCCATATTGCCCAGTTTCCAACCCACACAGCCCAGTTTCCAACCCATATTGCCCAGTTTCCAACCCACACAGCCCAGTTTCCAACCCATATTGCCCAGTTTCCAACCCACACAGCCCAGTTTCCAACCCATATTGCCCAGTTTCCAACCCACACAGCCCTGTTTCCAACCCATATTGCCCAGTTTCCAACCCACACAGCCCAGTTTCTAAACCCATATTGCCCAGTTTCCAACACATATTGCCTAGTTTCCATCCCATATTGCCCAGTTTCCAACCCACACAGCCCAGTTTCCAACCCACACAGCCCAGCACAGCCCAGTTTCCAACCCATATTGCCCAGTTTCCAACCCATGTTGCCCAGTTTCCAGCCCACACAGCCCAGTTTCCAACCCATATTTCCCAGTTTCCAACCCCTGTTGCCCAGTTTCCATCCCATATTGCCCAGTTTCCAACCCATATTGCCCAGTTTCCAACCCATATTGCCCAGTTTCCAACCCACACAGCCCAGTTTCCAACCCATATTGCCCAGTTTCCAACCCATATTGCCCAGTTTCCAACCCACACAGCCCAGTTTCCAACCCATATTGCCCATATTGCCCAGTTTCCAACCCACACAGCCCAGTTTCCAACCCATATTGCTCAGTTTCCAGCCCACACAGCCCAGTTTCCAACCCACACTGCGCGGTTTCAGACCACATTGCCCGGTTTCCACAGTTTCCAACCCACATTGCCCAGTTTCCAACCCACACTGCCCAGTTTCCAACCCACACTACCGTTTCCAACCCTACACTGCCGGACCTTTTCCAACTACACCCTCCCTGATCACCAACCACACTGCCCGGTTTCCGTTTCCAACCCCCACTGCCCAGTTTTCTAACCCCACACTGCCCGGTTTTTGGTTTCCAACCTGCACTCCCCAGTCATCACCAACCCACACTGCCGGTTTCCAACCCACACTGCCTGGTTTCCAACCTTCACTGCCCGGTCACCAACCCACACTGCCCAGTTTCCAACCCATACTGCCCAGTTTCCAACCCACACTGCCCGGTTTCCAACCTACACTCCCTGATCACCAACTCACACTGCCCGGTTTCCAACCCACACTGCCCAGTTTCTAACCCACACTGCCCGGTTTCCAACCTGCACTCCCCGGTCACCAACTCACACTGCCCGGTTTCCAACCCACACTGCCCAGTTTCTAACCCACACTGCCCGGTTTCCAACCTCCTGCACAACTCCGGTCACCAACCCACACTGCCCGGTTTCCAACCCACACTGCCCAGTTTCCAACCCACACTGCCCGGTTTCCAGCCTACACTCCCTGGTCACCAACCCACATTGCCCAGTTTCCAACCCACACTGCCCAGTTTCCAACACACACTGCCCGGTTTCCAACCCACACTCTCCGGTCATCAACCCACACTGCCCGGTTTCCAACCTGCACTCCCCGGTCACCAACCCACACTGCCCAATTTCCAACCCACACTGCCCAGTTTCCAACCCACACTGCCCTGTTTCCAACCTACACACTGCCCGGTTTCCAACCTGCACTCCCCGGTCACCAACCCACACTGCCCAGTTTCCAACCCACACTGCCCAGTTTCCAACCCACACTGCCTGGTTTCCAACCTGCACTCCCCGGTCACCAAACCACACTGCCCGGTTTCCAACCCACACTGCCCAGTTTCCAACCAACACTGCCCGGTTTCCAACCTACACTCCCTGGTCACCAACCCACATTGCTCAGTTTCCAACCCACACAGCCCAGTTTCCAACCCACACTGCCCGGTTTCCAACCCACATCACCCAATTTCCCCAGTGTCACACACTCGCCGCCTACCACTTGGCTTCACTGAATCAACTTATTGATTGTGGAATGTTTTTTGCTGAAGTTATATGCAGCAGATGCAGAATTGAAAACAATTTCAGGCCATATGGAGCTCCAGATAAGTGGATTATTTCGGGGTTGTAAGTCTGGAAATATTTCCCATTAAAACATACAAGCTTTGAGATCCTGAGAATCATCTCAAAGAGATGATTCTCAGGATCTCAAAACTTGCATGTCTTGTTCTGAACATGTAAAATAAGGCGACTGTATTCCCAATAATGGTGTTGGTCTGGAGTCACATGGCGATGGATTGAGGTACAATAGTTACTGCAGGCAGAGAGGCAGGCAACTGAAATTTATCAATACCTAGAAGGTGGCTAGTACTTGTGTCTGGTGTTTGGTTCAGTGGACTTTGTAGACAACGCAAATTGAGTGATGTTTTTGTTGATTTAATATGGGAAAGAATAAAAACAACAACAGCGATGACTGTATGTAAAGCGGCTGAGATGACGACACTGTACTTGGTAATGAACAGAGGTTGAATGGACCTGACAGCGATAATGCAAATTTGTGTATTCGGCGATTTAGATTAGCCATCGACCGTCTATAAGATTTGTTAATCCTGGTTCTTCATACTTGTACCTATCCAAAATGTGCAAACTTTCAATCAATCAATCAATCAATCAATCAATCAATCAATCCAACCCACCCACCCACCCACTAAACAAACCAATATAAATATTTACCTTTCTGCCCATACATGACAATGTTTTTGCCTGCTGTTCAGTGAATATATGTGGTATATGTAGCTTTTCAATGGCCTAGTCCATTTATTTGCAGCTGACAGAAAATATTTATCCCATTTCATGCTGAGTACCTATGTGCCATTTTGATTGGGGAAAATCATAAATATTTTCTTTAAATGTGCTTAGAAGTATATGTCGCGACCACCATTTGAACCGTCTCATCGAGACGGTTCAAATGAGTGGTCACAACATATACTTTCATTGAGAAATAACAAAAATAAAAATAAAATATTTAAAGAAATTCACACCCGTAAAGGTGTATTCCGCATGTACATTTGTAATGAATGGGTTTTACCACCACCAACTTATCAATTCATTGTGGGTGGTGTGATGGGCACTATGCTTGTTGATAATGTGTGTTTCTCAGAATAAACTGTGTACAAATATTTAGCGTTATTACGGTAATAATCTTTACACACAATTGCTTGGCCCTAAATGATACTCTTGTGTTCATGGGCCATTAAGCACCATTCCATTCTTTGCACACAAAGCTTACATGTAGCTACTCTGACCATGAAACTATGTATTTACAGCTTGTGGCAGCATCGACATCCGCAACAGTGTGGACAACTTCGTTCAGCTGACGAACTGCACCGTGGTGGAGGGCCAGTTGCACATTATCCTCATCGACGCCGCCAAGCCCGAAGACTACGAAAACCTGCACTTCCCAGACCTCGTGGAAATCACTGACCACCTACTCCTGTATCGCGTCTTCGGATTAAAGAGCTTACGAAATATCTTCCCGAATCTCGCCGTGATTAAAGGCCAAAATCTGTTCACGAATTACGCGCTGGCTGCGTTCGAAATGCAACATTTGGAAGAGCTAGGTCTGGTAAGCCTCACGTCAATCGCCAAAGGATCTGTACGCCTGGAAAAGAACCCCAATCTATGTTACATCGATACGATAGATTGGTCGCGAATTGTGCACCCGGATTACTTCCCAGATAACTTCTTCAAGGGCAACAAGGACATACAGGAGTGTGTGAACACGTGCCCGGACTCCTGCCAGTCAACCATGGGCTTCACAAAAATGGAACCACGATGCTGGACACTCAACGACTGCCAGAAAATGCTCAGTAAGTCTACACTCATTTACTCAAAAGTTCAGGGATGGGTTGTGGCCTAGGGGTTAGAACACCCGACTTCCAATCCGGAATGCATGTTGTGGGTTGAAACCTCGCATAGGGCATCAAAAAATAATTTCATAGTAAATGTATTTCCATCTCACTGGTCTGTCGGAAGACACTTTAAACCGTGGTCCCATCTCTATATGACCTTAGCTGTTGCTGGGAAGTTAAACCTTTTCACTTTACTTAAAGTTCAGGGGATTGAGGAAAATACTTGCAAATTAGCGAAAATTTGAGGTAACGAGAGTTAGTCTTTTGGAAAACATGTAAAATTCGCATAGCAACAGCGCTTAGCTATACATCTATTGACGGTTTTCATTGGATAGTATATTTACATATTAGTGATACAAGTATAAAGCGAACTATTTTGGTCTGCCAATCAGAAAAGCCGTTTGAAATGCGTGTATTGTCTGGGAGCCGATGGAATGATAAAGAACTACAAATACATCATGATCATGTTTTAATGTTTATTTCCATGTTTTTTTCACAATCACAACATGCTGAAAATTTACATGAATTAATTATTGCAAGTCCATTGTCGGGCTCAGCAAAACACTATTTCAAACTATTAATTACTTTAAATCTTTAATTACTTTAAATCTTATTATGCACCTTAAGTTCAATTCTTGGTCCCTCATACCACAGGTTGAAGTAACGGACCGAGGTCTATAAATACATTAAATATACCTAAAAGCATCAATAAATGAAGAAAAAAATAAGCTAAAAATGAAAAGTCATGCAGAGCATGATGTTATTAGCCGATCAAATCAGGGTTCAATATATGTCCGCATTTTAGTAGTTACTGAGTCTCGGGGGGTGGGCGGGGGGGGGGGGGGAATGAATGAGCGAGTGAGTATTGGTGTTTAACGGCGTATCAACAGCTAAGGTCATTTAAGGCCGGGCCAACGGGTTGTACTATCCCGCATTAAACGGGTCCACTCAATATTTCCATGCCACACACTTTAGTAGCTCGGCCCTAAAGTAATATGATTTGCCATAAGCTTATTACTTCTTAATGGAGCATAACAGGTTAATGTTGTCACTTGTTTATCCCTTGTTTATCGATTTAAATGGTTTAAATCGACTCGAAGCTTACGTTCAACGGCCGCACAAACTCGATTGAACTGCACGCCTTCCAATGATTTAAAATACGCAGCACGTTTAAATAGTCAATTAGGTTTTTTTAATGTGCGCACTGGTCATTTAAAAAGGGGCCCATCCGTGATTTTTTGCGCGATGTCGGGCGCAAGACAATCAATAATTTGCGGCATTGACAATAATTACCTGGATTGCCGCAATCGCGCATGCTGGATGCATCCCTGCCATCCCTGCATGATACATAAACAAATCAAAGTTCGCTATGAAGGGCAATTCTTCGTTTTGATTGGTGGAAAATTTTGTGAATATTAACTAGCATCAAATGACGCGCATACGCGATCCAATGGGATAAACCCGAGATGCTGGGGTTGCTAGTCGGAGGAGATTTTGAGCAGAGGTCGATTATAAATTAGCCGAATAAACACATTTTACGCGATGTTCTGTTTAATAAATAAAAGCTTTAAATTAGCCCAATAATCGGCGTATGTTGGCGTATATGGCCATTAGAGCCAACTATGGACTTCAACAACAACAACTTCCGGGTTCAATCTCTTCCGGCGTTCAGCTCATTACGTATTCAAAATTGTGTTATTTGGCTATATTTAAAGTTTTAAATGGAGATAATTGCCAAAAATGCAAACTTTATCGGTTGATGCAATTTGGAAGTGATACAGCAAAATTCACGTTCGTAGATTACCGAATAGCGGAGAAAAGGGTTGCTACAAACTTTTTCAGAATTCGATGGATGACCAATATATTAGCCGATCTATAAATAGATCGGCTAATAATGATGCTTTTAGGCATATTTAATGTATTTATAGACCTCGGTCCGTTACTTCAACCTGTGGTACGAGGGACCAAGAATTGAACTTTGAGTTATCAGTAGTTTGACATACGAGAGTTTGATGTAACGTAGGTAGTCTGTACATATATAGAGGATCTCAAACGAGTTCCCATTTGATATGAGATTTATGAAACGAGTCGCGCACAATTTATGCACCGAGCCTCCTCAATGAGGACTCCCAACTTGCCATTTTTGATGAAGAAATAACAAAATTTCACGCCAAGTTGGTCAAATTACGCACCTTAACTGGAGCTCTGTCTAAGTAGCATTTTAATCGGTAAACAATTTGCCATACCAGCCCTTATGCAGGTATTACATTACCTCAAAATATGTGGGCAGCTAATTATTATAAGCTTGATCAGTAAGCTCTGAAACAGTAAACTCATGTAAGACCATATTTGCAACAACTTTAGTACTTTGGTTCTCAGATAATCCCTGCGCGTCAAGCATTTTATCGTCATAGAGAAATAAAATTGTACTATAAATTTGCCACACGATAAAAAAAAACAACAACACTACCATGCAAAAATATGTTAAATCCAATCATGTCTGACGAAAATCTTATAGGTTATAGTAAACTTTATAGTAACATATATTATTCTTTTTGTTTGTATGCATCTGGCAACTTAAACAAAATCAGAAATGAACATCTCAAACAAAAATAAATAAAACATGTTAAAATAATCCACCCTCCCGCTTCACATTCTGCAAACCCCCGCTTCACATTGCGCAAACCCCCGCTTCACATTGCGCAAACCCCCGCTTCACATTGCGCAAACCCCCGCTTCACATTGCGCAAACCCCCGCTTCACATTCCGCAAACCCCCGCTTCACATTGCGCAAACCCCCGTGTCTCAGAGAACCAAAGTACTTATTGTTTTATGTCCTTATAATTCCAGCACAAAAATATTTACACAATTCCCTAACATTTGATTGGCCTGTAGCAAGTCTCTGTCCAAAATTTATATCCCATTAAACTCCCACGCCAAACTACTTTCCGTAACCATGAGGCGCAGTTAAAATAATTCTTAAGAAAACAGAAAATAAACACATTTTCTTGATGAATTTATTTCAGATGCTGGAATTATAAGGAATGAATGGCCTTTTTGTGGAATTTATCGGGGATATAAACTTGGAAAAGTCGCGGGAATACTGGACGAGGCCTTAAAAAATTACAATTTTCTAAAAAAAAAATAAAAAATAGATTTTTTTTCGAAAATTGTAATTTTTTTATCGCTTCATCCAGTATTCCCGCGACTTTTCCAAGTTTATACCCCGATAAATTCCACAAAAAGGCCATTAATTACTATAATATCCTGTTCCTCTTGCAGTCACATGTTCATGGTCTATTAGCTTTGCTGACGCAACAAAGGTTCAGTACCGACTGAATGGTGAAGAGCAGTGGGGCCTGGGCCAGACTGCGAATGTGCAGGCTGACATTGGGCTATGTTGGTTACAAATGGCATAAGGTCTCTTTTCATATAAACATTATTGATGCACTTGTGTGGGCGTGTGTATACACGTACACAAAAATGTCACTGCATTTCACTAATACATAGAGCGTAACAAAAAAAGAATATGCCACCAACCTTATACTTTTTTTGGCCGTTTAAAAGCAAATAAAAAACGTGCGTAAAACGTAAACGTGCGTGCGTGCGGGTTAAAGTTTTTGGTTAACGTTTTTCGGTATACATGTGCTATCAAAGCCTCGGCCAGCACCACAGGTTATTTTTGATAGTCAGATACCACACCTTCAAGTATTCTCTTTTTTATTGGGGGGGGGGGGGAGAGCATTATGTTTTACCCCTGTCCGTCCGTCCGTCTGTCCATAAGGTATATGTGTTTAAATTTTCAATAACTCCTTAACTCCTTCACCAATTTCAATAATATTTGCTCACATTGTCTGTCTAGCCCAAACAGTCAAGGTCAAGGTCACTGGGGACTTATGTCACCTTGTTGTAAGGCAAATGCGTTTAAGGTTTGAATATTTTCTCAATAACTGCTTCACCAATTTCAATAATATTTTGCTCACAATGTCAGGGATGGATTGTGGTCTAGGGGTTAGAACACCTGACTTCCAATCCTGAGGTTGCGGGTTCAAACCTTACCTTGGGCATCAAAAATAGTTTCATAGCATTTCCATCTCACTGGTCTTTCGGATGAGACTTTAAACCGTGGTCCCATCTCTTTATGACCTTAGCTGTTGCTGGGACGTTAAACCCATTGACTTTCACTTTCATTTTTGCCCACAATGTCTGTCTAGGGATTAGCTTCGTAATAACGATACCCTTTTACTATCAACGCTGCAGGTGGGGGCATCCGCGTTCTATGAACACACTTTCTAGTTTTTTCTACTTTCCGTATTTTTCAATTAAAGTATATGTTGATACCACTCAGTTGAACCGTCTCGACGAGACGGTTCAACTGAGTGGTAACAATATATACTTTTGATGATAAATAATAAAAATGGACATTCTGTGAGAAAATTGTGTACATGTATCTGTCTAGGGATTAGCTTTGTAATAACGATGCCCTTTTACTATCAAGGCTGCAGGTGGGGGCATCCGTGTTCTATGAACACATTTTCTAATTTTATCTTCTTCAGAGAGTAATTACATGTCATCTAATAAAATCACAACCGATAAACACAGGTATTAACTCTTTGCATGCTAGCGGTAAAAATAACATCCAACAAATTCCGAGTATGTTTCTTATTTCTCTCTGGAAATATGTCTTGGAATTTCATTAGAATCGAGTCGGAGAAATAAAAGAAGCTATAATGAATTGTCGTCTGTTATTTTTGAACTATTTATAGCCAACACATTTCCCAGCATGCAAAGAGTTATGGTAGCCATTTGGGGAAGGATCCCTGTTCAATCAGTTTGGGGAAAATCACACTAAATTCAGTAAATTGGGAAACTTCCATCTCAAATCTTTCTTTTAAGCCATTCCAATTGGATTTTTTTTTTATTTAATACATTATTTCTCATCAAAAGTATATGTTGTTACCACTCAATTGAACAGGGATTCCGCTAGGGAAAATAAAAAAAACGTCACTTCAAAAAATTGGCGATAAAAAATTATAATTTTCTGGTATTTTTTTGTTTTTTTTTCTCGAAAATTGTAATTTTTTATCGCCAATTGTTTATTTTTATCGCCAATTGTGAAAGTGGCGATCGCCAGCGGAATCTCTGATTGAACCGTCTCGATGAGAAATGAAGCAAACAATGTTGGTAAATTTTGATGAGCCCGCTTACATGGACAGCGGGGTACATTGTCGGCACATTGGCATACGTACGTACCTTTTGGGCCCATTTATGCCCTGGGTGATCACAATTTTCAATTGTTAGAATTATGAACGTGTGCGGTGTGGTGTTTTCTATATTGGGAGGCCAGACAAGACATGAATGGAATGTACTTGAAAGTCTATGATGTAGAATAAACACACAACTCAGCCATTCCATACCAGTATCACACCAGTGCCTAGGATATCTTTTCTGACCAAATTTTAACCCTTAGAAGGCGGGAACCGAAAATTGTCTTCTGCTGTTGTTTCTTATTTTGTATTTTCTCTAAATTAAAACATGGTTTGGCAGCATTTTAGAATCATTTCCATTGGAAATGATTCTAAAGTGCTGTCAAACCATGTTTTCGATAAGAAAAGTAAAAAATAAACAGCAGACGACAACTTTTAATTCAGCACTGTAAGGGTTAATATCAAAACAGTTTGTTTGGTTGAGCCTGCACTTTTATCTGAACTTGTACCCAAATCTTGATCTCAAATTCAGAAAATTTGATTGATTGTGTCTGTTATTCTCGTGACATGTACGCAATTCCTGATACAGAGACTTGCTACGGGCCAATCAAATGTTAGGGAATTGTGTAAATATTTTTGTGCTGGAATTATATCTTAATATCAAAACAATCTGATATCAGACAATTTGATTGGTTGAGCCTGAGCTGTGTTCTGAACATATACTCAAATATTAATCACAAAACCAAACAGTTTGATTTGGAAATGGAATTTTGGTTTAATTTCATTGAAGCTAATATTCATAATAACAAGGCAACTAACGTATATATTCATTACTTCAATCAAGGCAGAGCTCCAAATAAGGTGTGTATTGGCGTATTTTACGCACTTATTTTAGCAGAATACACATCAATTATCAAAAATGGGAGTACAAAATACTCGCAGCAATGTTAAAATATGCATTGATTTTCAAATTGAGTAGTGAAAATACTGTAATAAGGTTGAAAATTTACTTAGTTGAGCTGCAAAAAGCAAACAGTGTTTGCTTTTTGCAGCTCAAATAAGTGAATTTTTAAATTTGTTTTATTTTTTATCATTTGGTCCTTATTTAATAAGGAAGGAAATTAATAGTAAATGTGTAAAGAATAATTTGCATTGAATTTGAGATCTGGGGGTATATTACTCTTTAGATACAAAACTTATCTGGAGCTCTGCCATCAATCAGGGTGTACAATAATTTTCCTAAGCACATTGTGTTGGCCACGATGGTTCAGTATAATCTAGTGCGGATGGTGAGTTTACAAGCTGGTATGCATATATGCTGTTTACAAACACACTGAGGTGGATTACCTCGTGTGTTCACCGGCTCAAATTATGTGTACCGTGATTTTTCAATGATCATTCTACCCACATGGCTGGGGATATTTGTTATTTTCTGAAATGAATACGCCTCCATTGATATTGAACCAAGTCGCCATTTGGAATGTCATACCTACTCTATAGTACATCAGGGCTCCAGATAAGCTTTGTATTTGCTTAAATACCCAATTAAAATTGCCAAAAACCCAATTGAAATCAGAAGTAGCGAGTATCAAAAAGCAATTACAATTTTGTGGTACATTTATTATGCTGCAGGAAACAATAAACAGACCACAAATGTAGCATATTTTTCTTATTTTCCATGAAAACACAACTTGGTATTTCATTAGAATTGTCTCCAAGGAGACAATTCTAATGAAATGCCAAGACATGTTTTCATTTCGAAGCAAACTACTCAATAATTGCGGTCTGTTGATGTGTAAACAGTAGTGTGATTTTATTTTACCCAATTAAAATTTTGAAATACCCAATTGCTTCAGAAATGCTGGAGTGACAATACTCAATTACTAATCCCTTATCTGGAGCACTGGTGCATGTTGCCCAGCCATTGTCAAATATTTTCTACACAAGATTGCGGCTGAGTGAACATGCACATGCGGAAGGCGTATATTAGGCCTTAAAAAAAGTACTTTGGTTCTCCGATATCGCCGCGTCAGAATAATCCCTGCGCATTAAGAATTTTATTGTCATGGAGAAATAAAATTGTACTGTAAATTGACCACATGATCAATAAAAAACACTACCATGCAACAATATGTTAAATCCAATCATGTCTGGCGAAAATCTGGTGATTTTTCACGTCTAAAGAGGTTATAGTAACTTTATAGATCATATATATGCATCTGGCAACTTGAAAAAAAAACAGAGACGAACATATCAAACAAAAAAATCTATAAAAAAAATCCATGCTCCCGCTTCACATTCTGCAAACCCCGTGTCTGAGAACCAAAGTTCTTTTTTATGGCCTTAGATCAGCTGATTATTAATTGGACAGTGTATGAAAAAATGCATGTTTCATCCAAGGAGACAATTCTAATGAAATGCCAAGATATGTTTTCGAAGCAAACACTTCAATAATTGCTGTCTGTTGATGTGTAAACAGTAGTGTGATTTTATTTTACCCAATTACAATTTTGAAACACCCAATTGCTTCAGAAATGATGGAGTGACAATACTGAATTACTAATTCCTTATCTGGAGCCCTGTGGTATAGTCTCTATGTCATGGCAGTCACGTAGGAGTAGAGGGATTAACCCTTAGACTGCTACACACAACACATGTCGTCTGCTGTTGCTTTTATATTTTGCCTTATTTCTCAATAAAAACATGGTTTGACAGCACTTCAGAATCATTTCCAATGGAAATGATTCTAAAGTGCTGTCAAAAAACCATGTTGTAAATTATTCTAAGGTGCCGTCAAAGCATGTTTTTGATGATAAAAATGGAAAATAGAAAATAAACAGCAGACGGCAAAAAATTGAGATAGCAGTGTAAGTATTAAATGACACAGCTTTTTGATTACAGTGACGTATAAGCAGGAATTCTTTCCGCTTTGTCATAAGGTGTGGTGTTGAGTAGCACCATAATATTTTGATTTTACCTATTTGTAGCTGTAATTGGATAAATGGGGCTTATGACATTTGTGTCCAGTGTAGCTCCTGATCAAATAGCACGCTCCTGTCGTCTAATATCGATATATATATATTGCTTGTTAGAAGTATGACGGATATTTCATTGATGGAATGCCGAACAGTGCAGCTTCTGATGTGGGTGCGCAGGCTGATCAATCTGGATTTACACTGGTCGCATAACCCATAAGCCACATTTCAAGTTTTCAGTGACAAAATTGTAATTGTAATATTTAAATAGTACAGAATACTGAAGAATATGTTCACTAAAGGATCATTTAACAACTAGAAAAAATAATAATTATAATAACTCCTCAAAGTTAATATGAGCCCCATCTTGAGAAAAATTACCTTATGGCTTAAATGATGTTATCAGTAAATGACACTGAAGCGTCGCCTCCATTATCACTTTTGACATATGCTGACGTTATTGACAGTTGGTAATGACACGTGACAACATTTATTATCATATGCTTGTCGGTGTTCCTTTAGAGAAACAACCACTTTTATGTAAGTCATTCATACTTTCACTTTCAAAAGCGCAAGCGAAATTCGACTGTTTCCAGTGTCAAAAGTAAATTCCTCATCAGCATCTCATTAGAAATTGTTCATGTTGCATGTTGCATACTCCTGCACTTGATGGTGTGCCAAGTATACCAATTACCGGTATGAAGGAAATCGGTTGAAAAGTAGTTTGACAGGCAAGCTAAAAATGGAATTTTCGGTGTAAAAAATTGGACATAAATCAAGATGGATTGGAGGCAGCAGAAAAATGTCAAGCACTCCTGCACTGGCTGATGGTTGTCAAATATACTAAGCACAATGTGCATTGGATGAAAACTTTATCAGTATCTCACTGTATGTGACGTACACACAGACAGACATACGGACAAACACCCCCAACTGTTGTTCAGCGGACATGAAAAATGTTTAACCCTTTCAACCCTAAGGAACTGGAATGGACTGTGATATGCTGTGATATGTTTGGTACAATGGTCACAAAATGATTTTCAGATTAGTCCATTTATGAAAAGGGGGTGTTTTTGTTCTAAGAAATATGAAAATTACTTGCAAAAAGTGCAGATCATCTGGATCTGCACTTTTTGCATAAACCGCTATAGCGGGATTTCGGGTTCAAAGGGTTAATATGCCTCAAAGTGTATTTAGAATGTAACGGAGTGAAGTCGCGTTTCAGAAGTATTTATACCATAACTCACAGCTCCAGATAAGGAATTAATAATTGAGTATTGTTACTCCATCATTTCTGAAGCAATTGGGTATTTCAAAATTTTAATTGGGTAAAATAAAATCACACTACTGTTTACACACCAACAGACAGCAATTATTGAATAGTTTGTTTCAAAATGAAAACATGGCTTGGCATTTCATTAGAATTGTCTCCTTGGAGACAATTCTAATGAAATACCAAGATGTGTTTTCATGGAAAAATATGATATTTGTGGTCTCTTTATTCTTTTCTGCAGCATGATAAAGGTACCACAATTCTGATTTCAATTGTTTTTTTTGCCATTTTAATTGGGTATTTACGCAAATACGCAGCTTATCTGGAGCTTGATAACATATCACGGCCAGCTCAGGTCAGTCACTTGAAAATCTGAATTAGAAAAATATTCCAAAGTCATAATGGAACAACCATAGCCATTTACACAGTGAGCGAACTGATCAGGGCCTACACTGATCAAGCACTCAATAATATGCCACTTCCTGTGATGATGGATCGCAATCAAGTATGATATATATGACAACATTGACAGAACTCCAGATACGGTGTTTTTGCGTTTGCTTTTTGCAGGTCAAATAAGTGAATGTTTAAATTTGTTATATTTTTTTTATCATTTGTTCCCTATTTAGTAATAATCCATTTGTAAAAGTAAAATACGCAATGATTTTGAAATACGTGGGTATATTACTCTTTAGACACAAAGCTTATCTGGAGCAC
Source organism: Conchocele bisecta (assembly GCA_029237695.1). Taxonomy (NCBI): domain Eukaryota; kingdom Metazoa; phylum Mollusca; class Bivalvia; order Lucinida; family Thyasiridae; genus Conchocele; species Conchocele bisecta. The sequence continues at coordinate 53,813,395 of CM055276.1, read as the reverse complement.
TGATTGAATTGAACGCAACATGAAGCAATGCTCCAGATAAGGAATTAGTAACTGAGTATTGTCACTCCATCATTTCTGAAGCAATTGGGTATTTCAAAATTTTAATTGTGTAAAATAGAATCACACTATCTGTTTACACATCAGCAGACTGCATTTATTGAATAGTTTGCTTCTAAATGAAAACATATCTTGGTATATTTCATTAGAAATACCAAATGTTTTTTTCATGGAAAAATAAGAAAATATGCTATATTTGTGGTCTGTTTATTGTTTTCTGTAGCTTGATAAAGATACCACAAAATTTTCATTGCTTTTTGATACTCACTACTGATTTCAATTGGGTTTTTGGCAATTTTAATTGGGTATTTACGCAAATACGCACCTTATCTGGAGCACTGATGAAGTCATGAATAACAGAGATTTCAGTCTCTGACACATTTCAGACATAAATATACTTGCCCTTTCTGCACGAGAGTGTGTGTACTAGTGGCTGTGACTGGAGAAATTGGGTTTATGCCATTTTGTGGATCGCAGTAGCCAAGTGGTATATGCCCGTCAGACTACTGATCCAATGGTCATGGGTTCGAGTCGCACCGAGGCTGGCTGCACATTTTCCATTTTATAGGCAACAGATTGCACTATATCGCTACACTAGTCAATGGTAAAAATTGCGTGATAGCATTGCTTTCAGACCGATTATATCATCAATTTTCAACCACATTAACTCCAAATTCGGGTTATATAGATTCATGAGACATACATCGATCTGCTAATGCCGATAGAATACGTGAACTGCATTTATCTGTTCCTACATTTAAGACATTAACTCTTTGCATGCTGGGAAATTTATGTGGGCTATAAATAGTTAAAAAATACCAGATGACAATTCATTATATTTTCTTTTATTTCTCTTTATAAATGTCATGAATATGTCTTGGAATTTCATTAGAATTGTGTCCGGAGGAGGACACAATTTTAATGAAATTTCAAGACATATTTACAGAGAGAAATAAAACATATACTCCTAATTTGTTTGGCGGATATTTTCGCCGCTAGCATGCAAAGAGTTAAAAGCCATACAATTGCGTGATTTTCTAATGAGTCTTTTGAGCGGAGATACATGCGTATCATGCCATTTGATTGGATAGCCATATTTCCGCTATGTGTCAAAATCCACTAAACATCCCCCGTCTATTATTAGAGGACACATGTGTGTCAGCCAATGAATGTCGCGCTGTAAAGAGGTCTACACGGCTATGTAAGGATATGTGAAACAAATTTTCTGCTCAAAGTGCTCGCCCATCTATACGACAATATTTGACGATTTTCAGACAATATATAAATGTTTGTCTTGCATTGGCGGTTAATATCAAATACATGAATCTCGACAAACAGTTTGGGACCGGTTTTATTATTATCGGTTAACAAATAATGGTTTTATTGGTTAAAAACATGCGCAGGTAGAATCTCTGTTTCACACCTTTGAACTTCTAGTTATATGTGTAATTCGTGGGAGGTGACTTGAACTGTACGTTGGTAACAATGCACCCAAACCACTAGATACACCGAAATAACCCATAAAATAGCGAAATATGAACCGTTCTTCAAGAACCTGTCATCAGGGTCTGCACTGTTCATCATTCAGGTAAAATTTAACATCCATAATGCATATTCTAAAACACAGCATATGTCAGGGGCGGATCTAGATGGGGGCGGGGTTCCGGGGTTGCAACCCCCCTCATTCAGCCACGGAGTTTACATATAGCATAGTTTACCACCAGTTGGAGTCTGAATTTAAATGCCGTAAAACACAGGAAAGTGCATTTCGAAGAGCTCGAGAATAGGACAACCCCCTAAGTTGCGAACACAGGTTGAAGTAACGGACCGAGGTCTATAAATACATTAAATATGCCTAAAAGCATCAATAACTGAAGAAAAAAACAAACAAATTTACCCCCTCCATATAATGAATTATATGGAGGAGGTAAACATTTTTATTTTTTTTTCTTCATTTATTGATGCTTTTAGGCATATTTAATGTATTTATAGACCTCGGTCCGTTACTTCAACCTGTGGTTGCGAACAGTAACTCGTGCAATTACTCCTGTACCTAGGCATATTTAATGTATTTATAGACCTCGGTCCGTTACTTCAACCTGTGGTTGCGAACAGTAACTCGTGCAATTACTCCTGTACCGTCCGTAGCTAGTTACGGACGGTACGGGAGTAGATTGCAAGAGTTACGGTACGGGAGTAGATTCCCAACTAGACACCCCCCCCATGATGGATCCGCCCCTGTATGACCTGATCTGTCTCCATTTGCATGCTAACAGATCATGACCTGGACTGGGCCCAATTCCCACAAGCCCCGTTTCTCCAGTCACAGCGTCAATTATGTTGTGTATACACACTATACAGGATGGAGAGCAGACCTCGCATATATTTAGCTCCACTGTTTTATGCAGGCATTTCACCTGAGGGCAAGTGGTATTGTTGTAAACAAATATCATGTGACCTTGGCTAAATTATTGCTGCTCAGAAGATGGATAATTTACAGTGTACAGTAACTGGGTGAATCAGTGAACCAGAAAGGCCATTCACTGATAGCTAGTATTGGCCCCATACCATGTTTGATGATAAATCTGGCTGTTGATGGAGTAATATAGATGTCATGTCCCTTAGCTTAGATAATCTCAGCTCAACGGATGGCTTTTACTATTTCATCTGTCTTTAATATTTTCTGTATCCGATAGATCTCTGTACAGATTATCTAAGCAAGATGTCCCAGTCCTACAGAGCTGTCTTAATTTCTTGTTGCAGTGAAAGCTCTCTAAACAAGACACCCAGAAAAAATATCACTCTTAACTATACCACCAAAGCTTTCATGAATATTAAATTTTCAGGAATTGTTTTTGATTTTTTCCAGGAATTGTATATCTAGTATAATATATAAAATGCCCTTCCCACCGCGGCAGGACAGAATTCTAATGAAATCCCAAGACATGTTCATCAATCAATCAATAAACCAATCAATCAATCAATCAATCAATCTACCAATCAAACAACCAATCAATATAGTTGCAGCCTGCCTCTCGCAGTATGCTACAGATATCAATCAATCAAATCCATCCATCCATCCTTCGACGGTAAGCCATCAATCAATCAATGATTGATTTATCAATAAATAAATAAATCAAATAAATCAAATAAATCAATAAAATCAGTTAATCCATTCATCCATCGATGGGAAGGCATCAGTCAATCAATCAAAACCAACCGACTATACTTGCAGCGTGCCCCATGGAGTGTGCGACGGGCCTGTGTAACGGTACCCAGTGCTGCGACAAGAGCTGCCTCGGTGGCTGCGCTGGGGCTGGTCCCCGGCACTGCTCCGTGTGTAAGGACGTCATCCAGTACCAGAAAAGGCGAGAACCGGTGTGCGCGGAACGCTGCGACTATGGCACTTATAAGGTATGGGGCGAGGTTATCATTGATACTTACAGTATTTATTCTAATAAACGCCCCCGGGGCTACAGGGATTCCGCTGGGGAAAATAAAAAAATCGGCACTTCAAAAAAAATAAAACAATTGGCGATAAAAAATTACAATTTTCGGGGAAAAACATTTTGGATTTTTTTCCCGAAAATTGTAATTTTTTATCGCCATTTGTTTATTTTTATCGCCAGTGGAATCCCTGGGGCTATGTAATTTGTGGGGATAAAGACGTGGAAAATAGGATCAAGATATGTTATTTTCACACACAAATGCCATTTAAAACAATGTTTTAAATGGCTTTTGTATATGAAAATAACATATTTAGAATGCAAATATGGGACGGGGGCTACTATTAGAGTGGGGGCTACTGTTAGAATAAATACTGTAGTCTTTAGCTCGGCTCACGTTCTATCGTTTCTTGTTCTATTTGTTCCCATAACCCTTCCTACGCTGGAGACGGAAATTGCCGTCTGCTGTTTTTCATTTTTGCTTTAATTCTTAACAAAATACTGGTTTTGACAGCACATGAGAATCATGTGCTGTCAGAACAGGTTTTTGTCGAGAGAGAAATATTGAAAATAAAACATTTCCAGCAGACGACAACATTTAATTCAGCATTGTAAGGGTTAATTAATGTTACCTGGAAACATCAGTGTAGCTCCTCCTAGTGTTTGTGTTCACCAGTGAATATTTCCAACACAAACATATTTACACAATTCCCTAACATTTGATTGGCCCGTAGCAAGTCTCTGTCCAAAATTTATATCCCAGTAAACTCCCACGCCGAACTACTTTCTACAGGTGCGCGGTCAGTGCTGTCGATGTAAACAAATGGCTGCCGTCTGTCAAAATAAACACATTTTCTTGATGAATTTATTTCAAATGCTGGAATTATAAGGAATGAATGGCCTTTTTGTGGAATTTATCGGGGATATAAACTTGGAAAAGTCGCGGGAATACTGGACGAGGCCTTCCGTCCTTCGTCCAGTATTCCCGCAACTTTTCCAAGTTTATACCCTGATAAATTCCACAAAAAGGCCATTCATTCCTATAATACACTCATCACTATTGTGCTTTAAATATTACCTGTCTGTTTGAACTTAACTGAATGTTCATGGTGCAGGCAGTTGATTAGGAGCATGTGAATGGTAATTTAACGGTGGGGGTTCATCCTTACTGGAATCTTGATATTCCTGGTTTGGCCCCCAGGGTACGTTTTTGGTTTTTCTTGTTACTTGAGAGTTAATCTGGTTATTATACCATTATAAGAGTAGTATGATTAGTACTAATGCTATTTCTTTTAGGGAGTAGGGCTAAGTGCAGAGCTCCAGATAAGCTGCGTATTTGCTTAAATACCCAATTAAAATTACCAAAAACCCAATTGAAATCAGAAGTAGCGAGTATCAAAAAGCAATAACAAATTTGTGCTACCTTTATCATGCTACAGAAAACAATAAACAGACCACAAATATAGCATATTTTCCATGGAAATACATCTTGGTATATCATTTTAATAAAATGCCAAGACATGTTTTCTATTCGAAGCAAAATATTCAATAATTGCTGTCTGTTGATGTGTAAACAGTAGTGTGATGTTATTTTACCCAATTAAAATATTGAAATACCCAATTGCTTCAGATATGATGGAGTGAAAATACTCAATTACTAATTCCTTATCTGGAGCCCTGTAAGTGACAGTGGTGTGATAAGGACCTGACACCAGATCTGTTTATTCTAATTTCAGGGTAGAATATATATTAAACCTTACACCGCTATCATAATTTTTTTGTCGTCTGCTGTTTATTTTCCATTTTTATCATCAAAAACATGCTTTTGACAGCACTTTAGAATAATTTACAACATTCTTTGACAGCACTTCAGAATCATTCCCATTTGAAATGGTTCTGAAGTGCTGTCAAACCATGTTTTTTATTGAGAAAAAAGGCACGATATAAAAGCAACAGCAGACGACAATTGTTGTGTGTAGCAGTCTAAGGGTTAATGTAAATTTTCATTTCTGATTTTGGGATTATCCCCCATTTATATAGGTGAAATATGGTATTCTACTCGTTAACCTGGCATACAATGACATTAACTGTTGACAGGCCATTAAACTTCAATAAATAAATAAATAAATAATGAATATTCATGGGTGCATTGGTGATTAATGAAATAGGGGTGGTATGTTTTGCTATTGTTTGCAATATACACGTACTGTGCTTTATCCCGTCAACACAGTGCGTATGTGCCGTGAAACACGGTTCAGTGAAACATTTTTGATATCCTGTCAATACGACATAATCACTGCGTATGAATACGTGCGGTGGCTGGCGTTATTTTTTTGCATTTTAAAGCCATTTGTAGGTGTTAACGGGATAAATAGAATAGTAGGTTATATATAGTGCCGTGAAAGAGAAAACATATCTGGCGCGGCCTGGAAACAGGATGTGCTCGACAGAGCCTCGCCCATCCCGTTTCCTAAGCCTTGCCAGATATTTTTTCCCATTCACGGCACTAACCTACTATTCTCTATCTATTTTCCTTATTTCTGAACCAAAATATATGTTGTGACCACTCATTTGAACCGTCTCGGCGAGACGGTTCAAATGAGTGGTCACAACATATACTTCTGATGAGAAATAAAGAAATTCTTGAGCCTTGCCGGATATTTTTTCCCATTCACGGCACTAACCTACTATTCTCTATCTATCTCCATGGTACTGCAGAGCTTCAGATAAGTTTTGTTTTCTGAGGTGATTCTGAAGAACTTCCTACTTGCATGTGTAGAGAAAAAATAAGCGGATATATCAGTTACCACTAGAGCTCCAGATAAGTTTTGTATCTAAAGAGTATTATACCCCCAGGTATACAAATTAATGTCCGTATAAAACATCCAGTGTAGATTATTACCTAGATTAATGGAAGTACTAAAAATACTATGAAAATAAATTATGACACGTTTTCGCTTCCATACATTGAACATTTTGTTAGTAATTTCCCCAATGACGTCATTTACATGTTTTAATATACTTGATCCGGGGCCAACTATTTCATTCATAAAACCGAAGTAAACATGGTGTTGACAGACGATGTCTTCTGCAAAATGGCATCTATTTAAAAAAAACAACAACATATGCATGTAATAGGATATGAAGAATAAAACCGACACAAAAACAACTTGTACTTACCAAATATACTTTGACTCGAACTATACAACTTCTGATGATATTTGGCCAGTGACTGGCCAAATATCATCAGAAGTTGTATAGTTTATGAAAAGGTTGACTTCTAAAATACCAACACCATGTAGAGAGATGTTGACAAGGCTGAAGTAAACAGGTGCGCAAAGTCCGCGGATGAGCGACACACAATTGTACCACATGCAATTTGGGAGCTCTTTAGAATCAATTTGCTGAGATGATTCTAAAGAACTTGCTACTTGCATGTGTGGAGAAAAAATAAGCGGAGAATCAATTATCACATGTAGTAGCTCAGTTGCTGCAAGTTTGCCACATTATATGCAATCTGGGTGGTTGGTCGGGTGAATACGACTGCATAAATTAACGGTAGGGGTTCCTCCTAATAGGAATCACAATATGCCTGGTTAGGCCCTCAGGTACGTTTTTATCTTTGGCTCTTTTATTACCTGGGGGTTGAATTGGGTTATTGCCCATTATAAAAGTAGTAAGACGTGACGAGCCGTCCCATCAGGATCTGCACATTTTGCAAGTAATTTTCTTATTTTTTTAGAACAAACATACCCCCTTGTCATAAATGGACTAGTATGAAAATCATTTTGTGCCCATTGGATTGGTTGCAAAATTGACACATCAAAATCCATTCCAGTTTCTTAGGGGTGAAAGGGTAAGAGTGGAGAAACAACAATATGAGACAAATATATTATCATAAATTCACCTTATAAAGTGTGTATTAGGAAATGTCTTGTGTCATCTCTCAACAAAGCAGGAAGTAAGCATAGAACTGACTTCAAATTTGGAAATACTACTCCATTCAGGGGCGGATCCAGGATATCAGGTTAGTGGGGGGCGGGACTTCTTAATTGAAATAGTTTTCGATATTTTCGAACTAGCATGGTGTGTGCACAAAGCATTGTGAACATGATACCGACACATCTGTATAGCGAGGCAGGGTTTCTTGCAGGATTTCAGAAAGGCATGTTGTGTTTATATACCTCCCCCCCCATTGTTTTAAATGGCTAATGTATGTGAAAATAACATATTTTGATCCCCACAAATTGCATAGCCCCAGCGGGGTTTATTAGCATAAATACGGTATCTATATTCCATTCATTCCTGGGAACAATAAAAAACCCTCCTTATTGTATCCAGAAAACAAAAGAAATACTAGTATGCAACAAGTGTGTTCTCCTGAGGACATCCGGGGATGAGTTGTGGCCTAGGGTTTAGAACACCTGTAGCCTATTTCATGAACATTGCAAAGTATACTTTACTAGCAAAGTATACTTTGAGGGAGTAATCATTTATTTTACCTGAAATGCATTATTTCATATATAACTAACAAATGCATATATTTCATGATTAAAAGTATGCAGAATTATTATACTGAATTTATTACATTATCACAGCCAAATATTGGCTGTGATAATGTAATAAATTCAGTATAATAAAAATCAATAAATTTATCATAAAATTGAAAATTTCTCCCTCAAAGTATACTTTGCTACTAAAGTATACTTTGCAATGTTGATGAAATAGGCTACTGATAGGGCATCAACAAATGCTTTCATAGTATTTCCATTCCACTGGTCTGTTTGTTGGATGAGACTTTAAACTTAACTCTTTGCATGCTGGGAAATTTATGGGCTATAAATAGTTCAAAAATAGCGGATGACAAATCATCATATTTTCTTGTATTTCTCCCCGTAAATATCATGAATATGTCTTGGAATTTCATTAGAATGAAATTTCAAGACATATTTACAGAGAGAAATAAAAACATACTCGTAATTCGTTTGGCGGATATTTTCGCCGCTACCATGCAAAGAGTTAAAACACCTCCTTTTCATAAATGGACTAGCCTGAAAATAATTTTGTGATGATTGGATTGGTCCGGAAATTAACATATACAATTCCATTCCAGTTACTTAGGGGTGAAAGGGTTAATTCTTAATTTACACAAATGTCTGGGAGACTTGTGTGCCCCATTTTGTGAACACTGGTGACGCCCTAGGATATAGTTGTGCCAAGCCTCTTCACTGTTACTTCAATCATTGTGGAATGTGGTGATGCTTTTTCTTTCTGTTATCTTTTGTTTGGTGCAGTTGTAATGATTGGAGTGGTCGAAAAGTTCATATTTTTGGCTGTGACTGGAGGAATAGGGCTTAAGGCCTTTATGAATAGTTCAGATCCTGTAGCCTATTTCATCAACATTGCAAAGTATACTTTACTAGCAAAGTATACTTTGAGGGAGTAATCATTTCATATATTTTTTCCCCAAAAATTCTGAATTTTTAAAAAAAATAAATGAAATTGTGGTCCTAAGTTTCGTGAATATCTTCAATTAAATCACTTTACACATGGCCATCCAGATGAGCCAGCTTTTCAGTTTTTATAAAAAACAACAACACCCTTTTCAACAATGGATGTAGTCTGAAAATCATTTTGTAATGATTGGAGTGGTCGAAAAATAAAAATATCAAAATCCATATGCGCTTTAGAATAATTTCCGTTCTAAAGTGTTGTCAAACCATGTTTTTTATGCCCCCTATGCGGGTGGCATATTGTGTTGCTCTCCGTCTGTCCGTCCGTCCGTCCGTCCGTCCATCAGTTGAAAAGTTCATATTTTTGGCTGTGACTGGAGGAATAGGGCTTAAGGCCTTTATGAATAGTTCAGATCCTGTAGCCTATTTCATCAACATTGCAAAGTATACTTTACTAGCAAAGTATACTTTGAGGGAGTAATCATTTATTTTTCCTGAAATGCATTATTTCATATAGAACTAACAAATGCATATATTTCATGATTAAAAGTATGCAGAATTATTATACTGAATTTATTACATTATCACAGCCAAATTGGCTGTGATAATGTAATAAATTCAGTATAATAAAAATTAATAAATTTATCATAAAATTGAAAATTTCTCCCTCAAAGTATACTTTGCTACGAAAGTATACTTTGCAATGTTGGTGAAACGGGCTACTGATCCAGATCAGTCAGGGTCTGCACTGTTCACAATTTGGGAACACCCGCTTCAAACAAAAGGTACAGGGATCATTTTACTGGGCAAAGTGGGCGAAGTGGGCGAAGTTCTCTCCCGAAATTGTCTGGGAAGTTTTTCACTAATAAAACTCCAGAAATTGTAGAACAAATGGTATATCTTAGTGAAAACGTCTCCCTATTTTGAAGGGCTAGCTTGAACCTTGAGGTATAAATCCTTATCAGGCTGCGATTTAACCCTTTCACCCCTAAGTATCTGGAATGGAATTTGATATGTTAATTTTGCAACCAATCCAATGGTCACAAAATGATTTTCATACTAGCCCATTTATGAAAATTGGGTGTTTTTGTTCTAAGAAATATGAAAATGACTTGCAAAAAGTGCTGATCTTGATGAGATGGCTCGTCACGAGCCGGCTCATCTGGATCTACATGTTTTGCTAAACACTTGCATGGTTTGGCCCTCTTGTGCATTTTCGGCCTTTTGATACTTGAGAGCTAAATCCTGCTAATTACCCCATTAAAAAGTAATAAGATTAGTGCTGATCATATTACGCTTGGGATTGGAGCTAAGTGACTCTGGTGTGGAATGGACCTGGCACCAGGACAGGATATTCTAATTTCAGGGTTGAAGGTACATTGTATATCTTTCTGTAAATATTCAGTTCTGAAAATTTCCCTCATGTACATGGGTAGTCCAACCCGTTTATGCGGCCTTAAATGACCTTAGCTGTTGATAGGCTGTTAAACACCAATAATAAATCAATCAATCCATTTCTCCCATTGTAGTTCATGAACCGGCGGTGCCTGCTGGTGAGTCAGTGCCTGAAGTTCATGGACAAGCCTGCACTAATCGCAATTTAGTTCATTGAAAGACTGATCTATATTATATTAGCTGTTGCTTTGACTTTAATTTGTTCACCCCTAAGTAACAGGAATGGGAATTTTTCAACCAATCCAATTGTCACAAAATGATTTTCAGACTAGTCCATTTATGAAAAAGGAGTGTTTTTGCTCTCAAAAATATGAAAAATACTTGCAAAAAAGTGCAGATCCTGATGAGACGGCTCGTCACGAGCCGGCTCATCTGGATCTACACTTTTTGCCAACACTACTGTACAGGCCTGTGGTCTTGAAAGGGTTATCCATTTTATCCGTTGTAGTTCATGAACCGGCGGTGCCTGCTGGCGAGTCAGTGCCTGAATTTCACGGACTATAAGATGGCCGAGCGGACTGAACTGAAGCTTGTGATGGAGACCAACAAGGCGGGCCTCTGTGTCGCCGAGTGCCCGCCCCTCTATAAGAAGGACTATGACGACGATACCAAGTGTGTGCCCTGCCAGGGAAAATGTCCCCGATGTAAGTGGTCAGGAATTGTTTTCACCCTCAAATTGGGCCAGGTTAGGTAGTGGCCTATGGGTTAGAACACTCGAGGTACAAACCTCGCCTTGAGCATTGAAAATACTCGTAGTATTTCCATTCCACTGGTCTGTCGGATGAGACTTTAAACTATGGCCCCATTCTCTATATGACATTAGCTGTTGCTGGGACGTTAAACCCATTCACTTTTATTTTCACTTTTCTAATTGGGCCGTTAGAGAAAATAATTTGAGTTGATTTTGACGAAAAGAATAATGGTCGTCAAATGATCCGTTGGAACCAAGAAAGGTTATGACGACGACACCAAATGTGTGCACTGATAGGGAGAGTGTCCCTGACGTAATTGATCAGCAATTGTTTTTAACGCTAATTGGGCGAACAAATTATTTGACTTATTTTAACAAAACAGACATGAGTGGTAACAACATGTACCTGTATGGAGAAATAAACAAAATTCACAGTAGCAATGTTTTCTTGTAAACAGTTATTGGATTTACATTTATTGAGCATGGGCTGCATATGCAGCCTATGCTCAATAAATGTAAATCCATCAATTGAAATATCCAGACGATCCAAAATTTGCACTTACAAACATTTTAGTCGTACAAAGTTTATTTCCCTTTGTATATGACATTGCTGTTGAAAGGACATAACTCCCCAATCAATCAATCAAATCCTAGATGATCATGAGTTACCCTCGTCAAATACCCAGTAACTGACAATAATCCTAGATCATCATGAGCTACCCTCGTCAAATGCCCAGTAACTGACAATAATCCTAGAAGATCATGAGCTAGCCTAACCTAACACTCGATAAGCCCCGTTATCTTGTGACCAGCCACCTTCTGCAGCTGCAGTTCACTCACCTGATTCAAATACCACAGCAGTGAGGTCAGGTGCTGACAATGTACATCGCACATCCTGTGTCTATTACATTTGTGCTACCACTGGATACATGCGGTTTAAAGTGGCGTATCAGGATTTTTTGAAAAAATACTATGAACAAAATATCAACATGTTTTCATCATGGTGGCCCTGTGTAAAGTTGATGGATTTACATTTATTGAGCATAGGCTGCATATGCAGCCTATGCTCAATAAATGTAAATCCAATAATTGTTTACAAGAAAACATAGTTACTGTGAAATTTACAGACTCATTGAAGATATATGACTATACTATGACCGCTGGGTTGTTTCTATTTTCACCCATATATATATAGGTACATTAATATCGTATTTCATATATTTTTTCCCCAAAAATTCTGAATTTTTAAAAAAAATAAATGAAATTGTGGTCCTAAGTTTCGTGAATATCTTCAATTAAATCACTTTACACATGGCCATCCAGATGAGCCAGCTTTTCAGTTTTTATAAAAAACAACAACACCCTTTTCAACAATGGATGTAGTCTGAAAATCATTTTGTAATGATTGGAGTGGTCGAAAAATAAAAATATCAAAATCCATATGCGCTTTAGAATAATTTCCGTTCTAAAGTGTTGTCAAACCATGTTTTTTATGCCCCCTATGCGGGTGGCATATTGTGTTGCTCTCCGTCTGTCCGTCCGTCCGTCCGTCCGTCCATCTTTTTCCGTCCGTGTACATTTAAGTCAAAAAGTGTTTTTACAAACATAATACAGTCAGAATTCGTTACAACGGCATAGTTCGTCAGAGATGAATCTGCCGTTATAACGAATCTGCCGGTATAACAAATCGGCCATTTTCTCCTCACTATCAGACTGCTGTGATAATTCCGGTAATTGGAACCTGCCGGTAATTGGTAACCACGCATTGTAGCGACGCTATTTGCTGTCATTTTACATTAGCATGATTGGTCATTATCGGCGAGATATATACTTATTTGTCACCACATTGATAAAGCAATGCATATGTATACAAATTTATATCAATGAAACAAACAACATTCAAAGCTAATCCGGTATTTGACAAGGTGAAGGTTGCAGGCGAATCTCTTGTTAATTGGTAATTACGTAGACGCGCGTGGTGAATACCGGATTATCTGTGAAATTGTTTCTTTATTGTTAGCAATTCGCAAACATGTGCATATAGAAAACAAACACAGATTTTAATAAACATTTTGTTTTAATTTACATTCTAAAATTTATAAAAATACAAAACCAATACATGTAGAGTGGTTTCCCTTTAAATATTTGCATGACGATTCGTCCCAATCTGAACTCGCCCCAGAGGCAATGTTACACGATAATTATTTAAATTGTTCACGATTATGATATTTTTTTTATTTTCAATCTATCGGTCCTTGCTGGATTTGTTTGAAAACTACAATGTTCACACTCGTGTAAAGAAGTTCTCCATTAGTTTCTGTTTGCCAACACCAACACTGTCCAATGTGCGCATTGCTTTCCACAAAGCATCCAAATGTTCCGCGCCGGTAGCAGAATTCTGTTCGAAGAAACGAATTGCGCTTGACATGCCCTGTCTGGCGTCGGCTCGTGTGACATGTGGTTCCACTACGTCGTCAGACTCGTCCTCGCCATCACTCACGATCTCGGATGTCTTGGATTCGGTGACAAGTTCAACAATAGCACTGTCTGTTTGTGTCTCTCCCGTTCCCACGCAATCGTCCACGGCAACGTACGTACGAGCGTCCATGCGATCCTCCGCTGGCATACGATGCAGCAGCTGCTGCAGTTCAGCCAGGGTCAGATCGTCATTGTCGACGGACCCGGACCGGCCGCCGAGTTCAGAGAGAGAGATGTCATCCTCATCCAATGGCAAAATCTTCGTGTGATCCCAGCAGTTAACAATGGTGGATTCCTTAATGCTGGACCAGGCAAGCATCGTGAACGTAATGGCGTGTTTCAACGTGACGACTTGATCGCGCTTTTCGTCTATGCACTCGAGGTAGTGATGAACCAGCCGCTGTTTATAGAACCTCTTGAAGTTTCGGATGATACCGGCATCCATCGGCTGAATGTGCGCAGTCGTATTGGGCGGTAGGAATTTTAGAGTGACGTTAGTTAGTCTAAGTCCAGTGACGCTGTGACTTGACGCGTTGTCCACCAGTAACAAACACCACATGCCGATCGGATAACACGATCAAATTTCTGGATCCATTCTTGGAAGACAACTGTCATCATCCACGCCTTTTTGTTGTGCGTGTAGTCTACATAGACACTGGGGTTAAATCCATGGCTGAAACATCGCGGTTTTGCCGCCTTTCCGATGACAAATGGCTTTCTCTTATCAGTCCCTGACGAATTCGCGCACAGTGACACCGTTATGCGCTCCTTGGAGCGTTTCTGGCCTTTAACTGGTCCTGTAGCGAGTGTTGAGTTGGGCGGGAGTCTGTAGAATAAGCCCGTCTCGTCGAGGTTGTAAATGTCGTCACGCGCGTATCCGGTCAGATCTTCTTGTAGTTTCTCGCGTCCATCTGCGACGGCCGTCATGTTGGCACTCGCTGCTTCTCCGTGCGCGATATGTGATGAAATGTTGTGCCTCTTCTTAAAATTCTGAAGCCATCCCGTAGAGTATTGGAAGTCTTTGTCGAGGGTCATGTCCTTGCCAAAGTGTCGGGCCTTCTCCAGCAGCATCTGGTCGGTGACGCACGCGTTGTGTTGGTGTCTGACGTCGCTAAACCATACGAATAACGCCTCTTCTAATGTGTCGTATTTTCCAGAACGTTGATGTACATTGTTGGACTTGTGCGCATTCTCCCACTTCGATTTGTCACGCAGAATGTCTCCGACAGTTGAGCGACCTAACGGCTTTCCCCATAACTCGGTGAAATGATTGGCGATTAAATCCTGAGTAACACTGGGATGAGATTTTCTATAATCCACGATCTCACGTTTGTCTGAAGCTGAAAACTGAGTCCTGCGTCGTTTGCGTGGTGGCTCCATTTGAATGTTCACTATGCGATGTTTAGTAATGAACTGAATGATCTGAATCAAGTGATTTGAAATGTACACAACGTATTAATACAGAGGTGCCGATGATTGGCCT
Source organism: Conchocele bisecta (assembly GCA_029237695.1). Lineage (NCBI taxonomy): Eukaryota > Metazoa > Mollusca > Bivalvia > Lucinida > Thyasiridae > Conchocele > Conchocele bisecta. Next base: position 53,798,332 of record CM055276.1, on the reverse strand, counting down.
ATTAATTTAATTGATTCATTTACTTACTCTGTTCCTTAATCACTTGTAAATTTAGTTGCTAACTGTTCATTTCTTTTCTTAATTGATGTTTGCAAAATAGTACATCACAGCAGGTGACAAGGTACCGACACGTTGTTAATTGCCGCGATTTATGACAGCAGGTCGGGGTGGTTAATTAGCCGTGTAATTGTTTAGATATGGTCAGTGACTGGTTCCCGAATATCGGTTTCCGGCACGTAATGACGGATAACACAGCTGGGTCACAGCGCTGGTGCCAGAGACGCCGGGTACCGGCGCCGTTATAACGCACATTAAATAAGACTTAAACTGTGTATTCGTTTGCGGGAATTCTCTGTCGGTGCCGGAAGCCGAATTTGCCGGTATATCGAGCAGATTAAAGAGCATGCCGATTGGTTTGGCGGCTTATTGTGCCGGGAGGCGAATATGCCGCTGTAACGAGTGCCGCTGTAACGAATTCTGACTATATCTAGTTATTGAGAAAGAAGAAACAGCAGACAACAATTTCCCTTTCCCGCTGTCTAAGGGTTAAGAACACCAGAGTGATCTAGAAATGATATTCATGAGATGGGTTTATAGTGTAGTGGTAGAGCATTGGGCTTCAATACCGGAGGTCTTGTGTTCAATGTCAGCATGAAAAACAACAACTTTATTTATATTTGATTCCCATTTGTCTTTTGGATGAGACCTGTAGCCTATTTCACCAACATTGCAAAGTATACTTTTCTAGCAAAGTGTACTTTGAGGGAGAAATTTTCAATTTAAGGAGAAATTTAAGGTAACTCTAAGGTAACTTTCCTTGTTTGCCATATGTGGCTGCGACTGGAGAAGTGTGGCTTCTTGGTTTTGCGACCAGTGTAGATCCAGATCAGCCTGTGCATCCGCACAGTCTGATCAGGATCTGCACTGCTCGTCATTACATCATTTTAACAAGCAATATAGATCGTTATCCGACTACAGGAGTCTGCTATTTTGATCAGGAGCTACACTGGTCACAAATCCCATAAGCCCGCCCATTTCTCCAGTCTCTGAATATAGCCTTGTTGTTGAATGGACGTACGACCACAACCAATCGTACAATCAATCTGTCTATGTTTCAGTGTGTAACGGGAAGGTGGTCAACAGTATAGACTCGGCCCATGAGCTGACCGGCTGCACCAAGATCCTGGGGCCCCTGGAGATCAACATCCAGGGTGGCAGTAAGTATGGGGACATGGGGCCGATGGTCATCGTGGTCAATGTAGACACGGATCTGGTTCATATATGAGACGAGCCATGTGATTTTGTACCTTCTGATAACTGCCTTATTTCATGAAATACATTTACAAAAGTTAAAACTTTTTCCATAAATGAAGTTAAAAGTTTCAGAGTACATGTGGACTTGTATTCCGCATGTACTCTGAAATTTGTGTCAACTTCGGAAGTCATTTATGGAAAACATCCCATTTTCTGTAAATTTATTTCCTGAAATATCGCAGATGTCCATAGGTACAAAATTGCATGGCTTGTCTCATGTGGCTGGGACTGGAGAAGTGGGACTTATGGTATTTGAGGCCAGTATGGCTCCGGGTCTGCTAACACTCTCTAGCTACCTGATATTTATTTATACTTTTTATGTCCCCGGTCTCAGTAGAGCCAGAAGGCAGGGCTCCAGATAAGGAATTAGTAATTGAGTATGTTCACTCCATCATTTCTGAAGCAATTGGGTATTTCAAAATTTTAATTTGGTAAAATAAAATCACACTACTGTTTACACATCAACATACTGGAGTGGGTCTACACCTGTCACACATCCAACAAGCCCCAATAATCATTTGCATCCATATACGGTATAGTCGTAGCAATTGGTATACGTCATCGCAAGTCGTATATTGTTTGTTTTGTTGCGCCACATGGTACAGTGCTCCAGATAAGGTGCATATTGGCGTATTTTACACACTTACTTTAGCAGAATACGCATTGATTATCAAAAGTGGGAGTACACTATACTCGTAATAGTATGAAAATACGCATTGATTTTTGCAGCTCATATAAGTAAATTTTTTAATTTGTTTTATCATTTGCTCCCTATTAATTTAATAAGGAAGAAAATCAATAATACATTTATTTGGTAAACATGAAATACGCATTGAATTTGAAATCTGGGGTAGTAATACTCTTTAGATACAAAACGTATCTGGAGCTCTGACCAATAATCATTTGCATCCATATAAAATTGTTTCCGCTAACACCTGGGAAAAAAATAGGGTAGGTAGGTAGGCGAAACTTTTTTTTTTCTCAAATTTTTTTTTTTTTTTTTTTTTTTTTTTCATTCACGATACACTTTTTGTACTGGATATGTTAATCTCCTTACTACGCTGAATTAAATGTTGTCGTCTGCTGGAAATGTTTTATTTTCAATATTTCTCGACAAAAACTAGGTTTTGACAGCACATGAGAATCGTCTCTAGTGGAGACGATTCTCATGTGCTGTCAAAACCAGTTTTTTGTTAAGAATTAAAGCAAAAATGAAAAACCGCAGACGGCAATTTCCGTCAACAGCGTAGGAAGGGTTAACCCAGTATGGGTTAGTGAAAATATACTGTTTATCAAAAAAATTACCGATATGACATAAAAAAGTGTAGGGTCGGCGGGAAAAAATAGGGTCAGTCGGTCGGTAAGGTATAGTCGTAGTAAGTGGTATACGTCATCGCAAGTCGTATAGTGACATAGCTTATAGCGAATTGTACTGCTTGTTGTGCCAGATGGCACGTATGATCATATTTTCCTGCAGATGTGCAGATGTTGCACCCATGCTTGAGAATAGGGACCTTACAACGTTTGTCACCAGCGTAGCCCAGATCAGACTGCACGAACGTGCAGTCTGATCAGGGCCTACACTGGCGACAAAGAACACACGGTCGTGTGTGTTGGAGGGTAGCAATGTCGTAGACGTACAGTGGGTAACAAACACCTCACAAACCACAGGTGACTGTAATTGAATAAGTCTGATGCCTACAATGGTTTTTCTGCTATTCATCATAATAGTAGTTTGGGTGTCTTTTCTTCACAATTTTTGTACAAAATTGCGCCTATGTTTCACAATTTTGTCCAAAATTACATTTTTTTTTTGCAATAATATCACATTTTCACAGTGTGTGTGTTTGCAAACATCAAATGGAATTGAACTTGTTTTTTTCTAAACGCAAGTGACACTGTTGTTGACACCTGTGCATGTCACTTACACCTAGTGCAGAATGTACCAGGGATTCCGCTGGCGAACGCCACTTTCACAATTGGCGATAAAAATAAACAATTGGAAAATCGCCACTTCAAAAAAAAAAAAAATTGGCGATAAAAAATTACAATTTTCGAAAAAAATAAAATAAAAACATTTTTATCGCCAATTGTTTTTGTTTTTTTGAAGTGGCGATTTTTTTATTTTCCCCAGCGGAATCCCTGCCATATTTAACCTATATTTTCGGACACAATTTGTTCTCAGGGGAGAAATTTCTCTACAACCAATATTTCTCCCTATATTTATGGTTAGTATAGTTGTATATCTACTGGTTTACCGCAATACCAATTTATTTTTTATACAATTTGTTTTAGGAAAATATTAAACGGTGTCCGAATATTCAGGGTTATTACGGTAATATTCAAACGTAAAATGTCATCAGACATCTGTTTGACTTTGTTGTCGTAATACCAAGAACAAAAGTCAATAACCAGGACATGTTATTTCTCAATATTAACGATGGAATACCTAACACAGTCTATGAACTTTCGAACCCATTGGATAGCAATGAATACAACGGTGATTAGGTGCTGAGCGATCAATCCAATATCCTGATTTCGAGCATTTCGTATGACGGGTATACAGACACCCACCACCAACCTCAAAGGAGGTTGGTGGTGGGTGTCTGTATACCCGTCCTACCATGATACTTGAGTATACAGAGATCAATTGGCGTATTGGTGTATTTCACGCAACTATTTTAATTGAATTTGATTTTCAAATGTCGGACTACAAAATGCACACAACAGTTTGAAATACTCATTGATTTTCAAATAGAGCCGTGAAGCTGATAACGTCGGTAAAACACTTAATTGAGCTGGAAACAAAAGCAAACTTTTCTGAAACTCTTTTTTGTTGCTCAAATAGTTGTTTTTCTTTTGGTCTTTTCTCTATTTTAAATAAAAAGTGTGTGATAAATTAAGTTATCCATGTTTGTTGAAATACGAGTGTACAATATGCCCTTTACACACAAAGCTTCTCTGGAGCTCTGTTTGTCTCTCCTTGAGGAGGATGGGAGGGTGGGTGTACGTTTGTATGGACATTTACGGTTGTATGGAAATTTACGGTTGTATGGAAATTTCAATTGATGGATTTACATTTATTGAGCATAGGCTGCAATATGCAGCCTATGATGCTCAATAAATGTAAATACAATAATTGTTTACAAGAAAACATTGTTAATGTGGCATTTACAGACTATCATAATTTTGCACTTCACAGTTTAGTGAACAGTGAATCCATGTTTTGCAATTCATATCTGCATCTTTCTGGGACTCACACCTGTGGCCAAGTGATCCAGTGCATGGCACCAGTAGCATATTTCACCAAAATTGCTAAGCATACTTATCTAGCAAAGTGTACTTTGAGGGAGTAACCAACCAACCAACCAACCAACCAACCAACCAACCAACCAACCAACCAACCAACCAACCATTCCGTGTTTCAGGTCACATCGGGAAAGAGCTGGAGGACAATCTGGCCCAGATTGAGGAGGTGACCGACTTTATTCGCATCACCAACTCGTACGCCCTCCTCTCCCTCCACTTCCTGCGCGGATTACAAAAGATTGGCGGCGAAAAACTCTACCTTAAACGGTAACGTATACACACAACCGCCCTGCGTTCACCTTGCACATATTATCAATGTTTCTGAACATCTGTTGAAAATTCCAACTCGCAATCAAGCAATTTGATTGCCTGAGCTTGATCTTTAGCACAGTTCAGGCTCAGCCAATCAAGCTGCTTGATTTGAAGCACATTATTGCAGTAATAAATACATTGACAAATGTTTGCAAGATTAGCGCAGGCGGTAGTGTATCATAAGATATATAGCAGGGGCCTGTTTCACTAAGCCTCGTACGACTAAAATGTTCGTAAGTGCAAATTTAGGATCGTCTGGAAACTTCAATTGATGGATTTACATTTATTGAGCATAGGCTGCATATGCAGCCTATGCTCAATAAATGTAAATCCAATAATTGTTTACAAGAAAACATTGTTATTGTGACATTTACATTTACATTTGCACTTCCGAACATTTTAGTCGTTAGAAGTTTAGTGAAACGCCCCCCCGGGCCTTAAATAAGGCGCATTGTGATGTATTTTGCACATTAATTTTAAACGCTAACATATCCCCTATGAACATTCATGTAAGCATCAAACACTTGTTTTCTAATCCTTTAACATTTGAATGGTCCATGGAAGAAGGGGACTAAGTCTCTTATGGATGGAGCACGGCTCAAATTTCTGAAATCGTTCTAAGTATTTGCAGAGCTGCAGACAAGGTGCGTATTGGCGTATTTTTACACACTTATTTTAGCTGAATACGCATTTATGAACAAAAGTGGGAGTACAAAATACTCACAGCAACTTAGTTGAGCTGCAAAAAGCAAACAGTGTTTGCCTTTTGCAGCTCAAATACGTGAAATTTTTAATTTGTTTTATTTGTTATCATTTGTTCACGATTTAATAATGAAGATAATCAATAATACATTTGTAAAAGTAAAATATGCACTGAATTTGAAAAATAGACGTATAATACTCTTTAGATACAAAACTTATTTGGAGCTCTGGTATTTGTAGTCGGAATATCGCAGTTTAATTGGCTAAGACTAAGCTGCTGCCTCGACCAATCTAACGTTTTGATGATTTAATGATTTCTAGCATGAGAATAAAGTACAGACAGCAGAGCTCCAGATAAGTTTTGTATCTAAAGAGTATTATACGCCTATTTTTCAAATTCAGTGCATATTTTACTTTTACAAATTATACCCCCAGATTTCAAATTCAATGGGTATTTACAAATGTATTATTGATTTTCTTCCTTATTAACTAGGGAACAAATGATAATATACGAATGAATGGCCTTTTTGTGGAATTTATCGGGGTGTAAACTTGGAAAAGTCGCGGGAATACTGGACGAAGGCCTCGTCCAGTATTCCGCGACTTTTCCAGGTTTATATCCCCGATAAATTCCACAAAAATGCCATTCATTCCTTATAATTCCAGCATTTGAAATAAATTCATCAAGAAAATGTGTTTATTTTCCGTTTTCTTCAGAATTATTTTAAAGCGACTCCACTCCAGATGAGGGGTAAAACGGATACTATTTTAAATAAATAAGTACCTAATGATGTAACTATTGCGACAGGTTTAAAAATTATAAGTGGCCAGTATAGATATTTATTTATTTAATATTAATTAATTTGTTGGGAGTGGCCCGCGTTACTCCCATTTATTTTTATAATTCGCGCTATACTGATATTGCCCGTCACGTGGTATCATGCACATGCGCAGTTGACTGTCTTGGCCACCAGAATGGCGACTCGCAGAGCGGAAGATGAGACGAGCATGGTTTTGACATGTTCAGAACGAAAAAGAAGAAAAATATCGCGTGATCGCCGACATCGCAAGCAAGTAATCAATATTGGCGACCAGATCAACCCATGGAAGCAGATTATGGAGGACCTGGGGCTTCACAGCAGCAGTGACTTCGCGGAAATTTTGCGAAAATTGCCGATGCGATAGCACGTCCGTTACAAAATACATACTTTCTACATATTTAAACAACATCTGTGGTCTGCCCTAGGTAAAAGTAAGTTATTTGGAAATGTATTGATGTTGAAACACATTCGTTTCATATAGAACGCCTGTGTATAACGCTAATATGTATCGACTTACCTCAGAGTCGGACATTGTTGTTGATATAGCTGGACGCGATGTGCGCATGCCCGGAAGTATGATTTGTGGGCCATTTGTGTCACGTGGATTACGTACCGGCAAGCAGGTCGTAAGTAAAAATAGAATTGGAAACGGAAAAGCCTTTCGTATAGGGGAGTATAAAGTACGATTTAACGCGAATATAAACATCCACCAACCGAAAATGAGCTCGCAATGTGTAGATATATAGCAAATGCAGGTAAACATCGCGTGAAAAAAATACAGTACACTGTAATCCCATCTGGAGTGGAGCCGCTTTAACTGCGCCTCACAGAAAGTAGTTCGGCATGGGAGTTTACTGAGATATAAATTTTGGACAGAGACTTGCTACGGACCAATCAAATGTTAGGAATTGTGTAAATATTTTTGTGCTGGAATTATTAAAAAATAAAACACATTTAAAAATTCACTTATTTGAGCTGCAAAAAAGCAAACTAAGTAAATTTCAACTTTTTTGCTTTTTGCAGCTCAACTAAGTAAATTTCAACTTTATTACAGTATTTTCACTATTCAGTTTGAAATGTATTTTCACACTGGTGTGAGTATTTTGTACTCCCGCTTTTGGGTATTCTACTAAAAAAGTGTGTAAAATACGCCAATACACGCCTTATCTGGAGCTTTAGGTCAAGTTTATAATCACTGTGCCATTGGCTAGAACTAACAGATTTTAGTTACTAGCCAGCAGGACCAGTAGGTTCTGAAATCTACTGGTCCTGTACGAATTCTACTAGTCTGACAATTAAGCAACCTAAAAACATTAAAACAAAAAATTGCCTTATTTAAAGCTTGACATTTGCATTTCCCAAAACGTAAGTACCGGTAGGTTTCTTATCTGAATCATGTGAATCACTACCTGCATATTCTATGCACCATGAACATGGGATTTTGTGACTATTGGCATCATATGCCAGCCATTTTATGCATTTTTCTGATGTTTTTAGGACATTTGAGGCACAAGAGACAAGGAGGGTTGAAAAACAAAAATGCAAATTGACTCCGAAATCTGTCTTAGTATAGATAGTTTGGAAATGATGTAACTAAGAAAACAAGTTAGATTTTGGAAATCGGTCCACAATTAAAAAATTATTTAAAAAAAATAAAATATTTTTAGCCCCCATTTTAAATTCCTATAGGAAAATTGTTTTTTCGCAATAAAATCAATATTTACTGGAATTTCGTCAAATAATTTTTTTGGGGGAGGGTGACTTTTATTATTGACGAAATTCTACTTACCTTTAGATATTTCTGAGATTTAATGTGTTTAATAGCCAAAAGTTTGTCGGCAACAAAACGTGGAACAGACAGTAGTAAATTTCTTGCACCGGTTACTAGACAAAAAAGGCATTTATGAGATTGAGTGGCATCTCATCAGGAAACCGGTACATTTTTCGACATGAACTCTTTACATCGGCACAGAGTATAGCAGCAGTGAATATTGTTACATTATAATCACAAATTGAATGAAACATCTTCTTCTTTGATGCTTCTATCGATTATGGAATAGAATAATCAATTAATTGACTGTTGTACTTAAAAACAGGTGCTTCGTTAACATATTATTAATATTAATTTATATAGTAAAAGATTAATTAAGATATTTATTACTAAATATTGAATTACATATTACCACCTTGCACATAATGATGTTTTTGATTGATATTATGATCATGTTACTCTCTCTCTCCCCCCTTCTCTCTCTCTTTCTCTCGATTGAGCGATCGTCGTTTAAAATATTGGAATTTTCACTATTGACTCGCCAAAATGTAGTGTATACGCATGCGTTCAACTTCTTCACTCTTCTCGACATTCAGAATGGCAAATATTGAAACGATTGTATGTGCTGAAAAAGGTGGTCAAATACCATGCAATTACTGATGAAATACTGTCACTGTAAGCATTATTTACAAATATAATCATTACTTTCTACATAAAACCAAACAAGAATAATGTACTACGGCGTTTTGTGACTAATTGATGCATACATTTCCGACTCGAAATCGGTCGGAACTTGCGAAAGGAAATCTGGCAAGACAAAATTAGACCTCAGGTCGGTCCATCAGACAGCAAAACCCGACGTCTAATATTATTGGACTAGCTAAAGCTAAGCACAGATCAATCAAACGTGTTTATTTTGAGCATGAGCATGTTCTCATAAGCTTTTATAAGCATGGACCTTGTAAGACTGATCCCAACATTCTGTGGCTCTTTAAACCCATTGTATGCTGAATACAATTACAGTGTGAAATTGTTTCAGAAATTGTTTCACTATTTTTATTATTTCTGCTCAAATGTATATGTTGTTACCACTCATTTGAAACGTCTCAACGAGACGGTTCCAATGAGTGGTAACAACATGTACTTTTATGTAGAAATAAACAAAATAGTAAATAAAATTCAACAAGAAGTATTGTAGCCGTAGATTTCCTTTGGTTAAACACAAATTATATATAATCTATGACAGGTACTCGTTGGCGGTGTTCAACAATATGAACATCCAGGAAGTGTTCCTCGACAACCAGAACATCACGCTCACCCACGGCACGGTTTGGTTCCAACACAACCCGAAACTCTGCTACAAGAAGATCATAAAGTTTGTCGACACCATTGGGCACCACAATAAGATCCGCGAGGACGATATTTCCCGGGAGACCAACGGCGACCAGATGCCATGTAAGTGGATAGTTACCCATGTACATAGTTGCAGAAATGTAACTGGTGGGTGGCAGGTGGGAGCATGCAATGAGTATTTTAACTATCGGGATTTATCCTTCCCGGAATCCTGACCAGAGACCTGTAGCCTATTTCACCAACATTGCAAAGTTTACTTATCTAGCAAAGATGGAACCCGTTGGTCCGGCCTTAAATGACCTTAGCTGTTGATAGGCCGTTAAACACCAACAAACAAACAAAGAACACTTCAATTACTCCTCTCTGTAGCAGTTACAGTGCCATCCGTAGTATTCCATTGCAGACTAGCGAATCACATCTGTAGCCTATTTCATCAACATTGCAAAGTATACTTTACTAGCAAAGTATACTTTGAGGGAGTAATCATTTATTTTTCATGAAATGCATTATTTCATATAGAACTAACAAATGTATATATTTGATGATTAAAAGTATGCAGAATTATTATACTGAATTTATTACATTATCACAGCCAATTTGGCTGTGATAATGTAATAAATTCAGTATAATAAAAATTAATAAATTTATCATAAAATTGAAAATTTCTCCCTCAAAGTATACTTTGCTACTAAAGTATACTTTGCAATGTTGATGAAATAGGCTACTGATTGAAACTGTGCTGGTTAATTATGACATTTTTTTGTGTTTTTCAACTGAGACAAATATTTGTATTAGGATACTAATACAAAACTAATGTGTTGACAAAAAAACAACAACAGAATTTTGTGTTGATTACGACAGTATTTCTTGAATGTATGGCATTTTCTCGAAATCAATGTCGTGAAAAACGGATATGCAATAAGGGCAGTAATAACATTTATCAGGTAACCTGCCCTCTATTGACCGAATACGTACTGACTGATAACATATTGTTGTATCAGGCATTGACCTGATATAAACATCCGGGTTACAACGAAGTATGACGCAACGTAAACAAGTCCGCGTTCTGTCCATAGAATACGACGTCATCTAATGTCATTTTCGAGCATAAAACGTTACCTGATAAATAGAATACCAGGCTAGTGTATTTTGATATCGAGTTTATCAGGCTCGGCTCGGAAACGGTAGGAATTCACTCGTTTCCTAGCCTTGCCTGATAAACTTAATATGAAAAGACACTAGCCTGGTATTCTCTATAACCGGGCTCATACATGTGGCTGCGACTGGAGAATGGGGCTTATGGGATTTGTGACTACTGTCTGTTCCACATTTTTGTGCCGACAAACTTTTGACTATTAAGCACATTAAATGTAAAAAATATTTAAATGTAAGTACTTTTTCACCAATAACAAAAAAGTCACCCTCCCCAAATTTTGTTGTTTGATGAAATTCCATCAAATATTGATTTTATAGCGAAAAAAACACAATTTTCCATGGGGGGAAAAAGAGGAGGAAGTGCTGGGTGAGGGGTCAAAAAACGAAAACATTTGGAAATTGACCCTGAAACCTGTCTAGATAGCTTGCTTGGAATTGATGTAACTAAGAAAACAAAAGTTAGATTTTGAAAATCGGTCCACAAATAAAAAAATATTTAAAAAAATATATATTTTTAGCCTCCATGGCAATAAAATCAATATTTGATGGAATTTTATCAAATAATTTTTTTTGGGGAGAGTGACTTTTTTGTTATAGATGAAAAAGTACTTAATACTTTTAAATATCTTTTAGATTTGATGTGTTTAATAGCCAAAAGTTTGTCGGCACAAATATGTGGAACAGACAGTAGTGTATCTCCTGATCAAATATCACACTCTCGACGTCGTAGTCAGATAACAATCTATTCTTAGAAGCATGCCAGGTGTTTAATTGATGGAATGGCGAACAATGCAGATCCTGATCAGACTGTGCGGAATCAACCACAACTACACTGGCCACAAAAACGATAAGCCCCATTTCTCCAGTCACAGCCACATAATTATGGTGTCATTCGATGAACCCGGCCAGGGAGATGCGATTAAGGAGAAAATACCAGAGCCCGACTTCATATTGTGGTTGTGACTGGAGAACTGCACTATTCGACATTCTGTCAATTAAACGGTCGTTATGCTTTTAACGAGCAATATAGATCACTATCAGGCCACAGGAGTGAGCTATTGGATCAGGAGCTACACTGGTCACAAACGCCATAAGATAAGCCCCATTTCTCCAGTCACAGCCACATGATATGGTGTCACTGATGAATCTAACCACAGGTTGAAGTAACGGACCGAGGTCTATAAATACATGTACATTATATATGCCTAAAAGCATCAATAAATGAAAAAAAATAAGCTAAACAATTATTTTTACTCCCTCCATATAGATTTATACCAAGTAAAAAAAATTGTTCATCTTATTTTTTTTTCATTTATGGATGCTTTTATGCATATTTAATGTATTTATAGACGTCGGTCCAAAGTTACTTCAACCTGTGAATTTAACCACTGTGTTGGCCGTTTCAGGCGAGATTCGGAAACTGAACTTCACGGTACTGAACGTGACGCCTCATATCGCGATTCTCAACTGGACCAACTTCCGTATCCAAGACCCCCGTCACCTCCTCAGTTACACGATCAACTACAAGGAAGCGTGAGTATTTCTCAGTCGTGTTGTTGAGCTCCAGTAGCCTATTTCACCAACATTGCAAAGTATACTTATCTAGCAAATTATACTTTGAGGGAGCAATCATTTATTTTTCCTGAAATGCATTATTTCATATAGAACTAACTACTGCATATATTTGATGATTAAAAGTATGCAGAATTATTATACTGAATTTATTACATTATCACAGCCAAAATGGCTGTGATAATGTAATAAATTCAGTATAATAAAAATTAATAAATTTATCCTAAAATTGAAATTTTTTCACTCAAAGTATACTTTGCTAGAAAAGTATGCTTTGCAATGTTAGTGAAATAGGCTACTGATAAGATGCGTATTGGCGTATTTACGCACTTAACTTAGCGGAATACTCATTGATTATCAAAAGTGGGAGTACAAAATATGCACAGCAATGGGTTATTGCCCATTATAAAAGTAGTATGAATATGGGAGGGGGCCAAGTGATTCTGGTGTAGCGAGGACCTGGATAGATTTTTTATTGTGAATATTCAGTTCTGATTTTGGGATCCCCCCCCCCCATTTGTTCAGGTAATATATAGGATTAGTACTAAACCCATTGACCCGGCCTTAAATGACCTTAGCTGTTGATATGCCGTTAAACTCCAACAAACATGGAGTTATCCCCCTTGTATACTGGCTATGCCTCGACGGCCATAAATTGTGACTCTTGCCACTTTTTCTTAGTTCTCATCCAAGGTATATGTTGTGTCCACTCATTTGAACCATCTAAACGAGACGGTGCAAATGGTGGTCACAACATACACAATGAAAATAAGAAATAAAAAAAGAAGATATATCCCACAGGGTCAGTATATAATTATGGTATAATCTGTGTCAATAGTTTACCCATTTTGCTGATAGAAAAATCTGATTTGTTTTATCGTATCTCCCTAATATTATATGGTGTGGCTACCATTTGAACCGTCTCATCGAGACGGTTCAAATGAGTGGTCACAACATATACTTTCGATGAGAAATGAGAAAAATAGCAAAATTGCAGTCTTTTTTGAGAAAAGTTTATATCCATATATGGGTGTTACGCATGTAATGGGTTAATGGATGGTTTCCCATGCTGTGGTTTTCCCATTTTGCTGATGGAAATATCTGATTAGTTTTCTCATATCTCCCTAAAATTATATGGTGTGGCCACCATTTGAACCGTCTCATCGAGACGGTTCAAATGAGTGGTCACAACATATACTTTCGATGAGAAATGAGAAAAATTGCACAAAAAAATTGAGAAATGTTTATACCCATATATGGATGTTCCGCATGGAATGGATTAATGGGTGGTTTCCCATGCTGTGGTTTTAACAGTGCAGTTGTTTACATCGTGAATGAAACAGGAATTGATTTTTGTCGCCAGTAAACAGAGGCGGCCTTGACAGACTTGCTGGTGCAGTATTGTCTGTCTGTATTTCGCTGCTGCTGCGTTAGCGGAGTCTGGGACGTGTCTGTCCATCCCTCAACTTGACAGTTCAAATGAGTGGTTACTCATAGAGCTTCAGATAAGTTTTGTATCTAAAGAGTATTGATACCCCCATATTTCAAATTCAATGCGTAGTTTACTTTTACAAATGTATTATTGACTTTTTTCCCGTTTTAAGTAGGGAACAAATTATAAAAAATACAACACATTTGAAAATTCACTTATTTGCGCTTTGCAGCTCAATCAAGTAAATTTTAACCGTTATGACAGCATTTTCACTACTCAATTTGAAAATCAATGCGTATATTCACATTGCTGTGAGTATTTTGTACTCCCACTGTTGATAATCAATGCGTATTCTGCTAAAATAAGTGTGTAAAATACGCCAATCCTGGAGCTCTGTACTACGTATACTTTCAAGGAGAAATGAGAAAGATTGTCGGAAAATATTGATATTGATTGGTATCCCTAATCATAATGGATTCAGATTCTGCATTGACCCTTAGACCGCTACTCACAACAATTGTCGTCTGCTGTTGCTTTTATATCTTGCCTTATTTCTCAATAAAAACATGGTTTGACAGCACTTCAGAATCATTTCCAATTGAAATGATTCTGAAGTGCTGTCAAACCATGTTGTAAATTATTCTAAATTGCTGTCAAAGCATGTTTTTGATGATAACAATGGAAAATAAACAGCAGACGACAAAAAAAATAAGATAGCGGTCTAAGGGTTAATTGCGTATGTATTCCCAACATGAAGGTTCAAATGAGTGGTTACCCCATTTACTTTCAAGGAAAAATGACAGAGACAGGAAGAAAATATTTATATATTTTGATATGTATTTAAATTTTAAATTTGCTTGAGCAATGGTTCCGAATAATGTTTGCACTGTGCCTGAGTGTCCTCAGCATGATGGTTCAAATGAGCGGTTAGTCTATTATACTTTCAAGGAGAAATTGGAAACATATTGATTGACAGTGCCATAACCAGGATGAGGCAGATGAGGAGGTCAACATTGCAAAGTATACTTTACTAGCAAAGTATACTTTGAGAGAGAAATTTTCAATTTTAGGAGAAATTTATTAATTTTTATTATACTGAATTTATTACATTATCACAGCCATTTTGGCTGTGATAATGTAATAAATTCAGTATAATAAGTCTGTATACTTTTAATCATCAAATATATGCAGTCGTTAGTTCTATATGACATAATGCATTTCGGGAAAAATAAATGATTACTCCCTCAAAGTATACTTTGCTAGAAAAGCATACTTTGCAATGTTGGTGAAATAGGCTACAGAACAACTGCATAGTTTGTGTCAACTCCTCTGAAACCGTTCAGTCAGTCGATCTGAAACTATACACACGTCTTCTACACATATTGAAGATGTGTACCTTGGTGTTTTTATGCCGAATTTGTAACAAAAATATCACCTTTTTAACTTGGTCTCTTAGAGGAAGAAATAATGCTATAAATTTTCAAATGCACAATAAGGTTTCTTGCCTTGGTGACAGCTTCACATTTCTGCATCTTTGCTGTCTGGCGGGCGTATTTTGTGACTTTACGGCACTCTTGTTTTCTATTGTGATTTACTTGCGTTCATGACATCGTCTACTGTCTGTTCCACGTTTTTCTGCCAACAAACTTTTGGCTATTAAACACATTAAATCTAAACAAATATTTAAAAGTAAGTACTTTTTCATCAATAACAAAAAAGTCACCCTCCCCAAAAAAAAATGGAAATTGACTCCGAAACCTGGCGATAGCTTGAAAATGATGCAACTAAGAAAACAAGTTAGATTTTGAAAATCGGTCCACAAATAAAAAAACTTTTTTTTTTAAATCTAAATTCACATAGGAAGATAGTTTTTTCGCAATAAAATTAATATTTGATAGAATTGCATCAAATAAATGTTTTTGGGGAGGGTGACTTTTTTGTTATTGATAAAAAAGTACTTACTTTTAAATATTTTTAGATGTATTGTGTTTAATAGCCAAAAGTCTGTCGGCAGCAAAACGTGGAACAGACAGTAAACATTATTACGTTATTTGTAGTTTGTTTCATTGCTATCTGTTATGATTTGATGTCGTATTTGTGACTTTCAAGACATTAAGTTTGTAATATACTCCAAACTATGCTCCAATATTTAAGATGTGTTATCTCCACTTGGTATTATACACTAATGTTTTTTGTCACTGGGCCATTTGTATATTGACAAAACACATGTGAAGGGGTCAGTGGAAGAAGGGAGACAAGTCCCTATTGTTTTGTCACTGGACCATTTAAATATTGACACATTTGAAGGGGTCAGTGAAGAAGAGGGCTAAGTCCCCATAAGGAAGGTCAATGTAAGAAGGGGAATAAGTAGCATAAGGAAGGTCAATGTAAGAAGGGGAATACGTAGGTCAATGTAAGAAGGGGAATACGTAGCATAAGGAAGGGTCAGTGGCAGAATGGGACTAAGTCCCATATTGAAGGGTCAGTGGAAGAAGGGGGCTAAGTCCCATAAAGGACTTAGCCCCCTTTTTCCACTAACCGCTTCATTTGTTGTTGCATCATCAAAATTATGCATCCGCAACATGGAATCGGTTAACCTTGTAAATCAGTGTGTTAGAAAGAAACCAATCTGTTAGTTTTACTGACATTCTAGACAAATTAGTTGTTATCTCAACTGATTATTTGATGTATTTTGTTCCAATATTGTTCTAAAAGCAGCATTTCCGAAGGTCATCATATTGTCCTGTAAATCTCTTGAGGCTAACTATTCATGCTCTCAAGTGCTTTCAATAATGATAACATGTCAAAATGCTATCACTGTCTGCTCTAATGATCGCTTCTATTGCTGTTCTATTGATTTCACCGATATTTCAGTCTAGCGGCAAAAATACATGGCGTTCAATGCAATGACACTGGCATTACGTACAATTTTATCAGGTAGCAAGCTTTGTATTGGTCGACTGATAACATATTGCTGTATCATGTATTGACCAGTAGCCTATTTCACCAACATTGCAAAGTATACTTTCCTAGCAAAGTGTACTTTGAGAGAGAAATTTTCAATTTTGGGATAAATTTATTAATTTTTATTATACTGAATTTATTACATTATCACAGCCATTTTGGCTGTGATAATGTAATAAATTCAGTATAATAAGTCAACTATATGCAATCATTAGTTCTGTATGAAATAATGCATTTTGGAAAAATCAATGATTACTCCCTCAAAGTATACTTTGCTAGATAAGTATACTTTGCAATTTTGATGAAATCGGCTACTGGTACGACTATCCAGGTTGCAACAAATTGAAAAATGACGTCATCACACGGTATCACATGATGTTACCGAATGACATCAATGGAATGACGTCACGGTAACAAACAAGTACGCATTTTTTTTCAATGAAAATGTCATAATTGCTCTTTCTGTAGCCTAAAATATCACCTGATAAATCAAATAACAGGCTAGTGTCTTTTGATATACAGTTTTTATCCCGTCAACACAGTGCGAAAGACGGTGCCTTGAAACATTTTTGATATCCTGTCAATACGACCTAATCACTGTGTATGAATATGTGTGGTTGTCATACTAGTCGATTCTCCGATTTGGAGATGCGGCTGGGGTTATTTTTTGCATTTTAAAGCTATTTGTAATGTTGATGGGATAAATAGAATAGTAGGTTAGTGCCGTGAATGGGAAAAATATCTGCCGCGGCACGGAAACGGGATGTGCTCGTCAGAGCCTCGCCCATCCCGTTTCCTAAGCCTTGCCAGATATTGTTTCCCAATCACAGCACTAACCTACTATTCTCTATCAATTTCCTTATTTCTGAACCAAAGTATATGTTGTGACCACTCATTTGAACTGTCTCGGCGAGACGGTAGGAATGGTAGGAATTCCTCTGCGAGCCTCGAAATTCCTACGCATTTCCTAGCCTTGCCTGATAAACTTGATATCAAAAGACACAGGGCTGATATTCTATATTTATCAGGTAATGGCACCTGTCATCTGATCAGAGTATTGTGGTTTCAGATGGATTATTGTAATGTCTGCTGAAATTATAATCTTTCGGTATGTGACCATCTTGTTGAATGGACACAAAACCCCATTAAATCAATCAATCAATGCAGTTCATATAGGTTCCACTATTGTTTTTTTTAGAAAAAACAATAAATGCATGATGGAGTGTCTCTGGTTTTACCGACTAATTATATAGCGTTAGTCCATATGTGCGTACGTGTAACACCTTTCATTTTTCAATTGGCCACAATGTATGTCTAGGGATGGTGCTTTGTTTTACATACGACCCCCATCCGACTGCCCAAGGTCGAGGTCACTGAGAACGTATGTTCACCTTGTTTGTAAGGAAAATCTTTTTTGGTTTATTAAATAACCACTTCACCGATTTTGATAATATTTGGCCACAATGTGTGTCTATGGATGGTGCATACAACTCCTGTCTGACCGCCCAAGGTCAAGGTCACTGAGGACTTGTTTGTTGTTTTTTTTTTTGTCAAGGCTGCCAGCGAGGGGATTAGCTTCTTTTAACGATGCCAGTTCTTGTTGTATAATGTTTGCCCGATATCTACTACCGTACTATTTTCCACAAACTGAAGCCTTTTTTGTGCACTTAATTATTGCTACACGAGATCACAAATACCGTAATAACACAAAATTCCGGACACCATTTATTCGGAGAAGTAGATATAAATATATGGTTACTGTTTTCCACAACGGAGTGTCCCAATATTTAGGGTTAGTATGGTTGTACTGTTTTATCACAATAATAGTTTATTTTGTATACAAATTTGTTTTGGAAAACCACAATTTATATGTTTTTTTCCCCCCCAAAACAAACGTGTCCATAATTGTTAGGGTCATTATACAGTAGTGTGTTAGCCATTGCAATGCTGAATGATGCAATGTCTGGTCTCTGGTATCAGAATTGTGTGACATAATGTTACTTTAAAGGTACATGCCCACGCAGCAGGTTACACTGTACTACTACTTTTCATTTTCTGTCATGCCTTATATGAGCCATTTGTCTACCCACTAACGAGTTATTTTTAATTACGGCGCGTGCTAATTGGTGTTAAATCACATTTTTGTCGCGCCTGCTTTAGCAGAGGCGCGACTATAGTCGGCGCTTTTTCCGTCGTCGTCGTCGTCCGCGTCGTCCGGTTTTTTTGTAAGGCAAATGGGTTAAAGTTATTCTTTTTTCACAATATCTCTTTAACCCCTTGCCAGACATTGATAATATTTCACATCAATGTTTGTCTAGGGATGATGCTTCATTACGCACACCACCGCATCCAAATTTTGAAGGTCAAGGTCATTTATTTCCTTGTAATGTTCACCGGTTTTGTAACAGAAATGCGTTAAAGTTATTGTTTGTTCACAATATCTCTTTAACCCCTTGCCAGACATTGATAATATTTCACATCAGTGTTTGTCTAGGGATGATGCTTCATTAGCACTCCCCCACATCCAAATTATCAAGGTCAAGGTCATTTATTTACTTGTAATGTTCACCGGTTTTGTAACAGAAATACGTTCAAGTTATTCTTTTTTCACAATATCTCTTTAACCCCTTGCCAGACTTTGATAATATTTCACATCAATGTTTGTCTAGGGATGATGCTTCATTACGCACACCCCCACATCCAAATTCTCAAGGTCAAGGTCATTTATTTACTTGTAATGTTCACCGGTTTTGTAACAGAAATGCGTTAAAGTTATTGTTTTTTCACAATATCTCTTTAACCCCTTGCCAGACTTTGATAATATTTCACATCAGTGTTTGTCTAGGAATGATGGTTCATTACGCACACCCCCACATCCAAATTTTGAAGGTCAAGGTCATTTATTTACTTGTAATGTTCACCGGATTTGTAACAGAAATACGTTCAAGTTATTCTTTTTTCACAATATCTCTTTAACCCCTTGCCAGACTTTGATAATATTTCACATCAATGTTTGTCTAGGGATGATGCTTCATTACGCACACCCCCACATCCAAATTCTCAAGGTCAAGGTCATTTATTTACTTGTAATGTTCACCGGTTTTGTAACAGAAATGCGTTAAAGTTATTGTGTTTTCACAATATCTCTTTAACCCCTTTCCAGACATTGATAATATTTCACATCAATGTTTGTCTACGGATGATGCTTCATTATGCACACCCCCACATCCAAATTCTGAAGGTCAAGGTAATTTATTTACTTGTAATGTTCACGGTCAAATGCCTCGGCAGGCGCGACACCGCTTCCGTGGCGGAATTCTTGTATATGCCGCGACCAGAAAGGGTATTTTCCGACCTCGTGCTATTTTTACCAATATGCGTTACGTGACACAGTCAATCATATCACATCTTTGACATGCGCAGTGAAGTATCGGAAGTGGAGAAGAAAAATCTGTGTTCGAATCCAAATCTAAATCTCCACGTAACTCTTTCCATTTGTTGATCTGGTCGCCAATATTAACCACTCTCTCTCTGTACTGCCTGTCCCTCAGACATTTCGCCTTTTTTTTGGCCGACTCCCTTTCATACAATTTCCGTCCTGGACGTTTCGACATGTTGATATTCTTGTTTATATATTGGGAAGCCTACTGGCGCGCGTAGTATACTGCGCATGCGCACCGCAAGCCGTGATGTGAAAGTCGTCGTCCCCGCACATTATCAAAATAGACTGTTACCGCCGCGCGTCGCTAACAGTAAATTGATAATTAATAAATGATTATATTTGTATAGCGGGCACTCGTAATTTTTAGAACTGGTGGAATAGTGACATAATTATACACTTATTTAATTCCTATAAAGAACATTTTGTGCCTACTGCGTGGGCATGTACCTTTAACCCTTTCAACAATACAGACCTGTATAGTGGTGTTGGCAAATAATGTAGCTCCAGATGAGCCGGCTCGTGACGAGCCGTCTCATCAGGATCTGCACTTTTTGCAAGTAATATTTTCATATTCATAGCAAACAAAAACACCCTCTTTTCCTAAATGGACTAGTCTGAAAATCATTTTGTGACGGTAGGATTGGTCGGAAATTAACATATTGAAATCCATTCCATTTACTTAGGGGTGAAAGGAGTGTGCTATTTGATCAGGAGCTACACTGGTCACAAAGCCCATGAGCTCCATTACTCCAGTCACAGCCACACACATCTTTCACTGGTTCGAAAAATGAAGTACCGTCAATGTTACAAAAGTTCTCCGAAAGGCGAATCCTAAAAATAAATGTGTAATTCTTTGTAAAAAATATAAGTTACTGTGTCCATATTGGTAAATACGCAAATTATCACATTTCCAGTGCCAGGAAGATTGTAAAGAAAATATACTGTAACAATTACGTCACACAATTGGTTACGAAACCATACAATCCTATACTCTGGTATTGCTGGCTGCTGATGAATATCCGGTGGACGATTTGTGGCACTCTGTGTTGACATGGCAGACAGATCTCGTTGATTGTTTATGTCCGCGTTGTAAGCGCCGGGTCATTTTCCTGTCAAATTCAATGAAGGTCAATATAATTAGTCCATTATCAGTTAGATAGGTCAGATACAATTACAGTAGTTTGATTTTTTTATTAGATTTATTTCTTCGTCATTTTCTTTATTTCTTTTCGAAAGTATATGTTGTTACCACTCATCTGAACCGTCTCGACGAGACGGTTCAAATGTGTGGTAATAACATATATTTTTTATGAATATGGCTTCTTTTGGGATAATAAACATTGACCAAACCGGAGTGGATTGATGCAACGTTGGTTGTTTAGTCCGTGAATGATAAACATAGCATAAACCAATGTAAAGTTTTAGATTGTGCAATAAATAAATCTTTTCCTGGAAAAGCTATTCTTGGAAACAGATATTGATCAATATTATTGTTCATAAACAAAACAATTGAGTTTGCAGCTTAACCCTCAAGTCTATTGACCTCTTTAGTGGTGTTTGGAAATCGTGTAGATCTAGACACATGACGAGCCGTCTCATCAGGATCTGCACTTCTTACAAGTAATTTTCATATTTTTTAGAAAAACAACACCCCCTTTTCATAAATGGACTTAGTCTGAAAATCATTTTGTGACAATTGGATTAGTCGGAATATTAACATCAAAATTCATTCCAGTTATTTAGGGATGAAAGGGTTATGTAGTGGCCTTTATCCCGTCAACACAATGCGTATGTGCCGTGAAACACGGTGCCGTGAAACATTTTTGATATCCAGTCAATACCATTTTTGCATTTTACAGCCATTTGTAGGTGTTCACGGGATAAATAGAATAGTAGGTTAGTGCCGTGAATGGGAAAAAATATCTGGCGCGGCACGGAAACGGGATGTGCTCGGCAGAGCCTCGCCCATCCCGTTTCCTGAGCCTTGCCAGATATTTTTTCCCATTCACACTAACTACTATTCTCTATTACAATGACTGCCCGGTGGCAGAGATTAAGGTACAGTGCAATCTCTACAACAGCCACCATGGGAAGACACAAAGCTGGCTGTTGTCTGGAAGCGGCTGTTATAGGGCGGGTAAATGTAGAAGCAATTGTCCATTTGGGATATAAAAGATCGGCTGTTGTAGAGGCGGGTATTGTCGTAAAGAGGTGGCCAATCACGGAGGACTCTACCAAGTCTCCAGTGGCTGAGTTTCAGCCCCTTCCCCAATGCTGGGGCTGGTTTTCGTCCCAAACTGGAGAAAAAAATCACACCCCATACAGATTGCATGTCATCTCAATTTAACCCATTTTTCTTGGAAGTATATTTAGAGACCGCAATTTGAACCGTCTCGTTGAGACAGTTCAAATGAGTAGTCACAACATATACTTTCATGGAGAAATGAATAAAATAAAAAAAATATTAAAAAAAATTCATACATGTAAAGGTTTCTTGCTTGTAATAGGCCAATGAGATAGTTGTACTCCTGTAATTCCAGCACAAAAATATTTACACAATTCCCTAACATTTGACTGTGAGGCACAGTTAAAATAATTCTTAAGAAAACGGAAAATAAACACATTTTCTTGATTAATTTATTTCAAATGCTGGAATTATAAGGAATGAATGGCCTTTTTGTGGAATTTATCGGGGATATAAACTTGGAAAAGTCGCGGGAATACTGGACGAAGGCCTTCCGGCCTTCGTCCAGTATTCCCGCGACTTTTCCAAGTTTACACCCCGATAAATTCCACAAAAAGGCCATTCATTCCTATAGTGGAGCTGTTATTAACCCTTGCAGTGCTGAATTCAATTTTCTTTTCTGCTGTTTAGTTTTTATTTTCCATTTTTCTCCTAAATAACATTGTTTAGCAGAGCAAAATTTCTGTCCAACCAAGTTTTTATTGTGAACGAATGCAAAATATGAAGCAACATCAGATGCCAATTTCTGTTTCCCACGTTCTAAGTGTTAATATATGCAGAGCTCCAGTTAAGGTGCGTAATTTGGAGGTAAATTTCTTATTTCTCCATCAAAAACGGCAAGTTGGGAGTGCCTTAGAATCGTCTCAATGAAACATTTCTAAAGGACTCCCAACTTGCCATTTTTAATGAAGAAATAACAAACTTTCACCCCAAGTTGGTCAAATTACGCACCTTAACTGGAGCTCTGATATATGTATGTATGCTGCATTTCAGGCCACAGAAGAATGTGTCCCTCTATCAGGGTCGCGATGCCTGCTCCAATGAGATGTGAGTATCAGTGAAACTTCATTTTAGACAAACTGGATAGTTCCATATGGACGCGTTTGCAGATTGAATTCTTATCCATAATCAATAAGACCAGTCCTGTTAGGTTATACCAGTATACAAGTCTCATTCAAACGTGGACAATTAATATATTTCTATTGGTGCGTCCGTCCGGGCACACATTAGGGTACTTATGTGGCTAGCCCCACAGGGTTATGGACTTGTTAAAGGATAGGGTTGGTTACAATTAGCCACCTAAAAATGTGGCTAAAAATCGTACCCTAATGTAAGAACGTCCGTCCGTCCGTCCGTCCGTCCGTCCGTCCGTATGTGCGCCCGCTCGCCAGCCCGTCCTTTCCGCCCGCTCGCCCGTCCGTCCGTGCGTACGTCCGTCCGAGCAACCGGTGTACAAGGGGCCATGGGGCGGAGCCTAACACAAAATAATCCTTTGATTTATTCCGTATGGCCCCTTCTTCACTATTGGTGGGCCGTCCGTCCGTCCAATATCCATCCATCCACCAAAACTATCATATCAACTAATCCAACCCACACACCAACCACTCAGCCAAACAACCAAACATTCCACTGACCATTGATAGCTGGAAGACGGTTGATGTAGCAGCGGATGACAATGGTAACAGCCCTATGATCCACGGTTATCTGACGAACCTGAAGCCGTGGACGCAGTACGCCGCCTATGTGGAGACCCTCACCATCTCCAAGTCCACCGAGGGCGCCATCAGTGACCTCATCTACTTCCGCACCCGCGCTGACGGTACGTTGTCGGTAACTGGAAGAACCGGGCTTGTGGCATTTGTGGTCGGTCTAGCTCTCGACCAGCAGAGCTCCAGATAAGTTTTGTATCTAAAGAGTATTATAAGCCCAGCATTTCAAATTCAATGTGTAGTTTACTTTTCAAAAGTTTTATGTATTTTCTTCCTTATTAAATAGGCAACAAATAACAAAGGACAGTCAATTTTCAACTTTATTACAATATTTTCACTACTCAATTTGAAAATCAATGCATATTTTCACATTGCTGTGAGTATTTCGGTATTACAATGTATTACGGTATCAATATCATATTTTGGGGTGAATGGGTTAAAACCCCAATCGGCCATAAACTCCCTATTGGCAGTTTTTACATAGGGTACATGTGTATCCGTATGTATTGCGATCGAGCGGGATCATTTGGCCCGCCCACGACCCCCCGTGGTGCGGACGCCTGTGATTGACAACTTAGAATCGCGTCGGACAGTTAGCCACGCCCCAGATCCCCTCGATGGGCACGTCCGTAGTGATATCTTGGAATAACCATAACAACAAAATGCATTGTGTTACTAAACGTTTAACTGGCATACGCAACCACTAATTGAAAATAATATTATGAAAAACTTGCACTGCACAATATCAACAACGGTTGTTCTACGTACAAAAATACATCGGATTATTTTGTTGCGCGTGATTTGCCCCCATTTGCAGCACAAATCGTGCGGTCATCGCTAAATTTAGTAACAGAGTTAAGTTAACTCCCCTCCGAATACTCTCCGAAACAAGCGACGCGTTTAACACACAAACTACATCAAGTTTGACCTTCCGACAGCCTATTTTTAAAACTCACCCGACACCTGTGCGAAACAAAACTCGCACGTGTAGGTCTAACTGATGTTTAATCCTCATTCTCTCTCTCTATCGATGGATCGACAGTGGATTTTAGTGACATTCCTGAATTCGGCCTGATTGACATTTGTCTATGGTGGCCAATACACGCCAACATGAGTGTCAATTCTACGTTCATGGAAGGGGGTCAATAAGTCAGTATTTAAGGTGATAACTTACAGTCAGGGAACACATTAATGACAGTATAACACTGCAAGTACTGAAATACGACAAAAAAAAATAAAATCTAACAAGTTTCTAAACGTTACAAGTGCCCGCTATACAGATATAATCATTTAGTAATATTTATTTTACTGATAGTGACACGCGCGGTGGTATCAGGCTATGTTCATATGCAAATGAGGCATGATATGAATTAATTATATATAAAGAAATGCGTCACCTGAAAAAATAATATTTTCGACAGATTTTAAAGTATGATCATTGCACATCATAAAATAAATACAGAGATTAAAGAGTAATGTCCGTTAACATTTTAAGCAAACACGGTTATCGCCCCTCATATCAGTGTGTAAATTTACGTCTGATATAACATGTATAATAATGCCAATCAGTACGTGGGATAATGGCGCATAAATGTTTATTTTGCCAGGAAATGTCTCAGATGATGTCTCTGATGTAAAGAACATTTTGTACCTACTGAGTGGGCATGTACCTTTAAGGGTTAATGAAACTGTAACACCAGCAATCAATCAAGCAATCAATCTAGTTTAATCTTGTAGTACCCTATGTTCAGTACTTTCAGTACTTTGATTCCTCTTACGTTCTAGTTCCCACAAGTCCGACGAAGTTATCCGTCACGGCCGAGTTGCCGGAAGAACTGCACATCACATGGGCGCCGCCGGCAGAACCCAACGGCAACATCTCGCATTACGAGGTCTACTGGCAGCTGAGGACTTATAATGCAACACAGTTCGAACAGCGCGACTACTGCTCACGGCGTAAGTTACTTGATTTTCACCACATCCGTACATATCAAATATGGGAGTTGACCTGACCCTGTTGAACTGGCGTAAAATGACTTGGCGTAAAATGACCTTAGCTGTTGACTTATTTCGTAGTATTGCTGTTTTGATACATTCATATGTCCTTGACATGATGTTATTGTTCATGTCATTGTGTGGTTGTTCATTAGACTGCCATGTCCCATCATGTGTGACCAAGTAAATAACCTTGTTATTTCTGTGACCTTGTTATTTCTGTGACCTTGTTATTTTGCTCACTTTACAATGACGTTATTGCGTATGTAGGTGTGACCTTACGGGGTATGTGGATTAGGTATGCCCGTGGCCTTGTTATGTGTGTGACCTTGGTGCGACCTTTTCGGGGTATGTGACGTAGCTATGCCTGTATGTTATGATGTATGTGATGATATTCATCCGACCTCACAAAATATGTGATCTAGTTATGTATATGATGCTATTATGTATGTGACCTTGGTCCGACTTTGTGGGTTATGTGACCCAGCTATGTCCATGACCTTGTTGCGACCCTGCGAGATATGTGGCCTACCTTGTTGCGTTTATGACCTTGGTGCGACCCTGCGAGATATGTGGCCTACCTTGTTACATTTGTGACCTTGGTGTGACCCTGCGAGATATGTGGCCTACCTTGTTACATTTGTGACCTTGGTGTGACCCTGCGAGATATGTGGCCTACCTTGTTACGTTTGTGACCTTGGTGTGACCCTGCGAGATATGTGGCCTACCTTGTTACGTTTGTGACCTTGGTGTGACCCTGCGAGATATGTGGCCTACCTTGTTACATTTGTGACCTTGGTGTGACCCTGCGAGATATGTGGCCTACCTTGTTACATTTGTGACCTTGGTGTGACCCTGCGAGATATGTGGCCTACCTTGTTACGTTTGTGACCTTGGTGCGACCCTGCGAGATATGTGGCCTACCTTGTTACGTTTGTGACCTTGGTGCGACCCTGCGAGATATGTGGCCTACCTTGTTACGTTTGTGACCTTGGTGTGACCCTGCGAGATATGTGGCCTACCTTGTTACATTTGTGACCTTGGTGTGACCCTGCGAGATATGTGGCCTACCTTGTTACGTTTGTGACCTTGGTGCGACCCTGCGAGATATGTGGCCTACCTTGTTACGTTTGTGACCTTGGTGCGACCCTGCGAGATATGTGGCCTACCTTGTTACGTTGGTGTGACCCTGCGAGATATGTGGCCTACCTTGTTACGTTTGTGACCTTGGTGCGACCCTGCGAGATATGTGGCCTACCTTGTTACGTTTGTGACCTTGGTGCGACCCTGCGAGATATGTGGCCTACCTTGTTACGTTTGTGACTTTGGTGCGACCCTGCGCGATATGTGGTCTACCTTGTTATGTTTGTGACCTTGGTGCGACCCTGCGAGATACGTGTCCTACCTTGTTACATTTGTGACCTTGGTGCGACTCTGCGAGATATGTGGCCTACCTTGTTACGTTTGTGACCTTGGTGTGACCCTGCGAGATATGTGGCCTACCTTGTTACATTTGTGACCTTGGTGCGACCCTTCGAGATACGTGTCGTACCTTGTTACATTTGTGACCTTGGTGCGACCCTACGAGATATGTGGCCTACCTTGTTACGTTTGTGACCTTGGTGTGACCCTGCGAGATACGTGTCGTACCTTGTTACATTTGTGACCTTGGTGTGACCCTACGAGATATGTGGCCTACCTTGTTACGTTTGTGACCTTGGTGCGACCCTGCGAGATACGTGTCGTACCTTGTTACATTTGTGACCTTGGTGCGACCCTTCGAGATACGTGTCGTACCTTGTTACATTTGTGACCTTGGTGCGACCCTACGAGATATGTGGCCTACCTTGTTACGTTTGTGACCTTGGTGTGACCCTGCGTGATATGTAGCCTACCTTGTTACGTTTGTGACCTTGGTGTGACCCTGCGAGATATGTAGCCTACCTTGTTACGTTTGTGACCTTGGTGTGACCCTGCGAGATATGTAGCCTACCTTGTTACGTTTGTGACCTTGGTACGACCCTGCGAGATACGTGTCCTACCTTGTTGCTTTTGTGACCTTGGTGTGACCCTGCGAGATATGTTGCCTACCTTGTTACATATGTGACCTTGTTAAACCCTGCTGGTTGTGTGACTCAGCTATGCCTGTGACCTTGTTACTTATGCGACCTTGCGACTCTGCATTGAAAATGACCTACCTTGTTATGAATGTGATCTTGGTGCGACTTTGTAAGGTATATTCGCGCGCGAGATTTCCTAGCATAAGATTGTTAAATATTTTTGCTAATAGATGTCGGGCCTCTTTTTATTTTATTTATGCCCCACCACGATAGTGGAGGGGGCATTTAGTGTTACCCTTGTCCGTCCCGTCCCGTCCCGTCCGTCCGTCCGGTCCGTCCGTCCGTCACAAAACTTTAACGCTCAGGTAAATGTCTAATAATTGTATCCCCCGGACTCCGTCGGGGGATACTATGGATTTGACAGCGGGCCGCGTCCGCGTCCGTCGCAGACACTTCTTGTCCGGAGCATAACTGGAACACCCTTTGGAATATTTTCATGAAACTTCACACATGCATAGACCATGACCCGAAGGTGTGTCGCGCACAAGAATGACAACTCTTGCATAGCTAATTTTTTTTGTTTCTCGCACTGATTTCGTGTCCAGAGCATAACTCCACCACCCTTTGGAATATTTTCATGAAACTTCACACATGCATAGACCACGACCCGAAGGTGTGTCGCGCACAAGAATGACAACTCTTGCATAGCTAATTTTTTAGTTATCTCCCTTTTTTTTTTGCGCACTGATTGACCATAACTCGACCACCCTTTGGAATATTTTTATGAAACTTCACACATTCAATTAGACCACGAACCGAAGGTGTGTTGCGCATAAGAATGACAACTCTTGCATAGCTAATCTTTTAATTATCTCCCTTTTTTGTTTTCGCACACTGATTTCCTGTCCGGAGCATAACTCGACCACCCTTTGGAATATTTTCATGAAACTTCACACATGCATAGACCACGACCCGGAGGTGTGTCGCGCACAAGAATGACAACACTTGCGTAGCTAATTTTTTAGTTATCTCCATTTTTTGTTTTGCGCACTCTACAAACTGGACAATAATGCATGAAGACCCGTTTTCTCGTCTGCTCTGTACACCTTTTCTCGTGTGCTCTGTACACCTTACCTGTAGAGAGAACAATAGAGACTGGGAGAACCATTCACCTGTGCATGTGCTAGCATGTGCTAGCATGTGCAAATGTCCAGTCTTGACCACTCTTGACCACAGGTAATTTATACAGGTAAATTACTACATTGGATATTACATTTCCGTAAACTGTGTTGAAAATATTGTGGCATTATGTGGACCTGTGCAGATATATGTAGATAAATATAGGACTATTAAAAAAAAATTCTGGGCTCCAGTAGCAAGCATTATTATTTTTAATTTTTAAACTGTTTTTTTCCATTTTTTTTTTTTTCATTTTTTTTTTCAAATTCTTTTTCAATTTTTGTCTAGTAGCATAAGGTCGTAAGTGCTATATACAGAATATTCACCTGTGCATGTGCTAGCATGTGCAACTGACCACTGACCACTTACAGGTAATTTATACAGGTAAATGATTATGTTACATTTCCGTAAACTGTGTTGAAAATATTGTGGCAATATGTGGACCTGTGCATATATGATATGTAGATAAATATAGGACTATTAAAAAACATTCTGGGCTCCAGTAGGGAGCATTATTTTTTTATTTTTTTTAAATTTAATTTTTGTTTTCCATTTTTTTTTTACATTCTTTTTCAATTTTTTAACTGACCACTAACTTATTACAGGTAATTTATGCAGGTACATTATTACATTTCCGTAAACTGTGTTGACAATATTGTGGCAGTATGTGGACCTGTGCAGATATATGTAGATAAATATAGGACTATTAACAAAAATTCTGGGCTCCAGTAGCGACCATTATTTTTTTAATTTTTTTTTGTATATTACATTTCCGTAAACTGTGTTGAAAATATTGTGGCATTATGTGGACCTGTGCAGATATATGTAGATAAATATAGGACTATTAAAAAAAATTCTGGGCTCCAGTAGCAAGCA
This sequence comes from Conchocele bisecta, assembly GCA_029237695.1. Classification (NCBI taxonomy): domain Eukaryota; kingdom Metazoa; phylum Mollusca; class Bivalvia; order Lucinida; family Thyasiridae; genus Conchocele; species Conchocele bisecta. The sequence goes on along the minus strand of CM055276.1, from coordinate 53,768,121 downwards.
TTATTATTTTTAATTTTTAAACTTTTTTTTTTCATTTTTTTTTTTCAAATTCTTTTTCAAATTCTTTTTCAATTTTTGTCTAGTAGCATAAGGTCGTAAGTGCTATATACAGACTATTATCATATAATAAAACAATTATTGACTAATATAATCTAATATTCGATGGCTCACTAGTCAATAATTGTATAATATGTTCGGGCCAGTGAAAATTGCTTTCGGGCCCAGGCTCGAGGTCAAGGCTGGACAAGGCGAGGCATTTGATTCCGCGGAAGTCTTGTTTACTTATCTCCCTTTGTTGTTTCGTGCTCTGATTTTGTATCCAGAGCATAACTCAAACACCCTTTGGAATATTTTTATGCCCCACCACGATAGTGGAGGGGGCATTTAGTGTTACCCTTGTCCGTCCGTCCGTCCGTGTCCGTCCGCACACACGAATGGGTACTTGTTGTAAGCGTACGGGGATCTTATTGGGTAGGGTTAGGATAGTGTTGGGTACTCTTGTTGGGTACTTTTATAGAGTAAAAACCCAACAAGTATTCATTCGTAGGAATGTGCGTCCCGTCGTCCCGTCCGTCCGTCACAAAACTTTAACACTCGGGTAAATGTCTCATAATTTCTTCATCCTTCGACCGATCTCCTTCATATTTCATATACACATTGCTCTAATGGTCCTCTACCGCTCTGTGCCAAATCCACGTTTGTCCTGCCCCCGCCAAGCCCAGGGTTCAGATCACATACTTAGTGCTTCAAAAACTTTAACGCTCAGGTAAATATCTTATAATTTCTGTTTTCTTTCACGGATCAGCTTCATATTTCACATATGCATTGCTCTAATGGTCCTCTACCACCCTGTGCCAAATCCACGTTCGTCCTGCCCCCGCCAAGCCCAGGGTCAAGGTCACATACTTGGTGCTTCAAAAACTTTAACGCTCAGGTAAAAGAAAATTTTGACTTGGAATTTGGCCTCATTTATTATCAAAGCGATATGTGGGACATCCGTGTTCTATGAACACATTTTCTAGTTTATTAAACTTCACACATGCATAGAAGACGACCCAAAGGTGTGTCGCACGTAAGAATGACAACTCTTGCGTCGTTAATTTCTTAGTTATCTTCCTTTGTTGTTTCGTGCACTGATTTCGTGTCCGGAGCATAACTCGAACACCCTTTGGAATATTTTCATGAAACTTCACACATGCATAGACCACGACCCTAAAGGTGTGTCACGCAAGAATGACAACTCTTGCATCATTAATTTTTTTGTTATCTCCCTTTGTTTTTCCGTCACTGATTTTGTCTCCGGAGCATAACTCGAACACCCTTTTTTCAAACTACTTGTGTATCTGGGGAGGGGGATACACATGCGCTTGTCGACAAGCGTCCATTTCTAGTTTCTTCATCCTTTGACCGATCTGCTTCATATTTCAAATACACATTGCTCTAATGGTCCTCTACCGCCCTGTGCCAAATCCACATTCGTCCTGCCCCCGCCAAGCCCAGGGTCAAGGTCACATACTTAGTGCTTCGAAAACTTTAACGCTCAGGTAAATATCTTATAATTTCTGTTTTTTTTCACGGATCAGCTTCATACTTCATATACGCATTGCTCTAATGTTTCTCTACCGCCCTGTGCCAAATCCACGTTTGTCCTGCCCCCGCCAAGCCCAGGGTCAAGGTCACTTACTTGGTGCTTCAAAAAATTTAACGCTCGGGTAAATATCTTATAATTTCTGTTCCCTTTCACGGATCAGCTTCATACTTCATTTTCGCATTGCTCTAATGGTCCTCTACTGCCCTGTGCCAAATCCACGTTCGTCCTGCCCCCGCCAAGCCCAGGGTCAAGGTCACGTACTTGGTGCTTCAAAAACTTTAACGCTCGGGTAAATATCTTATAATTTCTGTTCCCTTTCACGGATCAGCTTCATACTTCATATACGCATTGCTCTAATGGTCCTCTACTGCCCTGTGCCAAATGCACGTTCGTCCTGCCCCCGCCAAGCCCAGGGTCAAGGTCACATACTTGGTGCTTCAAAAACTTTAACGCTGAGGTAAAAATAAATTTTGACTTGGAATTTGGCCTCGTTTATTATCAAAGCGATATGTGGGGCATCCGTGTTCTATGAACACATTTTCTAGTTATATTTACCTTTCCCATACATCTCGGTGTCATTTGGTGACACTAGTTAATCCTGGTTGTTTTGAAGGAACTATATTGATATGTGTTCTGCGTGTATTCCAGTAGACATACTGGTATTATAATTCTATAATATATGACAGTTTGAAAACTCGTACAAAACAGCTTCTGGATAAAGTTACAACACCATTATCTTCTATTGTTTAACTGACTCTGATTAGTCTAAAGTGACATGCCCGTGACAAATCAGCTTGTTGTGTTGTTGAGTGCAAAGAGATGCCGCGGTGTCAATTTCAAGGTAGTGTAAAGTACACGCCGTGGGCACTTAGTTATACCGATAATTCAAAGATTAATACACCCGATTGCTTACGTCATACGTGCATACACCACGGCTTGTGTTTTCTGAATGGGCTATCCATAAATCACGGCTTATTCCATCAGTGGGAAGACTAGAAGACCAATTTGCGGATTATCGTCATTGTTCACAATGTTCGAAATTCACTCGACAAAATATTGATTAATACATCAGCAGACAATGCGAATCGGTACTGGGCCGTTTATATACCCGGGTGAATTTATCAAAGGACTAAATTGTCTCAGCAGTTCTGTTTCCGGGTTAAAAATGACCATGAAAACATATTATTTCCAAAATTGGTAGCAAAAGTTAATAGCGCATGTCGTCGTACCGCAAATCATATTCGTCGCGAATATGGCCAGGTTCGAAAATCGCGAAATTTAGTAGCCGCAAAATTTAGTTGGTTTACAGTATGTGACTTTGGTGTGACCCTGCGATGTATGTCACCTACCTTGTTACATATGTGACCTTTGAGCGACCCTGTGACCTACCTTGTTACGAATGAGACCTTGGTGCGGCCATGACCCAGCTATGTCTACCATCATTACGTATGTGATCTTATGTGGTACGTGACACCGCTATGCTCGTCAACCTTGGTACATATGTGACCATTGTGCGAGGTCTGTGACCCCACTATCTATGTCCGTGCCGTTGCAGCGTTGTCTGTGGACCTGTATGAGCAACAGCAGGAGAAAGAGGAGGAGGAGGAGGAGAAGGAAGAGAATGAGGGCCAGTGCTGCGCCTGCCCCATCTCCAAACAGCAGCTTGCCGAGCAGGAGCGGGAGCGATACATGGAGATTAAGTTCCAGGACTTCCTGCTCAACCAAGTCTACATCAAACGGTGAGACGGTCGTCAGTTCCCCACTGCCGTATTCACTGGTGCCACACTTGTGCTGGCATACCATATTTATTCTAATAAAAGCCCCCAGGCCTATGCAATTTATGTGGATAAAAACATCGAAAATAGGATAAAAATATGTTATTTTCACATATAAATGCCGTTTAAAACACTGTTTTAAATGGCTATTGTATGTGAAAATAACATATTTAGAATGCAAATAATGAGACAAAAATGTGTTTATGTAGTACCTTTGGCATATAGCTGAATTCATCAGAAGTCTGGTGCCTATTTCGGCGCGGAATGCAGTACCAGTGATATTGTAATGCAAAATTGTGATTATCATATTACAAACTGTCCGCAAGAATATGGTATGTTGAATGCACCCTTTCAACACCACAGGCCTGTATAGTGGTATTGGCAAACAGTGTAGATCCAGATGAGCCGGCTCATGACGAGCCGTCTAATCAGGATCTACACTTTTTGCAAGTAATTTTCATATTTTTTAGAACAAAAACACCCAATTTTTCATAAATGGACTAGTCTGAAAATCATTTTGAGACCATTTGGTTGGTTGCAAAATTAACATATGAAATTCATTCCAGTTTCTTGGGGGTGAAGGGGTTAATATGAAAGACAAACCCACTTTGTGGTTTATTCAACGTCATCTTACAGTGTATTGACTATTGAAGATGGGTCCGTTTTTTATAGTGAGACAAAAATGAACTGAGCTGTTGACAGACCGTTAAGCACCATTAAATAATTCCAGCACAAAAATATTTACACAATTCCCTAACATTTGATTGGTCCGTAGCAAGTCTCTGTCCAAAATTGATATCCCAGTAAACTCCCATGCCGAACTACTTTCCGTAACCGTGAGGCGCAGTTAAAATAATTCTTAAGAAAACGGAAAATAAACACATTTGCTTGATGAATTTATTTCAAATGCTGGAATTATAAGGAATGAATGGCCTTTTTGTGGAATTTATCGGGGATATAAACTTGGAAAAGTCGCGGGAATACTGGTTTATACCCCGATAAATTCCACAAAAAGGCCATTCATTCCTATAATAAATAAATAAATTTATAAGGAGTATTGTGGATGATTCATTGAATAGTGAACCATATACTAGTTCTATGTTGATGTTAGCAAGCATATAGATCATTATCAGGCGACATGACTAATATTTGGTCAGAGGCTACACTGGCAACAAATCCCATAAGCCCCATTTCTCCAATCACAGCCACATTTGCACTTTACAGGTTGTCCAAGCCCTACACTACACTTCAGCCCACGAAAAAGCGCAATAGACGTTTATTGCGACCTAAAGCTAAAGCGCATGACAACGATACGGCTTCCCTTCAACATGAGCTGCGCAAATACAGTTACAACTCGGCTGCAGCCAGTCAGGTCAAACCCACAACTAGCAAGACGATCAGCGGCACCACACATACAAACAACGTCACCGTGGACAGTACCGTAGATCCAGCCGTCACAACAAAGCCCAAAACTACGCCCGCGCCCCAGCCAAAGGAGAACTCGTACTACATGCAGCGTGTATACGAGGGCAAGTTAGAAACCTACCTACCAAACTTGGGACATTTCGAGGATTACGCTATTGAAGTAAGTTTTAATTTGATTTTTTTACCCCAGTTTGCTGTATTTATCATACGTATTTCCGATATAAAATAAGTATTGCTAAATGATGCTATTTTGTTATATACCACCAGGGCTCCAGATAAGGAATTAGTAATTGAGTATTGTCACTTCATCATTTCTGAAGCAATTGGGTATTTCAAAATTTTAATTGGGTAAAATAAAATCACACTACTGTTTACACATCAACAGACCCCAATTATTGAATAGTTTTCTTCGAAATGAAAACATATCTTGGCATTTCATCAGAATTGTCTCCTTGGAGACAATTCTAATGAAATACCAAGATGTGTTTTCATGGAAAATAAGAAAAATATGCTATATTTGTGGCCTGTTTATAGTTTTCTGCAGCATGATAAAGGTACCACAAAATTTGTATTGCTTTTTGATACGCGCTACTTCTGGTTTCAATTGGGTTTTTGGCAATTTTAATTGGGTATTTAAGCAAATATTCAGCTTATCTGGAGCCCTGTACCACAGCCTATTTAGTATGCCTCGAGACAACGGACTCTCACGAAAGTGTCAGCCGATTTCTATCATTCAAATCTATAGCGGGTGTTAGGCAAATGTTAGACCATTGCAATGTCAGATATATTCCCTGATGTGCTATGTCAACGCATTTTTCTCAAGTAAGAGAAGAAGTGGCACATTTATTTCTTTATACATTTATTCCTTTGGCTTTCCCAATGATGGGACAGCTGCTACTGTTTCATAGCTTCGCTTACAAGGTAAACAATATAAACATGACGCTTACGCACGACTCTCCACAAATCTCGGCCAATCATAAGCTTACCCTAGAAATTAATAGAAATGTCGGTGTGATTGAATTGTCTGTCGTGACACACTGGACACGTATTAATGTAGGTTTGATAAATTTTTGATAGAAAACCATGTTTTTTTATGCAAAATGTTTCTTTATGGGTCCCCAAGAACGTAAAAGTGTAATTTGAGGCAGATATTGGCACTGTCATATACATGTAGTAGTATTGGCCCCAAACATTTGCCACTTCTCTTCCCACTGGAGACAAATGCGGACTTTTGTTGAACAAAATCAATTGCGTTGACATAGCACATCGGGGTTTAACGTTTGCCTCACTTTGAGTTGTGAAAATAATGTAATAAAGTTAAAACTATTCACTTAGTTGAGCTGCAAAAAGCAAACAGTGTAAAAACTATTTAGTTGAGCTGCAAAAAGCAAACTGTTGGTTTTATTTTTTATCGTTTGTTCCCTATATAATACGGAAGAAAATCAATAATATGTTTGTAAAAATAAAATACGCGTTAAATTTGAAATCTGGGGGTATACAACTCTTTAGATACAAAACTTATCTGGAGCTCTGCTGTTTAGTAATATTACATTGTTGTGTGTGTCAGGTGATTGCCTGCCAGGAGAAAGACCCCAGACGTCCAGACAAGCATGTTCTGTGCAGCCACAGGGCCATTAGCAGTGGAAGAACACGCGCAAAGAGTACGTAATATGACACGCCATGTGATTATGTACCTTCGGACATCTGCGTAATTTCATGAAATACGTTTATAAAATTTACAATACCGTAAAGATTCTAATAGACGCCCGGGCTCCAAAGTCCCGTGTGGGCGTTTAATAGAGGCAAGTGTTATTCAGCAAAGGGAAAATGATGAAATATATGATTTTATACTATCTGAACAAAAACTTAACGAAGGGATGTTACTCTCAAACGTCTGCCAGACTTGATTGTACTGTCTGTCAGTTTATGGACATTTTGGACCAAGACGTTTTGGCCCACTTTGGTCATTATGGTACAGTCGGTAATTTTTTTAAAATACTGGTAATGTATATATCAAGACAGCGTCAATCATTAAGGCTGATCAGATTTACGCCTACGGACGTTCGGACTGTCACCGTTTCGGACCATGGACGTTTCGGCCCGTGGATGTTTCGGTCCGTATCAGTGCGATTAATTTCGGCCCACGGCCACATCCAGAACAAGCCATATATATTTTTGCTCATCTCGGCCAACAATCCGACATGATGTCAATTTCACCCATATTATAAGAGATGGCGTCTCTGTAACCGTGTAAATTCTGATCGCCCTGTGTCCGTGCAAATAGCTACTGCCGATGACGAATTTACTGTGACACCGGAAACAGTCGAATTTCCATTCTGCTTTTGAAAATGAAAGTAGCAATTATGTTTTTTTTCCCCGATTTTCAAGGAAGTTGCCTTCGAAATACTGGAAAGAAAAGAAATCTAGTTGGACAATTAGCTCCGATTTTGTTCCAAGTTAGTACTGGGTGTTTATTAGAGGCACTAATTTCGTGAAAATCAGCCAAAACGTTGGTAATTTTCAACGTAAAAAGTTGGGGGTGGGCGTCTACTATTAGAGCATGGGTGTCTATTAGAATCTTTACTGTATTTTCCGTAAATGGTGTCAAAAGTTGACCAAATTTTCAGAATACATGCGGAATCATATTCCGCTTTGGCATGTACTCTGAAAAAATTTGCTCAATCAATTGCTACTGTGTGTTTAGGCGTGGCAGACACGATCAACTCGACCCTGGTGAGCACGTCTCTACAGAAGAATCGGACGGGCGCGGTGCACATCAGGTGGTCAGATCCTGTTAAACCAAACGGCATCATCGTCACATACGAGATTGAATACAAGAAAACAAATGTGCAAAATGTAAGTGAATACGAATGTGCAAAACGTAAGTGTGAATATGAATGTGCAAAACGAAAGTGTGAATATGAATGTGCAAAACGTAAGTGTGAATACGAATGTGCAAAACGTAAGTGTGAATATGAATGTGCAAAACGTAAGTGTGAATACGAATGTGCAAAACGTAAGTGTGAATATGAATGTGCAAAACGTAAGTGTGAATACGAATGTGCAAAACGTAAGTGTGAATACGAATGTGCAAAATGTAAGTGTGAATACGAATGTGCAAAACGTAAGTGTGAATACGAATGTGCAAAACGTAAGTGTGAATATGAATGTGCAAAACGTAAGTGTGAATATGAATGTGCAAAACGTAAGTGTGAATATGAATGTGCAAAACGTAAGTGAGAATACAAATGTACAAAACGTAAGTGTGAATACGAATGTGCAAAATGTAAATGAATACGAATTTGCAAAACATAAGTGTGAATATGAATGTGCAAACATGCGAATACAAATGTGCAAATACAAATATTTGTATTCACACATTCACATTTACGTTTTGCACATTCATATTCTCACTTGCGTTTTGTAAGTGAGAATATGAATGCGCAAAACGTAAAACGTAAGTGAGAATGCAAATGTGTAAAACGTAAGTGTGAATATGTAATCTATGTTATGCCGGGATGCCCATCTATCTAACAAGACTCATACCTGTATTTGTTGCTTGGACATTAAACCCTTTCACCTTCTAGTTTTTCAATCAATCAATCATTCATGTTCCATGAAAGATGTGAGGTATTCATGCAGCAGACAATATGATCAATCAATTAATCAACCATTCAAACAACCAATCAATCAACCAACCAACCAACCAACCAACCAATCAATCAACCAACCAATCAATCAACCAACTAACCAATCATTCAACTAATCAATCAACGATACACAATAAACAACAATACACAATAATCTATCAATCTACATACAGAGCGCCAGTTAAGGTGCGTAATTTGACCAACTTGGGGTGAAATTCTGTTATTTCTTCATGAAAAATGGCAAGTTGGGAGTGCTTTAGAATCGTCTCATTGAGACGATTCTAAAGCACTCCCAACTTGCCATTTTTGATGGAGAAATCATAAATTTACCTCCAAATTACGCACCTTTACTGGAGCTCTGTACATATCAACTATTCAACCAACCAAAGGAATGGGTTGTGGTCTAGGGGTCCGGTACACCTGCCTTTCCAATCTGGAGGTTGTGGGTTCAAACCTCTCCTTGGGCATCAAAACTACTTTCATATTTTCATCCCACTGGTCTGTCGGATGAGACTTTAACCTGTGGTCCCGTTGTTATATGACATTGGCTGTTGCTGGGACGTTAAACCCATTAACTTTTCTTTTTAACCAACCAACCAATCGATCATTAAATCAATCAATGAATGAAAATAAAATACTCTGCAGGTGAAGCCTATTCTGATCTGTATCACGTACAAGATGTTCCGCGATCAAGGCAAGCACGGCTATTTCCTGGACAAGCTGGATGCAGGCAACTACACGTTCAGGATTAGCGTCACCACCCTCGCAGGCAACGGCTCATGGACGGAATACATGTACTTCGCCATCCCAGCAACCAACAGTGAGTTGGCTGCTTATGAATTGCCATCTGATATATACATTCTTTTAAATGTTCATGCCCACTCAGTAGGCACAATGTTTTCTTTATATCAGAGACATAATCAGAGACATTTTCTGGCAAAATAAACATTCATTCACCATTACCCCACGCATTGATTGGCATTACTATACATTTTCTATCAGGCGTACATTACAACTGATGTCAGGGGTGATAAACCGTGTTTCCTTAAAATGTGCAATGATCGTACTTTATAATCTGTTGATTTTTTTTTTTCTTCTTTTTTTTCAGATGACGCATTTAATTACTGTAAAAAATATCATGAAAATAGCCTGATACCACCGCGAGTCACTATCAGTAAAATAAATATTACTAAATGATTATATCTGTATAGCGGGCATTCGTAATTTTTAGAACTGGTGGAACAGTGACATAATTATACACTTGTTTAATTCCTATAAAGAACAGTTTGTGCCTTATGATTGGGCATATACCTTTAATATCTTAATGAGGAATCGATCATTAAGGATCCATGTCTTAATGTGGAACTTTCCTAGGATTAAGTGGTAAATTCTTGTTGGGATTCAAACCTCTTTTATATGAGACACGCCATGTGATTTTGTACTTTCGGACATCTGCGTAATTTCATTAAATATGTTTACAAAATTTTCAATATGTTTCATAAATGAAGTCAAAAGTTGACAAAATTTTCGGAGTACATGCGGTCCGCCCGTATGTACTGTGAAAATTTTGTAAACTGGTAAACGTATTATGAAATTATGCAAGTGTCCGAAGGTACAAAATCACATGCCGGGCGCCGTCCACAATCAATGTTAAGTTTTCTGTTAAATGTCCATTTCTCTGTTACTGTACAACCTAGGACCACCAACTGTGACAGCTTCATAAGCAAGGCTTGCCCACCACATACCACTATCCAGCATGTGACCTTTTTTTTACCTTGACCTATTTTTTCCGCGTGTACGATTTTTTGCCAATGTGTAAGAAAACCGATAACTTGCCTTCTGCAATCATGTCCAAATCAACATCCCAAATTCATTGACTGATAGTGAATTTATATTACGTATCATACAATCATAAAAACAGTTTTGTCATGTTTGTGCCATTGTATTATCTGTTACCCAAGTATCTATGCCTTGAAAAAACCCGGCCTTCGTGGCTTTGCCTCGTTTCTTGTTTACTGTCAAGTATGCCAAGGGTTTTACAAACATAATGTCTAGTTTTCAACATAAAACATTTTACCCCGACGCTGAGTGAAGCACGAGTGAGCCAGTTACCTGTAGCTTATTTCACCAACATTGCAACGTATACTTATCTTGTAAAGTACACTTTGCCCACTCAATAGGCACAAAATATTCTTTATATCGGAGACATCATCAGTAGCCTATTTCATGAACATTGCAAAGTATACTTTACTAGCAAAGTATACTTTGAGGGAGTAATCATTTATTTTTCCTGAAATGCATTATTTCATATAGAACTAACAAATGCATATATTTCATGATTAAAAGTATGCAGAATTATTATACTGAATTTATTACATTATCACAGCCATTAAATGGCTGTGATAATGTAATAAATTCAGTATAATAAAAATTAAAAAATATTTAAAAAAATTGAAAATTTCTCCCTCAAAGTATACTTTGCTACTAAAGTATACTTTGCAATGTTGATGAAATGGGCTACTGAGACATTTTCTAGCAAAATAAACATTCATTCACCTTTAGCCCATGCATTGATTGGCAGTATTATACATTTTGTATAAGATGTAAACTGTGATAATGTAATAAATTCAGTATAATAAAAATTAATAAATTTATCCTAAAATTGAAAATTTCTCCCTCAAAGTATACTTTGCTAGAAAAGTATACTTTGCAATGTTGGTGAAATTGTCATACATTTTATATCAGACGTAAATTTCCACTCTGATATCAGGGGAGATAACCGTGTTCCTTCAAATGTTAACGGACAATACTATTTATTCTCTGTATTTAATTTTTGAATTGCAATGATCATACTTTATAATCTGTCTATAATATTATTTATTCAAGTGACACATTTAATTAGTATAAATAACTAAAATATAGCATGCCTCATTTGAATATGCTAATAGCCTGATACCACCGCACGTCACTATCAGTAAAATAAATATTACTAAATGATTATACCTGTATAGCAGGTACTTGTAATTTTTAGAACTGGTGGAACAGTGACACACATACACACTTATTTAATTCCTATAAAGAATATTTTCTGCCTACTGAGTGGGCATGCACCTTTAAGGATAAAATTATTAATTTTTATTATACTGAATTTATTACATTATCGGAATATATGCAGTCGTTAGTTCTATATGAAATACTGCATTTCAGGAAAAATAAATGATTACTCCCTCAAAGTATACTTAGCTAGATAAGTATGCTTAGCAAGTTTGGTGAAATAGGCTACAGATAAATGGCATGTTGTCTGTCTGTGTTGCAGAGGAGAACTTGCCTCAGCCGGCCATCATTGTGATTATCGTCGTGGTTTTGGTCGTCGCCCTGCTAGCCACAGGCATGGGCGTCTGGTTTCTCGCCAAGAAAAAGTAAGCACTCGACACCACAGGCATTCGGCGTGTTTCGGCTTTCATCGGTATAACTACATATGAATAAGGCATATAACTTTGGTTGGACACGATTATCTTATTAGCCATTTCATCAGGACCTGCAGCACTTGTCATTAATTGCTCAATTCTAACAAGAATTCCCCCATTTTCTCATTTATGTTAATTTCTGGACCAATCCAATCGTCACAAAATGATTTTCAGACCAGTCCATTTATGAAAAGGGGGTGTTTCTGTTCTCAAAAATGTGAAAATTACTTGCAAAATTTGCAGATCCTGATGAGACAGCTCGTCACGAGCCAGCTCATCTGGATCTACATGTTTGCCAATACCACTAGACAGGCCTGTGGTGTTGAAAGGGTTAACCCTTAGACCGCTATCTTATTTTTTTTGTGATCTGCTGTTTGTTTTCTATTTTCCATTTTTATCATCAAAAACATTGTTTTGACAGCACTTTAGAATAATTTACAATATGCTTTGACAGCACTTCAGAATCATTTCCATTGGAAATGATTCTGAAGTGCTGTCAAAACATGTTTTTATTGAGAAATAAGGCAAGATATAAAATCAACAACGGACGACAATTGTTGTGAGTAGCGGTCTAAGGGTTAAAGAAGTAGTGCAAAAAGTAGCATATAAAAGCCAGTGTTGTATATATAAGGGTGAGAGGGTTAACGTAGCGGGTAAATTTGTCATTTGCATGGTTTGGCCCCCACAGGTATGTTTTTATCTTTGGCTCTTTTGTTACCTGGGAGTTGAATTGGCTTATTGCCCATTATACAAGTAGTAAGATTATTACTGATCCTACTGCTTTTGGGAGGGGGCCAAGTGATTCTGGTGTGGCGAGGGCCTGGCATCAGATCAGGATTATTCTGATTTCAGGGCTGAATATATAGATTTTTCTACTGTAAATATTCAGTTCTTATTTTGTGATTTTCCCCCCATTTGTACATGTACTTGAACATGTACTTGTACAGGTAATATATGGGATTTAGTACTAAACCCATTGACCCGGCCTTAAATGTCCTTATCTGTTGATAGGCCATTAAACCCCAACAAACAAACCAACACGTGCATTGACATGTAGATCCTCCATCATTCTGTGACAAATCTACACCAACCCGCTTAATGCGTAGATCCAGGCAGGGGTGTGTCCAGTGCAGGTCCCCTCTAAAATTGCCAACCCATTTTTGACTTGGAAATATAGTATTATTGTTCTTATTTCTCACACAAAGTGTATGTTGTTACCACTCAGTTGAACCGTCTCGTCGAGACGGTTCAACTGAGTGGTAACAACATATACTTTTGCTGAGAAATGAAAAAAATTGCAGAAAAAAAAATTGTCAAGGACATAGAAAAATTGGTATTCCATAAGCCCTCATTTACCGACAAATCCAGTTTATATTTGGAAATGGATTACCAAATTTATCACAAATGTATTTTCAATATAAAATGGGTACTGAATGATTTTCAGTTGTTACCACAACACATTTTTATGCCCCACCACGATAGTGGAGGGGGCATTTAGTGTTACCCTTGTCCGTCCGTCCCGTCTGTCCGTCCCATCCGTCCGTCCGTCACGAAACTTTAACGCTCGGGTAAATTTGGCCTCATTTATTATCAAAGCGATATGTGGGGCATCCGTGTTCTATGAACACATTTCACTCCTGATTTTGAAAGTCTACGAGGGTAGTTTGAAATGTGTGTAGTAACGTGCCTGGCACCAGGGACACTGTCAGTGCTGAAAGTTTTGTTATATTGTAATTTAAATGAAGAATGTTCGTGCCACCGCCCACTCCCACCATACCCCCACCCCACCCACCCCACCCTCCAACCTCCACTCTGCATAGGTGCAATCCCGTCTGTATATGACCTTACTGTTGAACGTATTAAAAACTTGGTCAATCAATTACTCACAAATAACATGCCCTATTTCCATTGCAGGTTTGGCCAAGGCCCTCACCCGACGATATACACGTCGGCGAACCCTGATTATCCTGAATATTTTGGTAAGTATTTTAGTGATCCAGTGCTCCAGATAATTGCTTTAGCAGAATACGCATTGATTATCAAAAGTGGAAGTACAACATACTGACAGCAATGTGAATAAAGTTGAACATTTACTTAGTTGAGCTGCAAAAAGCAAACAATGTTTGCTTTTTGCAGCTCAAATAAGTGAATTTTTTATATCTTTTTTTTATCATTTGGAACAAATAATAAGGAAGAAAATCAATAACACATTTGTAAACTACGCATTGAATTTGAAAGCTGGGCATACAATACTGACAGAACAAGACTTATATGTGGCTGTACCTGGAGATACAGGGCTTATAGGTTTTTCAACCAGTGTGGTCCTAGATCAGTGCAGTTTGATGAGGCTCTATACTGTTCGCCATTCAGTCGATGAAACGTCCACCATGCATCTGACAGACAATAGAGACCATTATCAGGCTACGTGAGTGTGCTAGTTGATAAAGCGGTAGACTGGTAACAAAACCCATAATCCTCGTGTCTCCAGTCACTATAGGAATGAATGGCCTTTTTGTGGAATTTATCGGGGTATAAACTTGGAAAAGTCGCGGGAATACTGGACGGAAGGCCTTGTCCAGTATTCCCGCGACTTTTCCAAGTTTATATCCCCGATAAATTCAACAAAAAGGCCATTCATTCCTTATAATTCCAGCATTTGAAATAAATTCATCAAGAAAATGTGTTTATTTTCCGTTTTCTTAAGAATTATTTTAACTGCGCCTGACGGTTACGGAAAGTAGTTTGGCATTGGAGTTTACTGGGAATTAAATTTTGGACAGAGACTTGCTACGGACCAATCAAATGTTAGGGAATTGTGTAAATATTTTTGTGTTGGAATTATAGCTACATATAACGTGACAACTTGCGTGTTCATCGCCGTTAAACATCATTACATCAATATGAGAGCATTATATCCGCTATTGACTGCCTGTTGCACTTGCTGGGATTTTGGCAATTAAACATTGACATTTTTCATATTTATACAAATGCAAATACAGTGTAATAAATATGTTCAAACCAATCAGTCAGGTAAACAATCAATCAATTAACAACAAACCAGCCTCCCACCCACCCAAGAACCAACCAACCAAACAACCAACCAATTGTCCATAGTGTACGAGCCGGATGATTGGGAGGTGGACCGTGACAAGGTGGAGCTGCTGCGGGAGCTGGGCCAAGGATCGTTCGGGATGGTGTACGAAGGTCGCGTGAAAGACGAAAACGGTGGCGAGGCAAAGGCAGTCGCCGTGAAGACGACCAACAACGCGAGCTCGGACTATGACAGATATATGTTTCTCCAGGAGGCGTCCAGGATGAAGTAAGTTGCCTTTTTCAATGTTGTGAGATCTCACTGTGAGGTCTCCTTTTTATCCCCTTGCCGATAAGCAAGAGGGGATATACAGAGCTCCAGTTAAGGTGCGTAATTTGACCAACTTGGTGTGAAATTTTGTTATTTCTTCATCAAAAATGGCAAGTTGAGAGTCCTTTAGAATCTCATTGAGACAATTCTAAAACACTCCCAACTTGCCATTTTTGATGGAGAAATAATAAATTTACCTCCAAATTACGCACCTTAACTCTGGATATAGCGTTAGTCCATATGCGTGCGTGCGTACATACGTACGTTAGTAACATCTTTCATTTCTCAATAACTTATGAACCGCTTCACCAACTTTGATAATAGTTGGCCACAATGTGTGTCTAGGGATGGTGCTTTGTTTTGCATACGACCCACATCCGACAGCCCAAGGTCACTGAGGACTTATGCTCACCTTGATTGTAAGGCAAATCATGAAATGCAATTTTTTTTTTTTTATTATCAAGGCTACCAGTGAGGGGATTAGCTTCGTAATAACGATGCCCTATCCTTTATAAACTAACCCTTTCAACAATACGGACTTATAATGTTTGCAAACAGTGTAGATGCAGATGAGCCGGCTCGTAACGAACATTTGCAGATATTTTTTTTTTATTATTATTTCTAAAAGAAATACCCCTTTCTGGTAAATGACAAAAATCACATTCATTCCAGTTAGTCAGTAGCCGATTTCATAAAAATTAAAACATTTTGTCATATAGAACTAACGTTTGCATATATTTGATGATTAAAAGTATGCAGAATTATTATACTGAATTTATTACATTATCACAGCCAAAATGGCCGTGATAATGTAATAAATTCAGTATAATAAAAATTAATAAATTTATCCTTGCAATATTGCAACCAATCTAACAAAATGATTTTCAGACTAGTCCATTTATGAAAAGGGGATGTTTTTGTTTTCAAAAATGTGAAAATTACTTGCAAAAAGTGCAGATCCTGATGACGCCCTAGGATATTGTTGTGCCAAGCCTCTTCACTGTTACTTCAATCATTGTGGAATGTGGTGATGCTTTTTCTTTCCGTTATCTTTTGTTTGGTGCAGTTGAAAAGTTCATATTTTTGGCTGTGACTGGAGGAATAGGGCTTAAGGCCTTTATGAATAGTTCAGATCCAGTAGCCTATTTCATCAACATTGCAAAGTATACTTTACTAGCAAAGTATACTTTGAGGGAGTAATCATTTATTTTTCCTGAAATGCATTATTTCATATAGAACTAACAAATGCATATATTTCATGATTAAAAGTATGCAGAATTATTATACTGAATTTATTACATTATCACAGCCAAATTGGCTGTGATAATGTAATAAATTCAGTATAATAAAAATTAATAAATTTATCATAAAATTGAAAATTTCTCCCTCAAAGTATACTTTGCTACTAAAGTATACTTTGCAATGTTGGTGAAACGGGCTACTGATCCAGATCAGTCAGGGTCTGCACTGTTCACAATTTGGGAACACCCGCTTCAAACAAAAGGTACAGGGATCATTTTACTGGGCAAAGTGGGCGAAGTGGGCGAAGTGGGCGAAGTGGGCGAAGTGGGCGAAGTGGTCGAAGTTCTCTCCCGAAATTGTCTGGGAAGTTTTTCACTAAAAAAACTCCAGAAATTGTAGAACAAATGGTATATCTTAGTGAAAACGTCTCCCTATTTTGAAGGGCTAGCTTGAACCGTGAGGTATAAATCCTTATCAGGCTGCGATTTAACCCTTTCACCCCTAATTAACTGGAATGGAATTTGATATGTTAATTTTGCAACCAATCCAATGGTCACAAAATGATTTTCATACTAGCCCATTTATGAAAATTGGGTGTTTTTGTTCTAAGAAATATGAAAATGACTTGCAAAAAGTGCAGATCTACATGCAGATCTGGATCTACATGTTTTGCTAATACCACTTGCATGGTTTGGCCCTCCTGTGCATTTTCGGCCTTTTGATACTTGAGAGCTAAATCCTGCTAATTACCCCATTAAAAAGTAATAAGATTAGTGCTGATCATATTACTCTTGGGATTGGAGCTAAGTGACTCTGGTGTGGAATGGACCTGGCACCAGGACAGGATATTCTAATTTCAGGGTTGAAGGTACATTGTATATCTTTCTGTAAATATTCAGTTCTGAGAATTTCCCTCGTGTACATGGATAGTCCAACCCGTTTATGCGGCCTTAAATGACCTTAGCTGTTGATAGGCTGTTAAACACCAATAATAAATCAATCAATCCATTTCTCCCATTGTAGTTCATGAACCGGCGGTGCCTGCTGGTGAGTCAGTGCCTGAAGTTCATGGACAAGCCTGCACTAATCGCAATTTAGTTCATTGAAAGACTGATCTATATTATATTAGCTGTTGCTTTGACTTTAATGTGTTCACCCCTAAGTAACAGGAATGGGAATTTTTCAACCAATCCAATTGTCACAAAATGATTTTCAGACTAGTCCATTTATGAAAAAGGAGTGTTTTTGCTCTCAAAAATATGAAAAATACTTGCAAAAAGTGCAGATCCTGATGAGACGGCTCGTCACGAGCCGGCTCATCTGGATCTACACTTTTTGCCAATACCACTATACAGGCCTGTGGTGTTGAAAGGGTTAACCCTTTGAACCCGAAAGCCTGCTATATCGGTTTATGAAAATTACTCGAAATGAGCCTCCTCATCTAGATCTACACGTTTTGCCAATACCACTATACAGGCCTGCGGTATTGAAAGGCTTCATAAATGTCTTCCCACGAACATTATCGCATGCAGTTTAGTGAAATGGACCCCTGGTTGCAGGTCGTTCCAGACGCACCACGTTGTCCGGCTGGTTGGCGTCGTGTCCAAGGACCAGCCCGCTCTCGTCCTCATGGAGCTGATGGAGGCGGGAGACCTGAAGAACTTTCTACGCATGCACCGGCCGGACGAGGAGGTATGATAAACCAGTCTTATAAATACGGTCTTTGTCTCACCTTTAGATTCCATTGATAGAAACAAATATCAATGAAAAATTGAGACACGCCATGTTATTTTGTACCTTCGGACATCTGCGCACTTTCATTAAATACAAAATTTACAGTGGGTGGTGGTCGGGCGAATGAGACAGCGTAAATTAACGGTATGGGTTCCTCCTTATAGGAATCACGATTTGCCTGGTTTGGCCCTCAGGTACGTTTTTATCTTTGGCTATTTAATTACCTGGGAGTTGAATTGGGTTATTGCCCATTATAAAAATAGTAAGATTATTACTGATCCTACTGCTTTTGGGAGGGGCCAAGTGATTCTGGTGTGGCGAGGACCTGGCATCAGATCAGGATTATTCTGATTTCAGGGCTGAATATATAGTTTTGTTATTGCAAATATTCAGTTCTGATTTTGGGATTTTCTCCCCATTTGTACATGTATTTGAACACATTGTACAGGTAATATATGGGATTTAGTACTAAACCCATTGACCCGGCCTTAAATAACCTTAGCTTTTGATAGGCCGTTAAACCCCAACAAACAAACAAACTAAAACAAACTTTACAATATTTTTATAAATAAAGTCAAAAGTTGACAAAATGTACATGCATACACAAATTGTGTTAATACCTTTATCATGCTGCAGAAAACCAGAAACAGACCAAAAATATAGTATTATTTCTTATTTCCATGAAAACATATCTTGGTTATTTCATTAAAATTTCTAATGAAATGTAAAGACATGTTTTCATTTTGAAGCAAACTGTTCAATAATTGCTGTCTGTTTATGTGTAAACAGAGTAGTGTGATTTTATTTTACCCAATTAAAATTTTGAAATATCCAATTGCTTCAGAAATGATGGAGTGAAAATACTCAATTACTAATTCCTTGTCTGGAGCCCTGCAAATATCATAAATTTTATTGAAGTATTGTTCACATAGGTGAACACAAGACATGTTTTGGCAGCACTTGAGAATTGTCTGTGTATTGCATTGTCTCTATTAGAGACAATTCTCATGTGATGTCACATATATTTTCAGTGTACAATATGGAAATTAAAACATAAACAGCAGACGTCAATATTTAATTCAACAATGCAAGAGGGGCCAAGTGACTGGTGTGGTATGGACCTGACACCAGGTCTGGTTATTCTAAATTCAGGGCTGAATATATTCCGTTCTTATTTGGTGATTTTGGGATCCCCCCCTCCCCCCATGCCCATGCAGCAGGTTAAATACAGATCAACCCTGTTGGCCCGGCCTTAAATGACCTTAGATGTTGATAGGCCGTTAAACACCAATAAATCAAATAAAAAAATCAATAATGCAAAGCTTAATCTTTCCTTGTCATGTGATACAGGACAACGATGGCCGTCAACCGCCAACTCTCAAACAGATCATGCAGATAGCGGGTGAGATTGCCGATGGAATGGCCTATCTAGCTGACAAGAAGTTTGTCCATCGCGATCTCGCCGCCAGGAACTGCATGGTGGGACAGGACATGACGGTGAAAGTTGGAGGTGGGTACATCTCGCTGGACGATCCTCGGGAATCTACTGGCCCCTTCAACACTATAACCCTCTTTATCCCGTCAACACAGTGCGTATGTGCCGTGAAACATGGTGTCGTGAAACATTTTTGATATCATGTCAATACGACCTAATCACTGCGTATGAATATGTGTGGTGGCTGGGGTTATTTTTTTGCATTTAAAAGCCATTTGTAGGTGTTGATGGGATAAATAGAATAGTAGATTAGTGCTGTGAATGGGAAAAATATCTGGCGCGGCACGGAAACGGGATGTGCTCGGCAGAGCCTTGCCCATCCTGTTTCCTGAGCCGTGCCAGATATTTTTCCCATTCACGGCACTAACCTACTATTCTCTATATAGCATGTGGTTGCAGATACCTGGCCCCATTAATTTATGCTAATAATGTATTATTATGCCACCGTGTTTCGAAGAAACGGGTGGCATATAGTGTTTGGACCGTCCGTCTGTCCGTCTGTCCGTCTGTCCGTCTGTCCGTCTGTCCGTCCGGGCACACATTAGGGTACTTATGTGGCTAGCCCCACAGGGTTATGGACTTGGTAAAGGATAGGGTTGGTTACAATTAGCCACCTAAAAAATCCTTTTATGTGGCTAAAAATCGTTTTATGTGGCTAATATTTAACATGCGGACGGACGGATGGACGGACGTTCTTACAGTACTATACTTATGTGGCTAGCCCCACAGGGTTATGGACTTAGTAAAGGATAGGGTTGGTTACAATTAGCCACCTAAAAATCCTTTTATGTGGCTAATATTTAACATGTGATAAGCCACATAAGTATAGTACCGTAAGAACGTCCGTCCGTCCGTCTGTCCGTCCGTCCGTCCGTCACACTTTTCGGTTAACCACTTTGTCACAGTTTCTCAAATATGCTGCAGGTGGCATCCGCGTTCGACAGATGCATTTCTTGTTTTTGTTATATTTGATAAAAGCCCCACCAATCATCAACTTGTTCCGTCCATCCTTTTAACACTACATACCTCTATATAGGTGTTTACAAACAGTGTAGATCCAGATGAGCCGTCTCCTCAGGATCTGCACTTTTTGCAAGTAATTTTCTTACTTTTCTTTGTTAAATAAGAAAAACCCTTTTCATAAATTGAGCGCGTAAGCGTTAACTCTTTGTTATATCAAGTTTTGAAAATCAGTCCACACATTCTAAATTATAAAACAAAATATACTTGTAGACCCCATGACCGTATTAAAATGACATAGTTTGTAGTAACATCAATAGTTGACAACATTTCTTTTGGAATGTGAGTTCCATTTATGTTTTAAAAAGTTTAGAGTAGGGCTCCAGATAAGGTGCTTATTGGCGTATTTTACGCAATTATTTTAGCTAAATACACTTTGATTATCAAAAGTGAGAGTACAAAATACGCAGAGCAATGTGAAAATATACATTGATTTTCAAATTGAGTAGTGAAAATATAGTTGCAAATTCACTTAGTTGAGCTGCAAAAAGCAAACAGTGTTTGCAGCTCAATTAAGTGAATGTTTAAATTTGTTATTTTTTTTTATAGTTTGTTCCCTGTTTAGCAATGAAGAAAAAATCAATAACCCATATGTAAACATAAAATATGCAACGCTTCTGAAATCAGGGGGTATAGTACGCTTTAGACACAAAGCTTATCTGGAGCTCTGATTAATGAGTTCAATGTCAGACCAAATGTATGCCATGACAAATTCATTCATCCACTCGTATTGGCGAGTGAATTTTTTATCTGGACGAGTGGTAATTTGAAGAGACAGTGCAGCACAGACATTAAATATATATGAAGGTAATAATTCCAGCACAAAAATATTTACACAATTCCCTAACATTTGATTGGTCCGTAGCAAGTCTCTGTCGAGAATTTATATCCCAGTAAACTCCATGCCGAACTACTTTCCGTAACCGTCAGGCGCAGTTAAAATAATTCTTAAGAAAACGGAAAATAAACACATTTTCTTGATGAATTTATTTCAAATGCTGGAATTATAAGGAATGAATGGCCTTTTTGTGGAATTTATCGGGGATATAAACTTGGAAAAGTCGCGGGAATACTGGACGAGTCCTTCCGGCCTTCGTCCAGTATTCCCGCGACTTTTCCAAGTTTATACCCCGATAAATTCCACAAAAAGGCCATTCATTCCTATATTGTATGAAATCCAATGTGGAAAATTAAGAATTTGTCGAGGCCTGTGAATGTATGTCTTTATAACTAGGAGGTTATTGTAGCCTTTTTTTTCTCCACAGTATGTATTTAACCCTTTATATAGACCACTGCACACAAATATTGTCGTTGCTTGATAGTTTGCCTTCTTTCTCAAGCTTTCTGTCTTGAGCTTGTTATGCTGCATAGATTCCCAGACATTTGTCGGCCATTTGTTTGAGATTTCATCGGAAAATCTTCCTCTTTGCAATTCCAATATTTTTGGAGAACAATATACACTATTTTATTGTTTCATTTGACATCTATTAACCCTTAGACCGCTACACAACAGTTGTCGTCTGCTGTTGCTTTTATATCTTGCCTTATTTCTCAATAAAAACATTTCCAATGGAAATGATTCTGAAGTGCTGCCAAACCATGTTTGAAATTATTCTAAAGTGCTGTCAAAGCATGTTTTTGACGAGAAAAACGGAAAATAGAAAATAAACGGCAGACGGCACAATTTAATTGTGATTCTGGCGAGATTTGAACCCACACCCGTGTATAATGGAATGAGTGGTGTGGAATGTGAGATGGGCTGTGTATGAGGGGTTAGTAGAACAAATGACTTTCAATCCGGACGTTGTGGGTTCAAACCTCGCCTAGGGCATCAAAAATACTTTCCTAGTATTTCCATCCCGTTGGTCTGTCGGATGAGACTTTATAACTGTGGTCCCCGTCTCTATATGACCTTAGCTGTTGCTTTCACTTTCAACCCTGCAGACCATGAAGCCAACATATGCAAACGCTGTAGATCCAGATGAGACGGCTCGTAACGAGCCGTCTCATCAGGATCTACAGCGTTTGTCAGTACTGTTCAATTCTAAAAAAAAATTGTGCATTTTAGTATTTCCATCCCACTGGTCTGTCAGATGAGATTGTAAACTGTGGTCCCGTCTCTATATGACCGTAGCTGTTGCTGGGACGTTAAACCCTTTCATTTGTTTTGGTCTGGATTGTAGATTTCGGGATGACGCGTGACATATACGAGACGGACTACTACCGTAAAGGAAACCGGGGTTTGTTACCTGTGCGCTGGATGGGCCCCGAATCACTGAAGGATGGCGTGTTCACCAGCATGTCGGACGTCTGGTGAGTAACAGATTGGTTCATTTTCCCCCAGGGATGTCTTGTGGCCTAGGGGTTCGATCACCTGACGGGTGGGCGATGGACAGAAAAACTGCATAGTTTGTGTACACATCTCTACTGAAACCGGTCAGTCAATCGATCTGAAACTATACACACGTCTTCTACACATATTGAAGAAGTGCACCTTGGTGTTTTTATGCCGAAAACATATTTTTTAACAAAAATATCACCTTTTTAATTTAGCCATTTTTTTATACGACCGTTTTAAAAAAACAGTACATGTTATGTTTTATCGCGGGGTGGGCGGGCGACGGACAGAAAAACTGCACTGTTTGTGTACACAAATCCTCTGAAACCGTTCAGTCGATTGGACTGAAACTATACATACGTCTTCTACACATATTGAAGATGTGCACCTTGGTGTTTTATGCCAAAAAAATATTTTTTAACAAAAACATCACCTTTTTAACTTTATAGCCATTTTTTCTACATTTTTGTATTCAATTCTATATAGGGTACAGAGTTTGTGTACACTACTCCTCTGAACCATTCAGTCAATCGATCTGAGACTATACACACGTTTTCTACAAATATTGAAGATGTGCTCCTTGGTGTTTTTATGCCGAAACGGAATATTTTTTAACAAAGATTTCACCTTAACACTTAGCCATTTCTACATTTTTGTATCCAATTCTATATAATTTCTACTTTGCACATCTCTACCTAAATTAGTATACCTGCTTATCACAACAAGAGGAAGAAATAATGCTATAGATTTTCAAATTCTCATTAATGTGTCTTTCCTTGGTGACAGCTTCACATTTCTGCATCTTTGCTGTCTGGTCCTTCTTCGACGGGCGTATTTTCTTGTTCCTTGATCACTTTCTAATTGTATTATTTCTACAATATACAAGTATCTTCTGGGTATGTTACATTGATTAACTCTGCATGTTAGCAGTGAAAATAACAACCAGCAAATTAGAAATACATGTATTTGTCTTTTCTCTGTAAATGTGTCTTGGAATTTCTCTAGAATAGCGTCTTATGAACTCAATTCTAATGAAATCTCAAGACATATTCTTCATATTTACACGGAGAAGTAAAGAAAATATCATAAATTGCCGACCGACTGTTATTTTTGAACAATTTATAGCCCACAAGTTTCCCAGCTTGCAAGAAGTTAAGAAGGTTTTTTCCGATCCATGAATTTCATATACTGAATATTATTACACGCCAATGTTAAAAATAAAATGGAACATATTGTCATATAAGATCTATGTAAAACCACAGGTTGAAGTAACGGACCGAGGTCTATATACATGTGTTATAGAGGGAGTAACAACATTTTTTTTAGCTTATTTATTTTTTTCATTTATGGATGCTTTTAGGCATATTTAATGTATTTATAGACCTCGGTCCGTTACTTCAACCTGTGTGTAAAACAAAATTCAATCAATTGCTTGTGTTGGATTTCGGGTTATTTTACTTGATTTTTGGACGATGCCACTTGTGTACCCACTAATATTTACAGTGAAACCTCTAAGGTCCCCAGGGTGTCCTTTTTCGAGAGGTTTCACTGTAAAATCCTTTCACTTTCACTGTGACACGATGTAGACACTATCCGACATGTGTTGTATTTCAGGTCGTTTGGCGTAGTGTTGTGGGAGATGTCCACTCTAGCTGCCCAACCCTACCAGGGCCTGTCCAACGAGGAGGTGCTGAGATACGTGCAGTCGGGCAAAATTATGGACACGCCTGAGCACTGTCCGCCAAAACTGTAAGTGTTTGTGTTCTATTGTTATTGGTCACAGGCGATTAACCCTTCCAACCATAATTAACTGGATATATATTTATATTTATAAAAATGTGGCATTTTTGTTTTTCTAAAAATATAAAAATTACTTACAAACACTGCAGATCCAGTTCAGACGAAAAGTCGCGGGAATACTGGACGAAGGCCGGAAGGCCTCGTCCAGTATTCCTGCGACTTTTCCAAGCTCATAATATTTTCTGTCTACTAAGTAGATTGCTTTTTCCCAGAACTGCATTGCAATTGACCCAATTTAATATAACCTACTTGCCGAAGTATTTTAGAGGCGTAAATGATATTTTTGGTAGCTGCTATCAGAGAGGCAATTCCTATACATTGTACTTCACTTTTGTTGGTCACATTGCTGTACAATACATGCAAATGCCCGTATGCGTCCACACGGACAGACGGATGTATCTGTACATACGGACAAACTAACGTACTTGTTCAGAGACAATAACGTTTAATACATATTTACATCATTTCAGGTACGATTTAATGGTATTTGTGATAAGTAGCTCCAGACCAGCCTGCACATACGTGCAGTTTGAACTGGGTCTGCACAGTATACTGTTCACTAGCGCTTCTAAAACATATATCGTCGTTTCAGATACGATTTAATGATGAAGTGTTGGCGTTTCCGGCCGAAGCAGCGTCCCACATTTAAGGAGGTGATAGAGATCTTACTGCCTGATCTCGACAAACGATTCAAGGAGGTGTCGTACTTCTTCAGCGAGGAGAACACAAAATACGAGGAGGCTCAACGTGCAGCCGCGCAGAACCACCAGCCTGATCGCCGTGGCGACAGGCATAACGATATCGACACCATTGATGACGACACCGACCATATTGGTGACGCGAGTCCGATGAACGATTATGTCGATGAGGCGAATATGCCGTTTCTCGCGTCCGCCGCGTCTAACGGACATCAAAGTGTCGAGCTGGATGATATCTTCACAGACACAGGATCGTATCCGTGGCAACCCAAAAATGGTCGAACGGGCGGCGATACCTGTGATTGTTTGCGATTTAACGAGATAGACGAAGGTGCTGCCGCACAGTCATTAGACTATAACCGGCAGAGTGTATGTTCAAGCCCAAACAGTGCAATTGGTGGAAGCAGTGATGGCTCGAAGGGCAGTAGTAAGAGCAGTAATAGTAGTTACGCGCATATGAACGGACTTAGTGTCGCAAATGGTCATGTTCCCGTGCAAGTGGTTCGGACTACACCCTGCTAGCAGAGGCACGCCCCTTCCTGAGGTTCCAGGCGGGTTGGGGTGTGTATGCTAGATTTGTGACGCGCCACGTACACGTACGCGGTATACGTTTAGAATTTACCGCCGTACGCTGGCGTGGACCTTTCATCTTAACCCTTTCAACCCTAAGTAACTGGAATGGACTGTGATATGCTAATTTTCCGACCAATCCAATCGTCACAAAATGATTTTCAGATTAGTCCATTTATGAAAAGGTGGTGTTTTTGTTCCAAAAAAATGTGAAAATTACTTGCAAACAGTGCAGATCCTGATGAGATGGCTCGTTACGAGCCGGCTCATTTGGATCTACACAGTTTGCAAACCCCACTACAGCGGGCTTTCGGGTTCAAAGGGTTAACACTGTGATTGAGTGTAATGTGATGGAGTGAAATTCTGAATCCTGTTGAGATATTCAAGGTGCTGAAACGTGAAGTTTCCCTCAATGAATTGATAAAGTAGTTGGGGATCACATAATCGTACGGAGTGATGGGAGGAGGTATTCTAGAGTCGGAGGACAAGGGAGCAGACCGAAACTAAATTCCGTCTTCCTGCTTCCTTGTCTTTTGACTCTGGGGTCCGTTTCACTAAACTTTGTACGACTAAAATGTTTGTAAGTGCAAAATTATGATTGTTTTCTCAATATATGTAAATCCATCTTTTGAAATTTTCAGACGATAATAAATTTGCACTTACGAACATTTTAGCCGTACAAAGTTTAGTGAAACGGGCCCCTGAGTCAACGGACGAGGAGGCAGGAAGGCGGGATCCCGTTGCAGTTAGACGGTCCCACTTGGAAGCTGAGCTGGGTCTGCCCTTGTTCCGGAATGAAACTCCCGGATGTCCCGTCAAATTGAGCCCATTATATTGTCCACCATCATTGTTTTATCAGGCCTTGTATTCATCTATTGTTTCTGTAATATTTGAGACAAGCCATGTGATTTTGTACGTAAGAGGATGCGCGATTTTTGCTGAAAAATATTTATGTAAATAACGTTGAAATGTTGATGAAATGGTCGGAGCAAACGCGGAATAGAATTCCGCGTTTGCTCTGAACATTTCGTCAACTTTGGACGTCTTTTATAGAAAATATCGTAAATTTTGTACATAGTTCTTCATGGGTACAAAATCAAAGGACTCGTTTTATTTGAATGTTTCAAAAAGAAATTGTGACAACCATTCGTGACAGACAAACATTATGCAACTTGAAAAAGAAAATTAGATTTTTATCGAAGTGCATGCAGCTTATCAGATCTACACTTGTCAGAAATTATTTTTAAATATTGTTTAGACAGAGCCAAACAGCTCAGCTCAGGCTCTGCCAAACTTATTGCTATCAAGCTTGGTAGAGAGGTGCACACGTACTGTAGCCTATGCTAATTTTTAGACCAAATTAGACTGCTTTGCTCAGGCTCAGCCAAACTGATTACAGCTCAAATATCAAGTATATGCTCAGCAAGAGTTTTAACTGCAGACTTGTACATGAGCTCAATTGTTTAGACCTAACTGTTCGAATTTGAGCACAAAATTCAAACACATGTGCATGCTCAGTAAAAATAAATCTGGAGACAGATACAACTCTTTTATTACCGGTATTAACGTTTGCGATGGGTAATTTAACGATCAGGGTCCATCCTTGCCGGAATTCTGAATGGAGACCTGGTTTGGCCCTCGCATACGTCTTTGGCATTTGTATGTGACAGTTGAATCTGGTTATACCCCTTATGTGAGTATTATGATTATTCAACTTGGTGTGGTTTTGACCTGGCACCAGGTTCGGTTTTTCTAATTTCAGGGCTGAATGTATTTTTTCTCGATGTAAATTTTCCGTTCTGATTTCGGGATTTTCATTCCAGTGCAGCAAGTTGAATACGGGATCGAACCCGTTTGCCCGGCTTTACATGACCTTAGCTGTTGATAGGCCGTTAAACACCAATAAACAAACAAATAAACCTTTACCAGGGCTTGCACCTGTGATTGATTTATGTTAACTCCCAATCAATGACATCAATTGGTCAAATCTATCATGCATGCAAGTCGGTGCAAGGGATTGTTTGACTATTTGGACAATACTTCCAGGCAGGTTTTTTAGTATTTTGTGAATGGTGTCCGTGGCTTTAAAATTGGAAATACCTGTAGCACTGGCTGGTCATCATTAGAACTATGGCATTTGGGGCTGTGACTGGAGAAATGAGGCTTATGTAATTTGTGACCAGTGTAGATCGTGATTATATAACACTCCTGTCTGATAATGATCTAGATTGCTTGTGAGATGCATGATGGCTGTTTCATTGATGGAATGGCGAACAGTGCATATCCTGATCAGACTGTGCGGATGCACAGGCTGATCTGGATCTACACTGGTCGCAAAAACCCATTAACCCATTTTTCCAGTCATAGCCTCATTTTAGTTGAGCCAATCCGTGATGAGAGTTCTAACGTAATTTTGATGTATTGTGGAATGCGGAATACGATACAAATACAGAAATACTGTTTCACAGTATGTTGCAAAACAATTGAGGCGCAATACATTGTGGTAATATCTGAGTTTGGGACATCCGTTTTGTGACTGTCGTAGTCGTAGTGTCAAAATATGGCAACCCAAACATGGGTGCCAAAGCATGGATACTTAATATGGTATTATGTGTGATGGTTTGTGTACCGTCACTGTTTAGGGGATTTGAGGGCTCCTGTCTGGCAATAGCGACCTTTCAACAGCTGCAGAATTGGGTCCTGGTTTCGAAAGAAGTGAAAGTGTTTGGGTTTAACGTCCCAGCGACAGCTACAGTCGTATAGAGACGGGACCTCGGTTTTAAGGATAATCCGAAAGACCAGTGTGATGGAAAATACTGATTAAAGTACATGTATTTCTTTCATGCCAAGTGTGTGGATTGAACCCGCGGCCTCCGGTATTGAAGTTCAATGCTGGACCGCAGCCCATCGCCCGAGTCCTGATTAAAATTCACATTCCCAAATTGGTATGAGCCCAGAAAATGTGTCGAGCCAATGGCCGTTGGCTCGTTTTCCTTTCCGAATTTAGTATTAGTTGCAATGCAGTCGAAATGTGCGCTAGTTCATTCTCATACCGCACTAAGACCTAATGGTTTTGCTAATACCAATAAATATACTCCAATGACTTAATGGGCAATGGGTCGATAATCTAGTGATAGAGCATTGGACTTCACTGCCGGAGATCGTAGATTCCAGTATACTAGAATCTCAGCCCTAGGCATAAAATACTTCCATAGTATTTCCATATGACATGTTTTTGGATGAAACTTGAAACCGATGTCCCATTTCTATATGCCATTACCTGTTGCTGGGACCATAACCCTTTCACATTTTCACCCGACTTAATGCTGGAACAGTGTAGACGCAGATCAGACTGCACTTTCGTGCAGTCTGGTCTGGGCCGACACTGGTCATAACCGTTGCAAGGTGCCTTTTAGTCAGCGGGTGGCCCATGTCATGTTGGCCATTGTAAATATCATTTCATCTCATCGACAGACCTGTACTATGTATGGGACGGATATCTGCGTATTTATTGCCCATGTGCGAGATTGTTGTGTATGTGCCGTCATTGGATGCGTCCATGTTTCCCGTCTATGCTTGCATATAGGCCGCAATTCCAATTTACTGTGTTTGGAGTTTATCATCATCTCCAATGTAGGCCCAGACCAGCCAATGTCATTCGGAGCAGGGAACCGTCTATATTGTCATTCTGCTAAAGTGCATTGCAGAGCTCCAGAATAGCTTTGTGTCTTAAAGCTTTGTGTACTCAATGATACCAAATTCAGTGTCTATTTATACCCCCGGCATACGACGTATGTCGACAGATAAGAAGTTTTTGTGTTTCCGTCCGTTCATCAAATGGTTAGTTATGTGGCTATCCGTACAATGGTAACTGTAAATTCCATTTGTACCATTCTGTTGTGGCTATTTTTTACGTTTATGTGGCAATTTTAAACAAATAATAGCCACTTATCTATCCATTTGTGAGAACATCCGTCTGTCCATCCGTAAGATTTGTGTTAACGTTTTTGTTTGTCGGTCCAGGCGGCAGCCAGGGGAATCTCTAAGCTTTTGCGCACTCTAGTTTGTTTTTGCAAATGGATTACTGGAATAAAACAAGAGGTACTAAATGATTTCTTTTGTGTAGGTATGGATGGTGATTAAGCCAATTTTACCTTTAAATATAAGATAAATAATGTTTCCTTAGCTCTCACATTTTATCCCGTCAACACGGTGCGTACGTGCCGTGAAACATGGTGCCGTGAAACATTTTTGATATCCTGTCAATACCTAATCATTGCGTATGAATATGTGCGGTGACGGGTTATTTTTTGCATTTTAAAGCCATTTTTAGGTGGACCAGAGCCTCGCCCATCCCGTTTCCGTTTAAATATAGAGAATAGTAGGTTAGTGCCGTGAATGGAAACAAATATCTGGCAAGGCTCAGGAAACGGGATGGGCGAGGCTCTGCCGAGCACATCCCGTTTCCTAAGCCTTGCCAGATATTTTTTCCCATTCACGGCACTAACCTACTATTCTCTATATAGTTTTTGTCTCTATCTGCACTACTTGCTCATTGGGTTGGATAACGTATATAATAACATTTTATTCAAACTGTTTCATCTTTCATTCTGTTCCATTAAGTGAATTGTCCTATTGTTAAGTATTTATACTCCTCATTTTGAAAGTCGGACAATTTTCCTATTTTGAAAGTGTTTTACTCATCATTTTGAAAGTCAGAGAATATTTTCAAATTGTCGTTAGTATGTTATGCTCCCATTTATAAAAACATATTCAACTAAAGTATGGACCTGGCAGCAGGTCAGTTATTATAATTTCATGGCTGTATATATTTTTCTCGATGTAAATATTCCATTCTGATTTTGCGATTTCCCCCCATTGCAGCAGGTTTTTTTTTTATTGTAAATATTCGGTTATGATTTTGGGATTTCCCCCCCATTTTTACATGTACTTGAACTTTTACATGTACTTGTACATGTAATATATGGGCTTTAGTACTAAACCCATTGACCCGGCCTTAAATGACCGTAGCTGTTGATAGGCCGTTAAACCCCAACAAACAAACAAACTGAACCCGTTTGCCCGGCCTTACATGAACTTTAATAGCTGTTAGGCCGTTAAACACCAATAACCAAACAAACAACTAAAATAAATGCGTACAATGCAGCAAATATCTTCTCTGGAGCTCTGGCATTGGCTGATCATGATCTGCAATGATGAGAAGTGACGTAATCACAGTTTTGTCATGTTGTCCATTAATCAATTTAACCCAACTACCAATCATGTATGTAAATCACAAATACCAATCATGTATACCCTGTGCATGTATGTACACAGGCCTGATAAACTTGATATCAAAAGACACTAGCATAGGTAGTCTCTATGTAGCTACACAGGTCTTCTTCTAAGCAATGCATAAGGCTGTGACTGGAGAAATGGTGCTTATGGGTTTTGTGACCAGTGTAGATCCTGATCAGACTGTGCATCCGCACAGTCTGATCAGGATCTGCACTGTTCGCCATTCCATCGTTGAAACACCCGCCATGCTTATAACGAGCAATATACCTTGTCATCAGCGTACAGAAGTGTGCGATTTGATCAGTTGCTACGTTGCTCACAAATTCCATAAGTCCCATTTCTCCAGGCACAGCCACATATGAGACACGCCATGTGATTTTGTACCTAAGAACATGTGCGAGTTTTCATGAAATACATTTACAGAAACTGGTACTTTTGTAAATAACGTCGAAAGATGACAATATTTTCATAGCAAATGTGGAATAGAATTCCGTATTTGCTGTGAATCTTTTGTCAGCTTTCGACGTCATTTATAGAAAATATCGTAAACTGTATATATGAGGTATCGCACATGTTCTTCGGTACAAAATCACATGGCGCGTCTCGTATAACTATTGTAAATCAGACGGACATCTGATAGAATATTCTAGCCGCCAGTGTATTCTCTGATCAGCTAAATCCTGTACTGCTGCACTGTTAGAAAGATCGGTTTTTATAAGCCACTATTTACTGTTTCACTTGGTTTTTGTTTTAATTTCGGGTTATAACAAATGATTTTTAAAATTAAGTTATTATAAGCACCCGGAATAATAAACCTAAGTAAAATGGTGAAATGGTTCACATGTAATTTTATTGCATAAAATTGTTTTTCTCAATGCAATAACACGGTGTATTAAAACTCGTAGTTCACGAGTGTGATAAATATGTAAAGGAAACCAGGCGCGGCTCCAGGATTTCGGGTTGGGGGGGGCGTAACTATTTTGCAATACTTGACTATATTATCGAACGAGCTAAGCTCGTTCGATAATATAGTCAAGTATTGCAAAATAGTCGAGATAGCGCTAGTGGGGTCCGGGGGCATTCCCCCCTGAATTTTTTTGAAATCTACATCGCATTTCCTGCATTCTGGCGCATTTTAGAGCAATATTATTGACACTGTCACAGTATGTTTAGACATGATTTTTCATTGAAAACATTTCTATTTTGAAACAATAAGACAACGACCGAAAAATGCATGGAATACATGGCACTTGGCATGAAACGTGCCTTGTAACTTGTAAATAATCTTTACTCGGCGAATTTTAGGGGGGGCGTGCGCCGGGTCCGCCCCCCCCCCCCTGAATCCGCCCATGGAAACCACTACATAATACATACTGGGTTTGCAACCAGTTCATGTTCAATTCATCATTTGTGGTGGTTGCTTGGGAACATGCGATGGGTAATTTAACGATTGGGATCTTTTCCATGCTGGAGACCTGGTTTGGCCCTCGGGTACGTCTTTGGCATTCTTGTATGTGAGAGTTGAATCTGGTTATACCGGTATACCACTTATAAGAGTAATATGTTTATTCCTAATCTTATTACTTTTAGGGGACCAAGTGACTTTGGTGTGGTATGGACCTGACACGATGGGTTTATAGTCAAATGGTAGAGCATTGGTCTTCATGGGTTCAATCTGAGCCTTAACCCTTTCACCCCTAAGTAACTGAATGGGCTGCGATATGTTAATTTTGCAACCAATCCAATCATCGCAAAATGATTTTCAGACTATTCCATTTATAAAAAGGGGGTATTTGTTGTTCTCAAAAATATGAAAATTACTTTCAAACAGAGCAGATTCTGATGAGAAGGCTCGTTATGAGCCGGCTCATCTGGATCTGCACTGTTTGCATAAACCGATATAGCGGGCTTTCGGGTTCAAAGGGTTAAGCATGAACAATACTTTTATAGTACAGAGAAACCTCTCTAAACTGGACACCAAGATAATATATATGATCTCATTTTGAGAGGTTTCTTGGTAATGCATCTCGGATAATAATGCATGTTAATGATTACAAAATACATAAGTATTCTCCAGAATGGATATTTGCCTGATTTACAGTGGAACATCTCTAAACCGGACACCCTTTTAGAGAGGTTCCACTGTAGAAGGAAATATATCTCTGAACCGTACCCCCTGGAGAGCGGTTTCACTGTATTTCCATACTACTAATTGAATGAGACCTTTAAACCGAGGTCCCGTCTCTCAGGACCTTTTAGCTGTTGCTGGGATGTTAAGCCCATGAATTTTTTACTTTTGTTTTAAGTCTTAAATCTCACAAAAATGTCTGGTATACAGTATTTTTGTCTGTTGTTATTTCTGCATTCTGATTCTGTGAAGTGGTCATGTTTTAGAACAAACACTTTTATTCTTTCAACTTAACTCGCCTGTTTATAGACACTCTGTGAAGTTTTATTGCAATCAATTTTATGGTTATTGCAAGCTGTAAAATCTTAAACATCTCAATCTTTTATGAATCCACCATTTTCAAACACTGTAGATCCACATGTAGATCGCAGTTTATCCACTGTAGATCGCTATGAGGCGTCTCATCTGAATTTACCTTGTTTAGTAGTATTTTTAAATATTTTTTTAAAACATCCATTTTCTGATAATTTGACTAGTCCAGGAATTTGCATGGAATAATCAATGTCAGTAGCCGATTTCATCAAAATTGCAAAGTATACTTATCTAGCTAATTATACTTTGAGGGAATGATCATTTATTTTTCCCGAAATTCATTATTTCATATAGAACTAACGACTGCATATATCTGATGACTAAAAGTGTGCAGAATTATTATACCGAATGTATTACATTATCACAGCCAATATGGCTGTGATAATGTAATAAATTCAGTATAATAAAAATTAATAAATTTATCCTTAAATTGAAAATTACTCCCTCAAAGTATACTTTGCTAGATAAGTATACTTTGCAATGTTGGTGAAATAGGCTACAGATTTTTACGGGTGGCTCATTAAAGGTACATTCCCACTCGGTAGGCACAAACTGTTCTTTATAGGAATTAAATATTATATATCATTGTGTCACTATTCCACCAGTTCTAAAACTTATGAGTGCCCGCGATACAGATATAACCGTTTAGTAATATTTATTTTACTGATAGTGACTTGCGGTGGTATCACGCTATTTTCATATGCAAATCAGGCATGGTATTTTTTAATTATTTATACTGATTAAATGCGTCACCTGAAAATAAAAGATTAAAGTATGATCATTGCACATCGAAAAATAAATACAGAGAATAAATAGTTATGTCCGTTAACATTTTAAGGAAACACGGTTATCACCTCTGATATCAGTGTGGAAAATTAAGTCTGATATAAAATTTATAATAATGCAAATCAATACATGGGGTGATGGTGAATTAATGTTTATTTTGCCAGAAAATGTCTCAGATGATGTCTCTGACATAAATAACAGTTTGTGCCTACTGAGTGGGCATGTACCTTTAACCCTTACAATATGTAAACAGGTATGTATTGATAGTACAATATTTACATTTATATGTCAACTTTGTTTTAGATGAGCTAGATTGCATTTACCAATACAATTACAGTGGTATAAAAATTGGATATTTATTTCGCTATTTTCTCTATTTTTGTTCGAAAGTATATGTTGTTACCACTCATATGAACCGTCTCGACGAGACGGTTCATATGAGTGGTAACAACATAAACTTTTATGTTATAGAGACATAAACAAAATATTTTGATTTCTTTTCAAGAAATATTATTGTATCCATAGTCTTCAATGGGTTAAGATGCAGACTCCAGATAAGATTTGTGTCTAAAGAGTTATCTACTCCTCATTTTCAAATTCAATGCTTATATTAATTATTGCAAATGGTTTACTGAATGTATCAAGTATATTTCCAATAAAGCAATTTGCGTAAAATGATTTAATTTCTCTGTACAAATACACTTTTTTGTTGTTGTACAACACATTTTTTATTGTTACATTTTTTACTGATTGTGTAAGGTTTATATACGGTGTAAGTTTAATGCAAACTGTTTTAAGCTCAAATAATTTAAGTGACTGCAATTTTCCTGTTCAGCCTTTTTTACACATCATTGTCGCGCCCGCTTGCGGAAAGCGCGATATAGTCGGCCGTACGTAGTACGTACGTACGTGTGTCCGGTTAAAGTTTTTGGTTAAGCTGTAAGGTTAAGTTTTTTGGTTAAAGTTTTTGGTTAAGTTCTTTGGTTAAAGTTTTTGGTTAAGTTTTTTGGTTAAGTTTGGTTAAGTTTTTTGGTTAAAGTTTTTGGTTAAATTCTTTGGTTAAAGTTTTTGGTTAAAGTTTTTGGTTAAGTTTTTTGGTTAAAGTTTTTTGTTATACTATATCTCTGCAACTGCTTTGCCCATTACCTTGAAACTTCACATGGGTGTTTATCATCATCTATATTTTCATTCTACCCCCATCCCGTGCGGCCCCTGTGCCCAATGTCAAGGTCAAATTACTTTGAAGTTTTTGGTTAAGTTTTTTGGTTAAAGTTTTTCGTTATACTATATCTCTGCAACTGCTTTACCCATTACCTTGAAACTTCATATGGGTGTTTATCATCATCTATATTTTCATTCTACCACCTCCTGTGCGGCCCCTGTGCCCAATGTCAAGGTCAAATTACTTTGAAGTTTTTGGTTAAGTTTTTTGGTTAAAGTTTTTGGTTAAGTTTTTTGATTAAGTTTTTTGGTTAAAGTTTTTCGTTATACTATATCTCTGCAACTGCTTTGCCCATTACCTTGAAACTTCATATGGGTGTTTATCATCATCTATATTTTCATTCTACCCCTCCTGTGCGGCCCCTGTGCCCAATGTCAAGGTCAAATTAATTTGAAATTTTTGGTTAAGTTCTTTGGTTAACGTTTTGGGTTAAGTTTTTTGGTTAAAGTTTTTGGTTAAGTTCTTTGGTTAAAGTTTTTGGTTAAGTTTTTTATTTTTTGGTTAAGTTTTTTGGTTAAGTTATTTTTCGTTATATATATCTCTGCAACTGCTTTGCCCATTACCTTGGAAACTTCACATGGGTGTTTATCATCATCTATATTTTCATTCTACCCATCTCCCGTGCGGCCCCTGTGCCCAATGTCAAGGTCAAATTACTTTGAAGTTTTTGGTTAAGTTTTTTGGTTAAAGTTTTTGGTTA
The DNA here is from genome assembly GCA_029237695.1 of Conchocele bisecta. Lineage (NCBI taxonomy): Eukaryota > Metazoa > Mollusca > Bivalvia > Lucinida > Thyasiridae > Conchocele > Conchocele bisecta. Next base: position 53,731,449 of record CM055276.1, on the reverse strand, counting down.
AGTTTTTTGGTTAAGTTTTTTGGTTAAAGTTTTTCGTTATACTATATCTCTGCAACTGCTTTGCCCATTACCTTGAAACTTCATATGGGTGTTTATCATCATCTATATTTTCATTCTACCCCCCTCCCGTGCGGCCCATGTGCCCAATGTCATGGTCAAATTACTTTGAAGTTTTTGGTTAAGTTCTTTGGTTAAAGTTTTTGGTTAAGTTTTTTGGTTAAAGTTTTTGGTTAAGTTCTTTGGTTAAAGTTTTTGGTTAAGTTTTTTGGTTAAAGTTTGTTGTTAAAGTTTTTCGTTATACTATATCTCTGCAACTGCTTTGCCCATTACCTTGAAACTTCACATGGGTGTTTATCATCATCTATATTTTCATTCTACCCCCCTCCCGTGCGGCCCCTGTGCCCAATGTCAAGGTCAAATTACTTTGAAGTTTTTGGTTAAGTTTTTTTGGTTAAAGTTTTTGGTTAAGTTTTTTGGTTAAGTTTTTTGGTTAAGTTTTTCGTTATACTATATCTCTGCAACTGCTTTGCCCATTACCTTGAAACTTCATATGGGTGTTTATCATCATCTATATTTTCATTCTACCCTCCTCCCGTGCGGCCCCTGTGCCCAATGTCCAGGTCAAATTACTTTGAAGTTTTTGGTTAAGTTCTTTGGTTAAAGTTTTTGGTTAAGTTTTTTGGTTAAGTTTTTTGGTTAAAGTTTTTGGTTAAGTTCTTTGGTTAAAGTTTTTGGTTAAGTTTTTTGGTTAAGTTTTTCGTTATACTATATCTCTGCAACTGCTTTGCCCATTACCTTGAAACTTCACATGGGTGTTTATCATCATCTATATTTTCATTCTACCCATCTCCCGTGCGGCCCCTGTGCCCAATGTCAAGGTCAAATTACTTTGAAGTTTTTGGTTAAGTTTTTTGGTTAAAGTTTTTGGTTAAGTTTTTTTTTTGGTTAAGTTTTTTGGTTAAAGTTTTTCGTTATACTATATCTCTGCAACTGCTTTGCCCATTACCTTGAAACTTCATATGGGTGTTTATCATCATCTATATTTTCATTCTACCCCCCTCCCGTGCGGCCCATGTGCCCAATGTCATGGTCAAATTACTTTGAAGTTTTTGGTTAAGTTCTTTGGTTAAAGTTTTTGGTTAAGTTTTTTGGTTAAAGTTTTTGGTTAAGTTCTTTGGTTAAAGTTTTTGGTTAAGTTTTTTGGTTAAAGTTTGTTGTTAAAGTTTTTCGTTATACTATATCTCTGCAACTGCTTTGCCCATTACCTTGAAACTTCACATGGGTGTTTATCATCATCTATATTTTCATTCTACCCCCTCCCGTGCGGCCCCTGTGCCCAATGTCAAGGTCAAATTACTTTGAAGTTTTTGGTTAAGTTTTTTGGTTAAAGTTTTTGGTTAAGTTTTTTGGTTAAAGTTTTTCGTTATACTATATCTCTGCAACTGCTTTGCCCATTACCTTGAAACTTCATATGGGTGTTTATCATCATCTATATTTTCATTTCTACCCTCCTCCCGTGCGGCCCCTGTGTCCAATGTCCAGGTCCTTTAAACGAGCAAATTTACTTTGAAGTTTTTGGTTAAGTTCTTTGGTTAAAGTTTTTGGTTAACTTTTTTGGTTAAGTTTTTTGGTTAAAGTTTTTGGTTAAGTTTCTTGGTTAAAGTTTTTCGTTATACTATATCTCTGCAACTGCTTTGCCCATTACCTTGAAACTTCACATGGGTGTTTATCATCATCTATATTTTCATTCTACCCCCCTCCCGTGCGGCCCCTGTGCCCAATGTCAAGGTCAAATTACTTTGAAGTTTTAGGTTAAGTTGTTTGGTTAAGTTTTTTGGTTAAGTTTTTTGGTTAAAGTTTTTCCCCTGTGCCCAATGTCAAGGTCAAATTACTTTGAAGTTTTTGGTTAAGTTTTTTGGTTAAGTTTTTTGGTTAAAGTTTTTCGTTATACTATATCTCTGCAACTGCTTTGCCCATTACCTTGAAACTTCACATGGGTGTTTATCATCATCTATATTTTCATTCTAACCCCCCCTCCCGTGCGGACCCTGTGGTCAAGGTCAATCTTACTTTGAAGTTTTTGGTTAATGTTTTTGTCGCGCCCGCTTGCGGAAAGCGTGATAGTCGGCACTTTGGCGTACGTACGTGTGTCCGGTTAAACTTTTTGGTTAAGTTTTTTGGTTAAGTATTTTGGTTAAAGTTTTTCGTTATACTATATCTCTTTTTTTAGTGTCCATGCCTCGCCACAAGGCGCGACATGCAGGCCGCGGCCATCTAGTTTTTAAGTTGATGCATGTTTTCAAACTGATGCGAGTATATGTACTCCCACTTTTAAAAAATCAATGTATATTCAGGTAAGATAAATGCGTAAACTTAAACAATATACACCTTATCTGGAGCTCTGTTGAGATTGATACATCAGTGTATGCCCTGGTCAGACTGTGTAGGTACGGAACGGCACTGGCGAGGTTAGAAACGTACATATTACCTCAGTATTGACTGTCTCTGGAGGAATGGGACTTATGGCATCCATGGACAGTCGTGCTATGACTGCTCGCACATACCTGTAATGTCTGTTTGAAGCATGATGGCTGTACCGCCAATTGAATGACGAACAGTGCAGACCCTGATCAGACTGCGCGGATGCGCAGTCTGATCTGGGTCTTCACTGGTCACAAATGACGCAAGCCCCACTTCTCCCATCACAGTCACAATTTTACACAGGTGTTTGAACAGATGGTCATTATTTTGGTGGTATTTGGGTGGATTTTGTGTGTGTGGATTTCGTTGGTTTTGGGTAATTTACATAGTTTTTTGCAACTACTAATGAGCAATCATTACACACAATAGAAATTATCGTCAATTATCTACTCATTCACCGTTCCGACCTTTCAGATCCCTTTTGTACCGTCAAAATACCCTGATTGGAGCTGATGTAAATTGTACGTTGGTAACAATGCACTAAACCACCAGAGATACCGAAATCATCCTTAAAACACCGAAATATGAACCGTTCTTCAAGCACCTGTGCAATTTTACATGACAAATATAATTCAGATCTGGACAAAATGTGACGATATAGGCCTTATATTAAAAATATGGAGACAAGTTGTAAAACGGGTAACTTGCTTTTATTTTATCCAGGGCAGGGTACTATAGGTAGTTATATTTTGTTTTCAAAGTTTAAATTTTAAGATGACAATAATAAAATTACTAAACTCAGGATTTTTATTCTCTGCCTGTAACGATGCTCCGGCCTTTCATGATAGGTGAACCAGCGACATTGTCTCAGTTCTGTTTAAAATCACTGATATGGCAGTTACTGTGATGGGAAGCTCACACCAGGGGGCCGTTTCACTAAACTTTGTACGACTAAAATATTTGTAAGTGCAAAATTATGACAGTCTGTAAATTTCACATTATCAACGTTTTCTTGTAAACAATTATTGTATTTACATTTATTGAGCATAGGCTGCATATGCAGCGGGCCCCTGGCCAGGATTTTGCTAATTTCAGAATGTTTTTTAATTAGTTATAATTGCCAGTATTGGTCCTAAGCCATTTCATACCAGATTCTGTTCCACCGGTATAAAAATTTACCTACTTAATTAGTTAATTTTCTATCTTCTTTATTTCTAAATGAAAATATGTATACTATTGTCTCGATGAAACGGTTCACCTGTGTGGTAACAGCATAATATACATGTATTTTTATAGAGAAATAAAAAGTATAATCAGATTTTTTCAGCAGCATATGTATATATTATTGTAGCAAAGATTTTGTCGTAACAGCATTTGGTGAGAAATACGTAAAATAGTTTTTTTTTCAATAAAAAATGACCTTAGCTGTTGATAGGCCGTTAAACACCAATGAACAAACAAACGAGCAATAATAAATACTTGTATATTCCGCTTGATATGGGCTGATCAGTTGGAACCATGAAACACACATTAACGTTACTCTAATCTCGTAAGTAATCTAAAATTGTTATGCCCTCTGGATGACAGTTGAGTGGAAATTATAATTTTAATTTGTCTTTCCATCACACATTAGTTATCAAATGAATGCTTCTACAGTTTTTTTTTGGTCTCTTTCATACTCCCTACATCCAGATTGGATTGCATCTTCAATTTGAATTCCACTTTTTGCTTGTTTGGCAAACTACTACACTTGTACCTTTTCATACTACGATATGGGAGTATTTGCAGTGTTATGTTTCTGGAACTAAATATGCTAGGTCGGTGTATCGTTACAGGAAGTTTTAACCCTTTCAACACCACAGACCTGTATAGTGGTATTGGCAAAAAGTGTAGATCCAGATGAGCTGGCTCGTGATGAGCCATCTCACCAATGATCGGGATCTGCACTTTTTGCATGTAATTTTCAGAACAAAAACACCGTCTTTTCACAAATGGACTAGTTTCAAAATCATTTTGTGATGGTTGAATTTGTTGCAAATTTAACATATCAAAATCCATTCCAGTTACTTAGGGGTGAAAGGGTTAATAGTCTCCTCTGTATTGGGGAGCAAGCACAAGTAAGATAGACAAGCCATGTCATATTCTTGTTTTATATCTTTAACCCTTACTACGCTGAATTAAATTTTGTTGTGGAAATGTTTTATTTTCAATATTTCTTGATAAAAACCTGTTTTGGCAATGCATGAGAATCGTATCCAATGGAGACGATTCTCATGTGCTGTCAAAACGTGTTTTTTGTTCACAATTAAAGCAAAATTGAAAAACAGCAGACGACAATTTTTGTTTCCCGCATTCTAAGGGTTAAGGAATAAAACCATGGGCTGTTGCGTTTACTGTATTATGAACAACAGTTGGTCTGTTTAAAGTGCATGGAGTCCGAAGGGCTCCTCACAAACTTTAAACAGGCCTACTGTTGTTCATAATACTGTAAACGCAACTGCCCATGGTTTTATTACTTATATTTACACTGCATTTTCGGATAGTTTCAAAGATGTAAATAACCATATACGGCGTAAAAATTAGGAATCTTATTGTTTTACGTAGTTTTGTCACCATTCATGGAACAGCGACGTTACTGACAACGATGATGAACATCATGTAATCTAATGACGTCAAACAAACTTTAACGAATCAACGTCGCGCGACATCATGTGGGGCTAATGTAATGTACTGGGATATTAAAGTAATACGTTGAATGGGCGTTTCCATTATGAATTCGATGGGTGGCAGGTGGGAGCACGCGATGGGTAATTTAACGATCAGGGTTCATCCTTACCGGAATTCCGACTGGAGACCTGGTTTGGCCCTCACATACGTCTTTGGCATTTTGTATGTGACAGTTGAATCTGGTTATACCCCTTATGTGAGTATAACGATATTCGTAATCCTATTTTAGGGGAAGGGGCCAAGTGACTTGGTGTGGTATGGACCTGGCACCAGGTCAGGTTATTCTAATTTCAGGGCTGAATATATTTGTTCTCGATGTAAATATTCCATTCTGATTTTGGGATTTACCCCCCAATGTAGCAGGTTAAAATAGGATCGAACCCGTTTGCCCGGCCTTACATGACCTTAGCTGTTGATAGGCCGTTAAACACTAATAAACAAACATTATGAATTTGAGGACAGTGTAAATATTTGTCAATGATGCCTATATTGTATAGCAGTTTCCCGTGCGTTCTAAAGCCATTTTCATGTCATGCACCGAGTCCTCCATTTGCATGGATATCATACATATTGATACCCAGTTAACCCTGTCACCCCTAAATATCTGACATGTACTGTTCCGTTCTAATTTTTTGACTATTCCATTCATCCAAAATGGGTACTTAAAATAATGGTAAAAACTGGATCCTGATGACCGGCTTGTTACGAGCTGGCTCATCTGCATCTACAGTGTCTGAAGATATTGGAATTGTGACCTGTGTTGTTTTTTTTTGTGTTGAACGGGTTAATGTGCCATGGAATGAATTTATGGCGTCAGTGGAAGCAGAGGGGCTAAGCCCCCTAAGGTTAAAATAACAAATATGTCCCCTAAAGGGACTTACTGTCTGTTTCACGAAAGCTGCCCAAATTTTACGGCCATATAGACAATTCAAAAACAATATTATTTTCGATAATATTAAATTAAAGGAAAATTTAAGAATGAGCCTTCTTTTTATTTCGTGAAATTCGGTCAAATATTGATTTTATTACAAAAAATTGATTTGTCTATGGGAATTTAAAAAGTGGTAAGGAAGTGTGGGAGGAGTCAAAAAACAAAAAAAATTGGAAATTGACTCCGAAACCTGACTAGATAGCTTGAATATGATCTAACTAAGAAAACAAAAGTTAAATTTTAAAAATCGGTCCAGTATTTCTAAAATTCAAAAAAAATTCCCCATGTTAAATCCGTTAAATCCCCATAGACATCTTCACGTCTATGGGGATTTAACATGGGGAAATTTTGTTTTCGCAATACAATCAATATTTGACCAAATTTCACGAAATAAAAAGAAGGCTCATTCTTAAATTTTCCTTTAATTTAATATTATTGAAAAAAATATGTTTTTTGAATTGTTTATATGGCCGTAAAATTTGGGCAGCTTTCGTGAAACAGACTAGATCCCTTCTTCCACTGACCCCGTCAAGTGTATGGCGATGGCGGCAAGTTGAGATTACCCTGTACATTATTATGTAAATGTACAATGGAACTTGATGGGGAAACTGGCCACAGATTTTACCTTCCCTGGGTGGGAAACACAGCTTAGACTTGCAAATATTGTCCACCCTACGTGCATAGAAAACACAAGTGAGCACAATGATAGTTGCATGTACGTTGGCATTTACAAGGTTTATACATGTACCATAAGCATACATAGTGCATGTCTGCATTTAAAATATTAAATTTACACCTCCTGGCATCAGATTAGGATTATTCAGATTTCAGTTATTGTAAATAGTCAGTTCTGATTTTGGGATTTTCCCCCCATTTGTACATGTACAGGTAATATATGGGATTTAGTACTAAACCCATTGACCCGGACATAAATAACCTTAGCTTTTGATAGGCCGTTAAACCCCAACAAACAAACAAACATACATTTACACCTATACATTCATAATACAAATGCCCATTCAATGTATTGCTTTAATATCCCAATACAATACATTAGACCCACGTTGTTGATTAGTTAAAGTTTGTTCGACTTCATTAATTTCCTCGACATCGTCAATAATGGCAACGTCGCTGTTCCAGGAATAGAGACAACATGACATAAAACAAGATGATTATTAATTTTAACACCACATTTGGTTATTTACATTTTTTAAACTGTCAGAAAATGCAGTATAGGTAAATAAATAAAATTGTATAAGTAAATAAACCATGGGTTGTTGCGTTTACTGTGGTCACAATACACTACAGTTGGTCTGTTTAAAAGTTTGCGACGAGTCCTTTAAACAGACCAAATGTATTGTCCACCCCAGTAAATACCAACAGCCCATGGCTTTATTCCTTACATGTATCGGGTATATACTTGTTTTTACAGTGTGTCCGCAATATACAAGTCCCGTTAAACTTTGCAAGTACATGCTTCTGTTCATTTGTTTGGATCTAGTTCTTCAATCCTCCACATCTACTTGAAAGATTGACCTAAAAATTGTGTGCAGAATTTGCGTACCACCTTTGAACTGTTATTATAGACCAGAGTGAACATGCAAAAGATCACTTGTTGACGATTTCATCAAAATTGCAAAGTATACTTTTCTAGCAAAGTATACTTTGAGGGAATAATCATTTATTTTTGCTGAAATGCATTATTTCATATAGAACTAATGATTGCATATATTTGATGATTAAAACGATGCAGAATTATTATACTGGATTTATTACATTATCACAGCCAAATTGGCTGTGATAATGTAATAAATTCAGTATAATAAAAATTAATAAATTAATCCTAAATTTTAAAATTTCTCCCTCAAAGTATACTTTGCAATTTTGATGAAATCGGCTACTGGTACTGTTCAGTCACCGGTCTGTATATTACCTCGGGAGTATGAAACTTTTGAGAATTTTTTTCATCATTTTCTTTATTTCTTCTCGAAAATATACGTTATTACCACTCATCTGAACCGTCTCGATGAGGCGGTTCATATGAGTGGTAACAACATATACTTTTATAGAGAAACAAACAAAATAATCAGATTATTTCCCAATAAAAAGTATCGAATCCATAGACGGAAATGTGTTAAGTTGTGCTTCTCAACTGGGTGACTATTTATATTATTATGAATGTTTTTTGGGGTCCTTAACCCATTCACTGCTGGAAACTAGTGTTGGTGTGTGCATGTTTTTTTAAATGATTATTTCTAGTCACAAACATGTTTTCTACCACATGAGAAACGTCCTGGGGGCCGTTTCACTAAACTTTGTATGACAAAAATGTTTGTAAGTGCAAATTTAGGATCGTCTGGAAATTTCAATTGATTGATTTACATTTATTGAAGCCTATCAGCCTATGCTCAATAAGTGTGGGTGGTTGGTCGGGCGAACGCGACGGGGTAAATTAAAGGTAGGGGTTCCTCCTTATAGGAATCACGATTTGCCTGGTTTGGCCCTCGGGTACGTTTTTATCTTTGGCTCTTTTGTTACCTGGGAGTTGAATTGGGTTATTGCCCATTATAAAAGTAATAAGATTATTACTGATCCTACTTCTTTTGGAGGGGGCCAAGTGATTCTGGTGTGGCGAGGACCTGGCATCAGATTAGGATTTTTCTGATTTCAGGGCTGAATTTTTTTATTGTACATATTCAGTTATGATTTTGGGATTTTCCCCCATTTGTACATGTACTTGAACATGTACATGTACTTGTACAGGTAATATATGGGATTTAGTACTAAACCCATCGACCCGGCCTTAAATGACCTTATCTGTTGATAGGCTGTTAAACCCCAACAAACAAACCAATAATTGTTGGCAAGAAAGCGTTTGTTAATGTGAAATTTACAGACATAATAATTTTGCACATACAAACATTTTAGTCGTACAAAGTATAGTGAAACGCGCTCCTGGAGATGATTATCTGGTATTGCAATAAACATGTTTTTGTTGAAAATAAGAATACAAGGGGAATTTAAAAAAAAATCGGATATTAATGCTGAAACTTTTGCATTCATCGAGGAATCCTCTTGATTTCTTGCCACAATATTAACATGTGCATATTGGTCTGTGTCTACAATGGGAGTAAATATCATAAGCCGCATTTCTCCATTCACATCAATATTTATATGTGTAACCCCACATACAAGACACGCCATGTGAACATGTGAGTTATATCATGAAAAATATTTATGGTAAATGTGACATTTTCTGTAAATGACCTCGAAAGTTGACGTAATTTCCATTATGCGGAAGAGTCCGCATTGGCTATCCAATTTCGACGTCATTTACGGAATGTATCGTAAATTCTGTAAATATTTAGCATATGTCGCTCTTGTTCTTAGGTACAAAATCGCATGGCGTGTCTCCCTATATTAATAGATGCGTATAGGCTGCCTATATGAACGTTCATAAGTTATTGCCTCTGTATCAGGAGTTTTGGAATGCCCCTCGTATTTGACTGTGACTGGATAAATGGTGCCTACACTGTTTGCAACATTTGTGCAGTCTGATGGGGGGGGGGGGGGGTGGGGGGTGCACTGTTCACCATTCTGTCGGTGAAACATCAGGTCTTGGTTTCCCATTTCACCAGTCACAGTCAAAAATGAGACACGACATGTGATTTTGTACCTTCAGACATCTGCGTCATTTCATGAAATACGTTTACAAAATTTACAATATGTTCCTTAAATGGCGTCAAAAGTTGACAAACTTTTCAAAGTACATGCCATGTACTCAACTTTTGATTTTAGTTTATGAATATTATAAATTTTGTAAACGTATGTAATGAAATTACGCAGATTTCCGAAGGTACAAAATCACATGCCGTGTCTCAAATAAGAATACATGTATAGGAAGACATAAAAACAAAGACGACGATACTATTTTCTCGCTGTGAAAGGGTCAAGGTCATTGCTAGATTAACTGTGATTGTTGTGAGCAGGAGCCACTGGTGTTGTTAAGTTTAGTCACATGTCAATTGGTTGTACACGTTGTAAATAGTCATTTCGTCACACATGTTTATGTATTTGCTTACATGACCCATTGTCCATGCTCAAACGGGGGGTGGGATAGGGGGTGGGGGTCGGGAAAGGTACACATACTACCATTGTTGAGGTGCGACACTGATATGGGATTCCTTGTCTGTGGTGGTTGGTTGGGAACATGCAATGGGTAATTTAACAATCAGGATTCTTCCTTACCGGTGGGTGGTGGTCGGGCGAATGAGACGGCGTAAATTAACGGTATGGGTTCCTCCTTATAGGAATCACAATTTGCCTGATTTGGCCCTCAGGTACGTTTTTATCTTTGGCTCTTTAGTTACCCAAGAGTTGAATTGGGTTATTCCCCATTATAAAAGTAGTAAGATTATTACTGATCCTACTGCTTTTGGGAGGGGCCAAGTGATTCGGGTGTGGCAAGGACCTGGCATCAGATCAGGATTATTCTGATTTCAGGGCTGAATATATAGTTTTGTTATTGTAAATATTCAGTTCTGATTTTGGGATTTTCCCCCCATTTGTACAGCTAATATATGGGATTTAGTACTAAACCCATTGACCCGGCCTTAAATGACCTTGACTGTTGATAGGCCGTTAAACCCCAACAAACAAACCAACAAACAAACATCTTCTTTACCGAATCCCGACCAGTCCTGGTTTGACCCTTCATGTACCGGTATGTCTTTGGCTTTCTTGTATGTGAGAGTGAAATTTGGTTATACCCCTTATAAGAAAAATAGGATTATTCCTAATCATATTACTTTTAGGGGGAAGGGGCCAATTGACTTTGGTGTGGTATGGACCTGGCACCGGCCCGGTTCTTCTAATTTCAGGGCTGAATATATATTTTTTTGTTGATGTAAATATTCCGTTCTGATTTTCCTCCCAATGCAGCAGGTTAAATATGGGATTGAACCTGTTGAACTGGCCTTAAATGGCCTTAGCTGTTGATAGGCCGTTAAACACCAATATTATAAATCAAATCAATCTTTGCAAGTGCTACACACATTTTAACATGAACACGAGAGTCATCAGGGGCCCGTTTCACTAAGCTTCGTATGACTAAAATGTTTGTAAGTGCAAATTTAGAATCATCTGGAAATTTCAATTGATGAATTTACATTTATTGAGCATAGGCTGCATATGCAGCCTATGTATGCTCAATAAATGTAAATCCAATAATTGTTTACAAGAAAACAGTGTTAATGTGAAATTTACAGACTATCATAATTCTGCACTTACAAACATTTTAGTCGTACAAAGTTTAGTGAAACGGCTCCCTGTTAACTTTCTATGAATGGAATGGATACACACTCACTGATAACAAAACGCTATATCAGGCAGTGACGATGGTAACATTTATCAACGTCAATCTTTATTTGAAATTTCGTTTCGCTTACGTTTCATTTCTGATCAATGTCAAATTCATGTTATGGGATGATGTCCGTGTAATGACACAACGTAAACAAGGATGTGTTCTTTCAAACGGAAACCACCTAAAACGTGCTCATTCAGTTTCATAAAATGTTACCTGATAAATAGAATACCATCATAGTCTCTTGATATCCACTTCATCAGGCTCGACTAGGAAACAGTAGGAATTCCTCGGCAAGCCTCGGAATTCCTACACATTTCCTAGCCTCACCTGATAAACGTTCTATCAAAGGCACCATCCTGGTATTCCTCACCTGTGCTTAGAAAATTACATGTACACAATCCTGTGGCCAGGTTGTTGTGCAACATGTTACTGATGGGGGTAAATTGAAGGGGTCAGTAGAAGATTGATTGATTGGTGTTTAACGGCCTATCAACAGCTAAGGTAATTTAAAGCCGGGCCAATGGGTTCGATCCCACATTTAACCTGCTGCTTTGGGGGTGGGGAAACTCCCAAAATCAGAACGGAATATTTACTCGAAAAATATATATTCAGCCCTGAAATAACCGGACCATACCACACCAAAGACACTTGGCCCCTTCCCCAAAAAGTAACAGGATTACGAATAATCGTAATGCTCTCATTTATAAGGGGTATAACCAGATTCAACTGTCACATACAAAAATGTCAACGCCGTACGTGACGGGGCCAAACCAGGATCGGAATTCCGGTAAGGATGAACCCTGATAGTTAAATTACCCATTGCATGCTCCCACCTGCCACCCACGTTGGTGGAAGAAAGGGGCCAAGTCCCCCTTCTTCCATTGACCCCTTCAATTCGGGGACTGCTCCCTGTGTCTCTACTAACTAGTAAATATTGTTTTTGTTCACTCTGGAAAGTCAGGCCTTACTGATGTAGGTAGGAAGGAAAAATATTTTCTTTGCAGATGTGGTGGCATTTGTGAATTATTGAATTTGTACCAGTTTTATTTGTGACAATGTAATCTTTGGACAAACAGCAATGGTACAAGCATTTATTGATGCAATTTCCAATCAATACTGCACTAGATAAAACCAAAAGATCTCTCTAAATTACAGCATGAAAAAATCTCTGGTATGTGATTAACCCTTACGCCGCTATCTTAATTTTTTGTAGTTTGCCGTTCTATTTTCGATTTTTATCATCAAAAACATGCTTTGACAGAACTTTAGAATAATTTACAACATGCTTTGACAGCACTTCAGAATCATTTCCATTCCATTGGAAATGATTTTGAAGTGCTGTCAAACCATGTTTTTATTGAGAAATAAGGCAAGATATAAAAGCAACAGCAGACGACAATTGCTGTGTGTATCGGTCTAAGGGTTAAAATTGTTTTATGCTTGTTGATAATAAATATTTTTGCCCAAAGGTGTAGTTTGAGGTGGTGTAGGGGAAATAATCAATATTTTATTTTTGGCCTAACGTATCTCATGCACATAAATGCAATCTTCGATTCGAATCTGAATTCATCAGCTGATCTATCATGTGACACTTATAACCATGATGTACAATGTTAATCGAGTCCTGGCTGTTGCTAGGAAATGCCAAATACAATTATGATCATCACACTCATCATATATCATCACCCATGATGCTCATTGTGTAAGGCCTCGACACTGATACAATGTATCCGGGTCAATCCATGTTTGAAAAGTACTTTCGCTAACGTTTCATTGGTCGAATTACGGTACGTCTGTATGACGACTCAACTTGAAACAGTTCCTTGTTTCGTTCAACAAAAACAATGTTATACATGTACATTTCTTAGCACAATGCATTGACAGATCAATAGAATACCAGGCTAGTGTCTTTTGATATCAAGTTTATCAGGCTCGGCTCGGAAACAATAGAAATTCCTACACGTTTCTTAGCCCTGCCTGATAAACTAAGTTGATACCAAAAGATGCTGGCCTGGGCCCCGGTTGCTCAAAACCTCCGTTAGCCTAACAGACTGTTAAATCCTTAACATTGTTAAGGATTTAACAATCTGTTAAGCTAACAAAGGTTTCAAGCAACCGGGCCGAGGTATTCTCTATTTATCAGGCTCTGCTCGGAAACGGGTAGGAATTCCGCTTCCTAGCCTTACCTGATAAACTTGATACCAAAAGACACTTGCCTCAGCCCAGTTGCTCAAAGCTTCTGTTAGCTTAACATACTGTTAAATCCTTAGCATTGCTAAGGATTTAACAGTCTGTTAAGCTAACAGAAGCTTTGAGCAACCAGGCCCTGGTGTTCTCTATTTCCATCCACTGAATAACATTAGATGTGGTCCATTTCTTCCTCTTACTGTCTGTCTGCTGGGCCGTACATACCCTGTTGTATGTGTTCAGTATACCGAGGCGGATGTATAATAAGTATTTATACTAATGACATTATGTATCAATTGTTGTGTGATGTTTTGGCTTGCCTACCTGCAAATACATGTCCATACCAGTATGTCATTAAATGTTCCATAAGTTTCTACCGGTCTGACCGACTCTAGACATTGTACTAACACATATTATCATACCACACTTAAAGAATAAAATCATGGGCCGTTTTGTTTACTGGGGTGCACAATACATTAGGTCTGTTTAAAGTGTGTGGAGTCTGAAGGACTCCTGCAAACTTTAAACGGACCAAATGTATTGTTCACCCCAGTAAACGCAGCCGTCCATGGTTTTATTACTTCTATTTACACTACATTTCTGATGGTTTCAAAAATTCCTGGAACAGCGACGTTGCGAACTTTAACCAATCAACATCGCGTGACGTCACGTGTGTCTAATGTATTATATTGGGATGTAAACGCAATACGTCAAATGGGTGTAAGTAAATATTAGTCCTTGAATTCATAATGGAAACTCCAATTCAACGTATTGCGTTCATATCCCAGTACATTAAATTAGCCCCATGCGACGTCGCGCGACGTTGATTCGTTAAAGTTTGTTTGACGTTTGTTTACCCATGTTCAGATCGGCAAGCCAAAATATTACACAGCCTATACTATGATTATAGTGACGTATCATTGTGTACATTGAACCATTTTTGTAAACTGTCGCTGCTGGATCTATTACACCAACATACATGAATAAATGTAAATATGACCGCTTGTTGCTTGTATGTACACACCAATCCACTCTGCACAGTTTTGTATAGTAAAACCTTGCAGAGTCTGCAGGGTGTCTGCAAGGTTTTACTATACAAAACTTGCAGTGCAGACCCATATTTAGATGGTTTTATTGTTGAGCCCACTTGCAGAAAGCGAGACTGTGATCACAATGACGTCCGGGTGTCTGTCCGTGCGTCGGTCTGTGCGTCCGAAATCTGCATTAAAGTTTTTAAATACCTTATATCTCTGCAGTCCTAAATCACATCGACTTGAAACTTCAAATGTGTATTAGTCATCATCCATATATTCATTCTGTGTCCCACTCGTGCGTCCCCTGTGTCCCAAGGTCAAATGACTTTGAAATTTGTGTTAAAGTTTTTACATACCTTATATCTCCACAACACTTTCTCAGATTTGTTTCAAACTTCAAATAATTCTTTATTATCATCCATATTTTCATTCTATAGCCCACTCCTGCGACCCACATGCCCAAGATCAAGGTCAAATGACTTTCAAATTTGCGTTGAAGCTTTTACATACCTTAATTCAAACTTCAAATAAATATACTCCGAGACCCATCAAATGCCTCCTGTCGGTTCATGATTGGAAATGACAAAAAAATGTTCATGGAGTGCTTAATTACAGAGGAACCTCTCCAAACCGGACGTGTGTGGCAGGTGGGACATGCAATGTGTAATTTAACGATTGGCATTCATCCTTACAGTAATTCCGACTGGAGACCTGGTTTGGCCATCACATACGTCTTCGGCATTTTGTATGTGACAGTAGAATCTGGTTATACCCCTTACATGAGTCAGAGATCCAGATAAGCTGCGTATTTGCTTAAATACCCAATTAAAATTGCCAAAAAAAACCCAATTGAAATCAGAAGTAGCGAGTATCAAAAAGCAAATACAATTTGTGGTACATTTATCATGCTGCAAATATAGCATATTTTTCTTATTTTCCATGAAAAAATATCTTGGTATTTCATTAGAATTGTCTCCAAGGAGACAATTCTAATGAAATGCCAAGATATGTTTTCATTTCGAAGCAAACTATTCAATAATTGCTGTCTGTTGATGTGTAAACAGTAGTGTGATTTTATTTTACCAAATTACAATTTTGAAATACCCAATTGCTTCAGAAATGATGGAATGACAATACCCAATTACTAATTCCTTATCTGGAGCACTGATGAGTATTATGATCACCCTGGGGACCTGTCTTTTCACACAGTGTCCAGTCTTGCCATTGAACATAAAACCCTGATCAGTCCATTCAGGAAGTGGGGATCATAACATTTCCCGAGCATGTAATGGCAATCAAAACCGAACTTCTTTAACTGAGCCTGTACTATATTGTTTTTGTTTGTTTGTTTATTGGTATTTAACGGCCTATCAACAGCTAAGCTTATGTAAGGCCGGGCCAACGGGTTTGATCCCGTATTTAACCTGCTGCATTGGGGGGAAAATCCCAAAATCAGAATGGAATATTTACATCGAGAACAAATATATTCAGCCCTGAAATCCGAATACTCTGGCCTGGTGCCAGGTCCATATCACACCAAAGGCACTTGATCCCTTCCGGGTCCCCTAAAATCTGGATCTACACGGTTTGCCAATACCACTATACAGGTTTGTAGTGTTGAAATGGTTAAAGACATATTTCTACAATTTATGTCGAATTAAGTACTGGAAATTATAGTAAAATATACGAAACAGTTTTCAAACAAGACAGTCAACTATAATCATTATAGTATGAAATACTAGTTTTTATATTGAACGCGGTGAGTTTGTATATGAAACTAGAAATGGACGCTTGTCGACAAGCGCATGTGTATCCCCCTCCCCAGATACACAAGTAGTTTGAAAAAAGGGTGTTCGAGTTATGCTCCGGAGACAAAATCAGTGACGGAAAAAACAAAGGGAGATAACTGCAAGAGTTGTTATTCTTGCGTGACACACCTTTAGGGTTGTGGTCTATGCATGTGTGAAGTTTCATGAAAATATTCCAAAGGGTGTTCGAGTTATGCTCCAGACACGAAATCAGTGCACGAAACAACAAAGGGAGATAACTAAGAAATTAACGACGCAAGAGTTGTCATTCTTACGTGCGACACACCTTTGGGTCGTCTTCTATGCATGTGTGAAGTTTAATAAACTAGAAAATGTGTTCATAGAACACGGATGTCCCACATATCGCTTTGATAATAAATGAGGCCAAATTCCAAGTCAAAATTTTCTTTTACCTGAGAGTTAAAGTTTTTGAAGAAGCACCAAGTATGTGACCTTGACACTGGGCTTGGCGGGGGCAGGACAAACGTGGATTTGGCACACGGCGGTAGAGGACCATTAGAGCAATGCGTATATGAAATATGAAGCTGATCCGTGAAAGAAAACAGAAATTATAAGATATTAACCCGAGCGTTAAAGTTTTTGAAGCACCAAGTATGTGACCTTGACCCTGGGCTTGCCGGGGGCAGGACGAACGTGGATTTGGCACAGGGCGGTAGTGAACCATCAGAGCAATGTGTATATGAAATATGAAGCAGATCGGTCGAAGGATGAAGAAATTATGAGACATTTACCCGAGTGTTAAAGTTTTGTGACGGACGGACGGACGGACGGGAGGACGGGACGCACGTTCCTACGAATGAATACTTGTTGGGTTTTTACTGTATAAAAATACCCAACAAGAGTACCCAACACTATCCTAACCCTACCCAATAAGATCCCCGTACGCTTACAACAAGTACCCATTCGTGTGTGCGGACGGACGGACGGACGGACGGACGGACGAGGGTAACACTAAATGCCCCCTCCACTATCGTGGTGGGGCATAAACATATTCCAAAGGGTGTTCGAGTTATGCTCTGGATACAAAATCAGAGCACGAAACAACAAAGGGAGATAAGTAAACAAGAATTCCGCGGAATCAGATGCCTCGCCTTGTCCCGCCTTGACCTCGAGCCTGGGCCCGAAAGCAATTTTCACTGGCCCGAACATATTATACAATTATTGACTAGTGAGCCATAGAATATCAGATTATATTCTATGGCTCACTAGTCAATAATTGTTTTATTACATGATAATAGTCTGTATATAGCACGTACGACCTTATGCTACTAGACAAAAATTGAAAAAGAATTTGAAAAAAAAAAGGTTTTTTAAAAAAAAAAAATAATAATGCTTGCTACTGGAGCCCAGAATTTTGTTTAATAGTCCTATATTTATCTACATATATCTGCACAGGTCCACATAATGCCACAATATTTTCAACACAGTTTACGGAAATGTAATATATAAAAAAAAAAAAAAAAATAATGCTCGCTACTGGAGCCCAGAATTTTTGTTAATAGTTACGGAAATGTAATAATGTACCTGTATAAATTACCTGTAATAAGTTAGTGGTCAGGTAAAAAATTGAAAAAGAATGTAAAAAAAAAATGGAAAAAAAAAAATTAAATTTAAAACAAATAAAAGAATAATGCTCCCTACTGGAGCCCAGAATGTTTTTTAATAGTCCTATATTTATCTACATATCATATATATACAGGTCCACATATTGCCACAATATTTTCAACACAGTTTACGGAAATGTAATATAATCATTTACCTGTATAAATTACCTGTAAGTGGTCAGTGGTCAAAAATGGACAAAAAAAATGAAAAAAAAAACAACAAAAAAATGGAAAAAAAATGGAAAAAAATAATAATGCTTGCTACTGGAGCCCAGATTTTTTTTTAATAGTCCTATATTTATCTGCATATATCTACACAGGTCCACATAATGCCACAATATTTTCAACACAGTACCCAATGTAGTAATTTACCTGTATAAATTACCTGTGGTCAGCAGTGGTCAAGCACTGGACATTTGCACATGCAAGCCCATGCTAGCACATGGTTCTCCCAGTCTCTATTGTTCTCTCTACAGGTAAGGTGTACAGAGCACACGAGAAAAGGTGTACAGAGCAGACGAGAAAATGGGTCTTCATGCATTATTGTCCAGTTTGTAGAGTGCGCAAAACAAAAAAGGGAGATAACTCAAAAATTAGCTACGCAAGAGTTGTCATTCTTGTGCGCAACACACCTCCGGGTCGTGGTCTATGCATGTGTGAAGTTTCATGAAAATATTCCAAAGGGTGGTCGAGTTATGCTCCGGACAGGAAATCAGTGCGCGAAAACAAAAAAGGGAGATAACTAAAAAATTAGCTATGCAAGAGTTGTCATTCTTGTGCACGACACACCTTCGGTTCGTGGTCTAATTGAATGTGTTAAGTTTCATAAAAATATTCCACAGGGTGGTCGAGTTATGGTCAATCAGTGCGGGAAACAAAAAAGGGAGATAACTAAAAAATTAGCTATGCAAGAGTTGTCATTCTTGTGCGCGACACACCTTCGGGTCGTGGTCTATGCATGTGTGAAGTTTCATGAAAATATTCCAAAGGGTGGTGGAGTTATGCTCCGGACACGAAATCAGTGCGAGAAACAAAAAAGGGAGATAACTCAAAAATTAGCT
The DNA here is from genome assembly GCA_029237695.1 of Conchocele bisecta. NCBI lineage: Eukaryota > Metazoa > Mollusca > Bivalvia > Lucinida > Thyasiridae > Conchocele > Conchocele bisecta. Next base: position 53,712,290 of record CM055276.1, on the reverse strand, counting down.
ATGCAAGAGTTGTCATTCTTGTGCGCGACACACCTTCGGGTCGTGGTCTATGCATGTGTGAAGTTTCATGAAAATATTCCAAAGGGTGTTCGAGTTATGCTCCGGACAAGAAGTGTCTGCGGCGGACGCGGCGCGCTGTCAAATCCATAGTATCCCCCGACGGAGTCCGGGGGATACAATTACCTGTTCTGTACCTGTAACAGATCACAGATTTTGAGAGCTGAATCTGGTTTTACCTCTTATGCGAGTAATATGATTATTCGTAATCCTATTACTTTTAGAGGAGGGGGGCCAAGTGGCTTTGGTGTGGTATAGACCTGGCACCATGTCGGGTTATTCTTCGTTCGTTCGGCTTATATTTAAGGGAATTGGCTTGAACACCTTTCATACCCGGGATTCTAATTTCAGGGCTGAATATATATATTTTTCGATGTAAATATTCCGTTCTGATTTTGGGATTTTCCACCCAATGCAGCAAGTTGAATATGGGATCGAACACGTTGGCCTGGCCTTAAATGACCTTCGCTGTTAAACACCAAAAAACAAACAAATAATTCATAGACTACAGCACTTATCACATGATCCTTGAATTTAACTGGTTTTCTGTGGCTTATGCATGTAACAATTCCCACTTGCATATGTTCGATGTTCAAATGATCAGACAAACAGCTTATAACTACTGTCTGTTTCACGAAAGCTGCCCAAATTGTATGGCCATATAAACAATGCAAAAACAATATTTGTTTCGATAATATTAAATTAATGCAAAATTAATGAGAATGAGCCTTCTTTTTATTTTGTGAAATTCGGTCAAATATTGATTTTATTACGAAAAATTAATTTGTCTATGGGAATTTAACATGGTGGAAAAGGAGGTGCAGAAGTGTGGGAGGAGTCAAAAAACGATTTTTTCGGGAAATCGACTCCTAGCTAGATAGCTTGGAATAGATCTAACTAAGAAAACAATAGTTAAATTTTGAAAATCGGTCCAGTATTTCTGAAATTCTAAAAATTTCCCCATGTTAAATCCCCATAGATGTCTATGGGGATTTAACATGGGGAAATTGTTTTTTCGCAGTAAAATCAATATTTTACCAAATTTCACGAAATAAAAAGAAAGCTCATTCTTAAATTTTCCTTTAATTGAATATTATCGAAAAAAACATTGTTTTTGAATTGTTTATATAGCCGTAAAATTTGGGCAGCTTTAGTGAAACAGACCTAAAAAACCTGACCCTACCCGGCACTTTTATCGATAAAACGCCAATCCTACATTTTAAGACGTTGCTGGGGAAAAAATAAACAAAATCAGTTGTGTTTAGTGAATTATAGTACCGTACATATTAAAGTTGCTAAAAAACAACAAATTTAATAAAAAAGAAAATATAATATGCCCCTATCCTTCCTATATATTTTCGAGGTGTACAATATTACCCGAAACAAACAATTTTGTCGCACCTGTAGCCGATTTCATCAAAATTGCAAAGTATACTTTTCTAGCAAAGTATACTTTGAGGGAGTAATCATTGATTTTTCCGAAATGCATTATTTCATACATAACTAATGATTGCATATATTTGATGATTAAAACTATGCAGAATTATTATACTGAATTTATTACATTATCACAGCCAAAATGGCTGTGATAATGTAATAAATTCAGTATAATAAAAATTAATAAATTTATCCTAAAATTTAAAATTTCTCCCTCAAAGTATACTTTGCTAGGAAAGTATACTTTACAATGTTGGTGAAATAGGCCCCTGCTTTAGCAGAAGGCACGCCTATAGTCGGCACTTTTAAGCTTCGTCATCATGGTATAACTTTAATATTACTGGACGGATTGCTTCAATATTTGGACACTCGATACATGTGAGCATTTGGAAAACACTCATTAAAGGTACATGCCCACTCAGTAGGCACAAAATGTTCTTTATGGGAAGTAAATAAGTGTATAATTCTGACACTATTCCACCAGTTCTAAAAAATACGAGTGCCCTCTATACAGATATAATCATTTAGTAATATTTATTTTACTGATAGCGACGCATGTTGGTATCAGGCTATTTTCATATGGAAATGAGGCATGATATTGTTTCATTATTTATACTAATTAAATGCGTCACCTGAAACAAATAATATTTTCGACAGAGTATAATGTATGATCATTGCACATCAAAAAATAAATACAGAGAATAAATAGTAATGTCCGTTAACATTTTAATGAAACACGGTTATCGCCCCTGATATCAGTGTGTAAATTTAGGTCCGATATAAAATGTATAATACTGCCAATCATTACGTAGGGTAATGGTGAATAATTCCAGCACAAAAATATTTACACAATTCCCTAACATTTGATTGGCCTGTAGCAAGTATCTGTCCAAAATTTATATCCCAGTAAACTCCCACGCCAAACTACTTTCCGTAACCGTGAGGCGCAGTTAAAATAATTCTAAAGAAAACGGAAAATAAACACATTTTCTTGACAAATTTATTTCAAATGCTGGAATTATAAGGAATGAATGGTCTTTTTGTGGAATTTATCGGGGATATAAACTTGGAAAAGTCGCGGGAATACTGGACGAGGCCTTCCGGCCTTCGTCCAGTATTCCCATGACTTTTCCAAGTTTATACCCCGATAAATTCCACAAAAAGGCCATTCATTCCTATAATGAATGTTTATTTTGCCAGAAATTTCTCAGATTATGTTTCTGATATAAAGAACATGTTGTGCCTACTGAGTGGGCATGTACTTTTAACATGGCGTTGACCTTCACGTGGTTGTGGAAACAGACAAGACATTTTTTTATGTCAAAAAGTTTCTTCAACCAGGACCTTTTTCGTGTTTTAAGGATGCACTTCAAAGTGCCACAAGTATGTGATTTACTCAGAATTTTCACACCAATACGCTTGCGTACTGTCAAGCTATGGGCCACGAATTACTGAACATTAAAGTAATTCTGGTAGTTGGTAACATTATAGTCTTACTTTATTACAGTACGGCTTGTAACCATACATTAGAATAGTGACCAGTTGGTGTTTATCATTAAACATAAATGACAAAAATTGTCAAAATATCCTTGTAACTCGACATTCTGTTTGGTAAAACATTGATATGCCCCCCTTGGCATCAAGGTGCATGATCACATGGTTACAACAACAATAACAATGGCTGAAAGTGTTGAAAGCGCACCCACTCCAAAGTAAGTATTATTTGATATTTTCCTTAATAGGAAACGGATTTTGATGAAATATACCGCAGCAAAAGCGTCTTCACGAGCACATTTGGTGGTCCTGGGAGTGCGGCACATACTTATATCGTTTTTGCGAAGAATTGATTTCCATGTCAGTAGACACGGAAATCGATTCTTCGCAAAAACAACAGAAGTTGAACCAATGTACCGAGACCACCAAAATGCAGCTTAACAAGACGCATTTGATATGCCCTATTTCATAAAAATCTGTTACATACTAAGGACAAAATAAAAGAATACGTACGGTACTTTGAATCGGCTTCTGGAAGTTTCAGTACTTGTTGTTGTCACCACGTGATCGTACACCTCGGGCATACTTGACTGTAAACTAGAAAATGAGTACATAGAACACGGATACCACTTTCATAGTAAACAAGGCAAAATTCTAAGTACAAAAGGGGGAGATAATCCGTGGCTCAGTGTCAAATAACAAGGCAAAATTGTTGATTTCTAAGTTGACTTGATATAGTTGTGTTTAATGGCCTATCAACAGCTAACGTTACTTAAGGTCGGGCCAACGGGTTCGATCCCGCATTTAACCTGCTGCATTGGAGTGGGAATTCCCAATATCAGAATGGAATATTTACATCAAAATAGATCAATATTCAGCCTTGAAATTAGAATAACCTGACCTGGTGCCAGGTCCATACCACACCCTTCCCATAAAAGTAATAGGATTATGAATAATCATATTACTCATACAAGGGGTATAACCAGTTTTAACCCTCACATACAAGATGCCAAAGACGGACCTAGGTGCCAAACCAGGTCTCCATTTGGGATTCCGGTAAGGCTGAATCCCGATCATTAAATTACCCATCGCATGCTTCCACCCACTATAATCCATGACGGTGACTGACCTGATAACAACGAACACTGAAATCAACTGCAGTGCACATCTATCTATGCATTAGGTTATAAATTATATGTACATTGTGACACATAACTCTTTCACTCTTTCTCCCAATCTCCTCTCTCACTTTCTTTACTCTCTCTTTTTATCCGATTTTTCTTTTCGTACATTGTGCAAATATATATATATATATACCGCATGATTATTGGAATGTACCCATGTACATATACCTGTATACTTATCACCATTGCTGTTAAATTGATGTATTGTTGAAATACTTGGGTAAGGGCTGTAATTAATGTTGTGAGAACTTGTAGCCCAAGCCCATTGTACTTATATGCAATAAACTATGTTTAAACTGGTGACTGACCTGGAGGTCAAATCAAAAATCAAAATAAACTTTGCACATCTACTCATCATAAGGAAGCTACATACCAAGTTTCAGGTCTGTAGCTATGAAGGTTTAAAAATATTACTAGTTACAAGGCATAATTGCCAAATTCTAAGTCAAAAAGGTGAAAATAACCCATCACCCAGGGGCCGAATCAAAAATCAAATAAACTTTGCGCACCTACTCATCATAAGGAAGCTACATACCAAGTTTCAGGTCTGTAGCTATTAGGGTTTAAAGTTTTACGAGTTACAAGCCAAAATTAGAAAATTGTAATTCGAAAAAGGGGAGATAATCCGTAATTGAGGGTCAAATCAAAAATCGAAATTAACTCAGGGCTCCAGATAATGAATTAGTAATCGAGTATTGTCACTCCATCATTTCTGGGTATTTCAAAATTAGGTAATTGTCTCATTCGAGACAATTCTAATGAAATACCAAGATGTGTTTTTATGGAAAACAAGAACAATATGCTATATTTGTGTTTCTTTTTATTGTTTTCTGCAGCATGATAAAGGTACCACACATTTTTCATTGCGTTTTTGCAATTTTAATTGGGTATTTAAGCAAATACACAGCTTATCTGGAGCTCTGTGAACTTTGCACATCTACTCATCATAAGGAAGCTACATAACAAGTTTCAGGTCTGTACCTAGTGTGGTTTAAATGTTTTACAAGTTACAAGGGTGGTGACGGAAGGATGGACGGGACGGACGGACGGACAAGGGTAACACTAAATGCCTCCTCCATTATCGTGGTGGGGCATAAAAATGTCAAGGTCACGTTAATGGTGGCATGAGTCGCATATCAGATGTATCAAGTGTTCAAATATTGAAATCATCCTATTTTTGTTGAAGTTCTGGCTTGATGGAGAAACAATCATAAAACATTTTGATATAAAATAAAATGACCACAAACATATGGACAGAAATGTAATAAATATGTAAACGGAGAACACACAAATATATACATATAATTCCAGCACAAAAATATTTACACAATTCCCTACATTTGATTGGCCCGTAGAAAGTCTCTGTCCAAAATTGATATCCCAGTAAACTCCCACGCCGAACTACTTTCCGTAACCGTGAGGCGCAGTTAAAATAATTATTAAGAAAACGGAAAATAAACACATTTTCTTGATGAATTTATTTCAAATGCTGGATTTATAAGGAATGAATGGCATTTTTGTTGAATTTATCGGGGATATAAACTTGGAAAAGTCGCGGGAATACTGGACGAGCTCCCGTCCAGTATTCCCGCGACTTTTTCAAGTTTATACCTCGATATTTTCCACAAAAAGGCCATTCATTCCTATAATAACCAATAGGATAAAAATAAACAATCGGCGATAAAAATTACAATTTTCAAAAAAAAAATTATCGCCAGTTATTTATTTTTATCGCCAATTGAGAAAGTGGCTTTTCCAAGTTTATACCCCGATAAATTCCACAAAAAGGCCATTAATTCCTATAGTAATCCGAGCAACTTCAATCTAAGATTCGGTGTTATTCAATAAACAGAATCTAACATTTGTCATTCATCGTAAATCAATATGGTATCAGGGCTCCAGGATAAGGAATTAGTAATTGAGTATTTTCACTCCATCATTTCAAAATTTTAATTGGGTAAAATAAATCACACTAATGTTTACACCTCAACAGACAGAAATTATTGAATAGTTTGCTTCGAAATGAAAACTTGTCTTGGCATTTCATTAGAATTGTCAGACAATTCTAATGAAATACAAAGATGTGTTTTCATGGAAAATAAGAAGAATATGCTATATTTGTGGTCTGTTTTTTGTTTTCTGCAGCATGATAAAGGTACCACAAAATTGTTATTGCATTTTGACACTCGCTACTTCTGATACTTCTGCACAATAGTATTACATGTACAAGCTTGACTAAAAACCTTAACCAAGGTTGACTAAAAGCCTTAACCAAGGGAAATTAAGTAAGTAATTCAAGGTTAAATGTAGGTCAATGCCATATATAGGTCAGGGGTTATTGATGTACATCACTAGGAGATGAAGTTTTCCAAGTATGGTTGCTGTAGGCCCAGGAGTATTCCATATACAAGCTTGACTAAAAACCTTAACCAAGGGGAAATAACTAAGTAATCCAAGGATAAAAGTAGGTCAAGGTCAAATATAGGTCAGGGATTATTGATGTACATCACTCACTAGGAGATGAAGTTGTCCAAGTATGGTTGCTGTAGGTCCAGGAGTATTCCATATACAAGCTTGACTATAAACATTAACCAAGTTTGAGTACAAACCTTAACCAAGGGGAAATAAGTAAGTAATTCAAGGTTAAATGTAGGTGAAGGTAAAATATAGGTCAGGGGTTATTAATGTACATCCCTATGAGAAAAAGTTATCCAAGTATGGTGTATGTATGCACAATAGTATTCCATGTACAAGGTTGAGTAAAAACCTTAACCAACGTTGAGTAAAAACCGTAACCAAGGGGAATTAACTAAGTAATTCAAGGTTAAATGTAGGTCAAGGTCAAATATAGGTCAGGGGTTGTTGATGTACATCATTAGGAGATGAAGTTGTCCAAGTATGGTTGGTGTAGGGCCAGGAGTATTCCATCTACAAGCTTGACTAAAAACCTCAACCAAGGGGAATTAACTAAGTAATTCAAGAGGAAATGTAGGTGGTCAAATATAGATCAGGGGTTATTGATGTACATCCCTATGAGAAAAGGTTGTCCAAGTATGGTGTCTGTATGCACACTAGGATTCCATGTACAAGCTTGACTAAAAACCTTAACCAATGTTGACTAAAAACCTTAACCAAGGGGAATTAAGTAAGTAATTCAAGGTTAAATGTAGGTCAATGTCAAATATAGGTCAGGGGTTGTTGATGTACATCACTAGGAGATGAAGTTGTCCAAGTATGGTGGGTGTAGGGCCAGGAGTATTCCATATACCGGTACAAACTTGACTAAAAACCTTAACCAAGGGGAATTAACTAAGTAATTCAAGAGGAAATGTAGGTCAAGGTCAAATATAGATCAGGGGTTATTGATGTACATCCTATGAGAAAAGGTTGTCCAAGTATGGTCTCTGTATGCACAATAGTATTCCATGTACAGGCTTGACTAAAAACCTTAACCAAGGTTGACTAAAAACCTTAACCAAGGGGAATTAACTAAGTAATTCAAGAGGAAATGTAGGTCAAGGTCAAATACAGATCAGGGGTTATTGATGTACATCACTAGGAGATGAAGTTGTCCAAGTATGGTGGGTGTAGGGCCAGTAGTATTCCATATACAAGCTTGCCTAAAAACCTTAACCAAGGCGTGACGGTGACGCAGACGCCGGGGTGACAACATAAGCTCTAACTATTCTTTGAATAGTCGAGCTAAAAATAAGGTAAAAAAAATTTGTTTACTCCCTATATATAGACATATACATGTATAATATTATGTCTATAGGGAGTAAACATTATTTGTTTTCATTTATTGATGCTTTTAGGCATATTTAATGTATTTATAGACCTCGGTCCGTTACTTCAACCTGTGTATCGGACTTGAAACAGGCTGATAGTTTCAAAGTCTGCTATCCATAATAATCACACTGAAGCCCCAAGTGCACTTACATGTACTTACTTACATGCGAATACACCTTTACTTACATCCATGTACATGCGAATATACCTTTACTTACATGTACATGCGAATACACCTTTACTTACATGTACATGCGAATACACCTTTACTTACATGTACATGCGAATACACCTTTACTTACATGTACATGCGAATACACCTTTACTTACATGTACATGCGAATACACCTTTACTTACATGTACATGCGAATACACCTTTACTTACATGTACATGCGAATACACCTTTACGGATGTGAATTTTTTAAAATATTTTATTTTTGTTATTTCTCAATGAAAATGTATGTTGTGACCACTCATTTGAACCATCTCGATGAGACGGTTCAAATGGTGGTCACAACATATACTCCCAAGCACAAATAAAGAAAATATTTAAGATTTTCCACAAACAAAATGTTATATCCTCAGCATGAAATGGGTTAAAACTTGATAATACCACTGAGCAGAGATCTCTACATTCATTTAAAGGTACATGCCCACTCAGTAGGCACAAAGTGTTCTTTATAGGAATTAATTAAGTGTATAATTGAGTCACTATTCCACAAGTTCTAAAACTCACGAGTGCCCGCTATACAGATATAATCAAATCATTTAGTAATATTTATTTTACTGATAGTCAATTACAGTGGTATCAGGCTATTTTCATATGCAAATGAGTCATGCTATTTTAATTATTTATACTAAATAAATGCGACACCTGAAAAAATAATATTTTCGACAGATTATGAAGTATGATCATTGCCATAAAAAAATAAATACAGAGAATAAATAGTAACGTTCGTTTAACATTTTAAGGAAACATGGTTATCGCTCCTGATATCAGTGTGAAAATTTACGTCTGACATACAGGGCTCCAGATAAGCTGCGTATTTGCTTAATAAGTGTATATTTATGTCACTATTCCACCAGTTCTAAAAATGATGAGTGCCCGCTATACAGATATAACTAGATTTGTCAGTAAGCGGGCGCTTACGGAATACCCCCCCCCCTCCCGCGTCAGCCCTGACCTAGAATGAATTCCAGCTCGCATACTATCATTTTCAGATAAAAGACTATGTCAGCACATATGGAGAGTGCGATGGTGGTTCCAGTTGAAAAAAGGAAACTAGACATTCTAAGTCCGTGACCTTGACCCCTGGCATAAATGGGGGTCGTAGGTTTGTTGCAGAATAATGTACGAGTGTCAGAGAAGGGCCGGGTAAAATATCACTGCATTCCGCAAAGGGAAAGAGAAGTTATAAGGAAATTTACATTTGTTAAGTTTTAGTTTTTTCCAAGTTTATAAGTCCGTGACCTTGAGCCCTGGCATAAATGGGCGTCGTAGGTTTGTTGCAGAATGATGTATGAGTGTCAGAGAAGGGGTGGGTAAAATATGAAAGATTTCCGCAAAGGGAAAGAGAAGCTAAAAGGAAATTTACAATTAAGTTTTGTTTTTTTCTAAGTTTCTAAGTCCGTGACCTTGACCCCTGGCATAAATGGGGGTCGTAGGTTTGTTGCAGAATGATGTATGAGTGTCAGAGAAGGGGCGGGTAAAATATGAAAGATTTCCGCAAAGGGAAAGAGAAGTTAAAAGGAAATTTACAATTGTTAAGTTTTGTGACGGACGGAAAGACGGACGGACGGACAAGCTGACTCCAGTATACTTCGTTGCGGGGGTGTATAATCATTTAGTAATATTTATTTTACTGATAGCGACGCGCGGTGGTATCAGGCCTTTTTCATATGCAAATGAGGCATGATATTTTTTAATTATTTATACAAATTAAATGCCTCACCTGAAAAAATAGTATTTTCGACAGATTATAAACTATAAAGTATGGTCATTGCTCATAAAAATATAAATACAGAGAATAATTAGTAATGTCTGTTAACATGTTAAGGAAACACGGTTATCGCCCCTGATATCAGTGTCGATATTTACCTATGATATAAAATGTATAATAATGCCAGTCATGATGTGAGGAAATGGTGAATGAATGTTTATTTTGCCAGGAAATGTCTCTGATGATGTCTCTCATATAAAGAACATTTTGTGCCTACTGAGTGGGCATGTACCTTTAACAATGAAAAGGCATAATGTCTCAATTCTCTACCGACTATGCTTCCATATCCTGCCTGTATAATTCCTTTATCTTATTGTCAATATTAACAAAATACCTCAACCGTATCAACAGATCTTTAGCCACAGCTGTATGTCCACCTTTAAAGGCTGTGGAAATTTCTACAATACACAATCTCATTCGCTCCTGGTTGGTCTTCTCAATATCTTGGATGGCGTCAACCTGACCCCTGGCCTCAGCTATATTCTCATTCATCTCCATGATTTCCATGAGCAGTTCAGCATCAACCGACGTGTTTGACTCCTCAATTGGATTGTTTTCAAGTTCCAATAGGTAAAGGCCTCGTGATAATGGTTTCAGCAGTGTTGTGTAAGCTTCGTTGATGAAGGTAGATTGGTCGACAGCCAATGATATCTCCTCCTGAAGTAAAATCTCATGAATATTAACCTGTTTAACCCATCACAGGTGCGATACAATTACCCTAGTATGAAACTTTTGAGGAATAAGATCCTATTTTCCTTGTTTCTCCTACAAAATATACATTGTTGCCACTCATTTGAAACGTGTCAACGAGACAGTTCCAATGACTGATAACAACATATACTTTTATTGAAAAATAAGCAAAATAATCAGATTTTGTCAACAAACAAATATAGCATATCCTCTGTCCTCAGCAGAGCTCCAGTTAAGGTGCGTAATTGGACTAAATTTTCTGGATATTTTTCTTATTTCTTCACGAAAAATGGCAAGTTGAGATTGCTTTAGAATTGTCTCATTGAGACAATTCTAAAGCACTCCCAACTTGCCAATTTTGGCGAAGAAATAACAAAGTTGATCAAATTACGCACCTTAACTGCAGCTCGGACTCAGACTCAATATTGATGAACATGATGAAGGCAGACTGGTCAACAGATAATGTTCGCTAATGAAGCAAAATCTCATACATCTATGTACCATACTTGGAACATCCATCACATGCTGGATACAATTACCATTGTATGAAACTTTTGAGGAAAATGGGGAAATTTTAATTTTTTTTTATTTCTCCTCGAAAGTTCATGTATATGTTGTTACACTCATTCATTGCGCCTTGATGTGAATCAGTCTGAAAACAGGAGCATGTTTCACCAAACTTTGAAAAAGTTAAGAACTTTGTAATATAATAATATAAGTGAAAAATTAAATTTTAGAATAACATTTACACTGTCATCTGATGTTGGAAAATCTTTAGTGGATGTGTTTACATGTAACGATATGTATATGCAGGTGCGAAATGTCATAATTAGTTATTAATCATGTTAATCTCATAATCAAATTATTATAAATCTTATTACAAACATTTTTTGTAAGAAGTGCAGTGAAATCACTGAAATGGGCCACAGGTTCATAAGTAGACATAGCACATATGGCCTGCTATTGACATGACAAAATAAATAATAAACAATAAAAGTCAGATACCGGTAATGAAAAATAATATATATAATGATATAGAGACATGGCATGTTAGTATACTGCCTGTTTCACGAAAGCTGTCCAAATTGTATGGCTCTATAAACAAGGCAAAAACAATATGTTTTTTGATAATGTTAAATTTTATCAAAATTTAAGAATGAGCCTTAATTTTAATTTGTGAAAATTGGTCCAATATTGATTTTATTACAAAAAAAAAATTCCCCAAGTTAAATCCCCATAGACATCTATGGGGATTTGACACGGGAAAATATTTAGATTTTCAGAAATACTCGACCGTTTTTGTTTTCTTAGATCATTTCCAAGCTATCTAGCCAGGTTTCGGAGTCAATTTCCATTTTTTTTTTAGTTTTTTTTACTCTTCCCACAGCTCCTAACATCCTTTTCCTCCATGTTAAATTCCCATAGACAAATCAATTTTCTGTGATAAAATCAATAGTTGACCAAATTTCACGAAATAAAAAGAAGGCTCATTCTTAAATTTTTATACAATTTAATATTATCGAAACAAAATTGTTTTTGCATTGTTTATATGGCTGTAAATTTGGGCAGCTTTCGTGAAAAAGACAGTAGTTGATAAGAAACTATTCAGCACACTATTTATCAGGTATATAACAAGCTTAGTATTGGCGGAATACGTACTGACTGATTTATAACATATTGCTGTATCAAGCATTGACAGGATACAAATATCCGGGTTACCAAGGCTACAACAAATTGAAAACTAAAGTTTCATTGGTCACATGATGTTATCGAATGACGTTAGTGGAATGGCGTCACGGAACCAAGTCTGCGTTCTTTTCAACGGAAACAACGTCATAATTGCTCATTCTGTAGACTAAAACGTTATCTGATAAATAAAATACCATGAATGATACTGTCTTTAATATCAAGTTCAACAGGCTTGGAACAGTGCTTTTTTGCAGCTCAAATAAATGAATTTTTAAATGTATTTTATTTTTTATCATTTGTTCCCTATTTAATAAGGAAGCAAATCAATAATACATTTGTAAAGGTAAAATACGCATTGAATTTGATATGGGCATATAATACTCTTTAGATACAAAACTTTTCTGGATGTTTCAGATAAGAGATACAAAACTTATCTGGAAGTTCCAGAGTACCGCTGATCCAGGCCCATATAACAAAATACCAGATATCGAGATTTCAATTAACGGCATAGACAAACTACTACGGAATCTCAACCCACACAAAGCCTCGGGCCCGGATCAGCTCACACCGACAATCCTAAAAGAACTCCACTTAGAACTCTCTCCAATCCTAAAAGCCATCTTCCAAAAATCACTAGACAGCGGTACACTACCAGCCATCTGGAAGAGTGCCAATGTAGCGCCCATATACAAAAAAGGGGACAGATCCAATCCTGCCAACTATAGGCCGATCTCCCTCACCTGCGTTCTCTGCAAAGTACTCGAACACATAGTGGCCTCTTCCATGACAAAACACTTCACTAACAACAACATACTACATGACATGCAACATGGCTTCCGAGAAAAGCGCTCCTGTGAGACACAACTACTGATGCTCACTCATGACCTACTGAAATCTGTACACAACAAAAAACAAGTAGACCTGATTCTTTTAGATTTTAGCAAAGCTTTCGATAAAGTCAGTCACGAAAAACTCTTATTTAAATTACATAACTATGGAATCAGGGGAAACGTATTAAAATTGATAAAAATCATTTCTGGACAACCGCTCTCAATCAGTAGTTGTAAATGGAAAGACATCTGGTGCCATACCAGTCTCGTCTGGCGTCCCACAGGGGTCTGTTCTTGGACCAATACTATTCCTAGCATACATTAACGACTTGCCCGAAAATGTACACTCCACAGTTCGCCTTTTTGCAGATGACACAGCCATATACATCACATTAGACACTGAAGATCAATCAAAAGCCCTGCAAGACGACCTCACTAACCTAGAAAAATGGGAAAACATGTGGGATATGGAATTTAACCCTTCAAAATGCCAAGTCATTCACATCACAAAGTCAAGACACCATATTCCCACAACATACAATCTACACAACACTACACTAGAATCTGTCCCCTCAGCGAAATACCTAGGGGTAGACATCACATCAGACATGTCCTGGAACACACATATAGACAGGATTTCAAAGCAGGCAAACAAAACACTAGGCTTTCTAAAGCGCAACATCAAGGTACACTCAGAACAACTTAAGTCTACAGCATACAAAACCCTGGTACGACCACAACTAGAGTACTGCTCCTCAGTTTGGTCCCCCCACACACAAAACTCTATCTATCAACTCGAAATTGTCCAGCGCAGAGCCGCTCGCTGGGCAACTCGTACATACCAGCGCACATCCAGCGTAACAAATACTTTACAAAGGCTTGGATGGCGTCGCTTAGAATTAAGACGGATAGATACCAGGCTATCCATGCTATACAAGATCACCAATGATCTTGTGGCCATCCAGCAGAACACTACTTAACGCAAAACACCAGACCATTAAGACACTCACATCCACTCCAGTACAGAATTATCTCAGCCAACACAGACATACTATAAGTACTCCTTCTTCCCATACACTGTAGCCATCTGGAATTCCCTACCTATGGGTATTCCAACCCTACCCACATTAAACCAGTTCAATCAGGCTGTCAGCCGGATTGAACACACCACATTCGCCTAAATCCCACCCCTGTTTTTACTTTTATCTAGAATAACACTCCCCTGTATATACTGCCTCTGGCTTTTACTGCAACTTTTACTCATACTAACACTCTTGTCAGTTTGACGCGCATACATGCATCTATAAGTCCCCAACAGGGGTTCTAGATTAACGGAAGATAGATAGATAGAAGTTGTATCTAAAGGGTATTATACGCCCAGTGGAGCTCTGATGATTGACACACCTCCGACTTCTGGTTGTGTTTGTCTGGATGGAGCAACACCTGGAGATCTTTGTACAGCATCGACAACTTCTGGAGATCGATGTCAAATGATTGTCTGAATCCCAATGCCTGGAAATACGTCAGATCTGACGGAACTGATTGAACCACACCACATTCACAGAAGAACAGTTCAGTTTCAACATTCGTTTTGCCATCACATTTCCAACATTTTCTGTCTACTAGCGCACCACAGTACCGCAGTTGTATACAGGTCAATGGTTTCTGTAATAGACGTCTGCATGTGGAGCCGTCTGTAGCTATTCTGTGAAAACCGGCATGACCATTTCTCGGTGTGAAGGACGACCCAGTATTTTCACTTTGTCTGTTGTCAATTTTCAGTGCTCGAATCGTTGAAACAAACAAGTTGCTTTGCCTTGATTCAATTGACTGAATAGTTTTATGTATCTTGTCGACATGGACAAGTTTGATTCTAGCAAATTGACCAAATTTTCTACAGGTTATTTGGCAAGGAGTAGCCATTTTTATGATCATGTGACTTGATCTGTGTCGTGTGAGCGTTCGTAAAAAATATTGAAAAAGAATCTATATAGCCGAGTGCTGCTGTTTAGATTTGTTTGTGTTCAGATTAAAATCTCATATCGCTTTTGTTTCATTGATACTTGCCAGACGCATATTACACCCTAAATCCTTGCACTGACACCGAAGTCCGGATAGACTATAAGATGTATGCAAAACGACAATACCTCGTTTCTTATGAAATCTGTTAACTTGTGTAATAAAAATCATACTATGAAATAGGCACTGTGTCACCACAGACCTAGAATAAATATATTATAGGTCTGTGGTGTCAAGAATTGATCACACAGGTAGGATCTCATGTGAGCTGCTACGTGGGGAATAATTGTTGACTTGGGGTTTACTAGACATGGCAATAGAAATATGGCATTGAGTGAGCAGTATATAATTCCATGGGCATTGTATTGTGACAGGCAAGTTGATGTGACCCATGCATATACAGGTACCAAGTTGGTCAGTTGGAGGTGTGATTTTGACCAGAATAGTTGGCTCAGGACATTAAAAGTGTAGTATTTGGAGTTTATTACGAAAGTGCGTGCAGTGCTATAATGGAGCCAGATGCGATGTATTATATAGCGGACATATAGACGGGAAGTGAGAAGTATATAGGCACAGACCTAGAATATATTCTAGGTCTGTGGTTTACCGTTGTACGGAATGCGGAATGTTCCAGACTGAAGATGGAAATTATAAAATAACGGCACCATGCATCTAGTGGTTGTAACCAATATAGCTTAAATACTGTTGGTATAAACTATATATACTAACTTCTACACTGTGAAATAATGGTCGACTATGATTGTCAGTATAATGATTACTAAACTGCCTCAATATCAATTGTGAACGCAGCAACGATGGTCCCGTCATAACTTGCGAATTTATTTGATATGGAACGAAGGTTTCGTAATGAGTATTTTATTTCCAGATGGCTTAATCGGATTCACGCAGCGCAGGACAATTTTCATTATCATACACTTGACCAAAAATATGATGTTTCTCAATTTTTCCGCTACCCCCAGGAGATACGTACATAGATCTTCATCTTTATATATTTACATATCCAGGTAGTAGTAGTACACTGTGTCCTTACGACAATATGATTCAACCTTTCGGGAAATTAATGGTGGGGGCCTGGAATGGCCTTTCTGAATCTGTAGTCACGTACAGCACCCTCAGTTAATTCTTTAAAAAACAGGCTAAACAAAGAGTGGGTCAGGCATCCACATAAATTCAACGCTAGCTGCTATTAATAAGCAAGCGGAAGTCACAATACAAAGTAAGTAGGATACATTACCAGACGTAGAAAACCACATAAGAAGGGCCAAAGAAACAGATGTGTATATGGGCATTGCTCATATTGGTCTATCAACTGTATAAAGCTTTCGAAAAGTATAGATGTTGTTTAACTATTTCAACACTACATACCTCTGAAGCGGTGTTTGCAAACTGTATATCTAGATGACCCGGCTCGTAACGAGCCGTATCACCGGGATCTTCACTTTTTGCAAGTAATGTTCATATTTTACAGAAAAACAAGCGTTTCGCTTGAAGATCCGCCTGTTCCTACGTCTGTCCTTGGTCATTTATATATAACATTTACTTATAAAATTGTTTACGGTCCACCATGTCAGGGTTCCCAGCTGTTGCCAGTGTATGCTTCCGTGAGCACCGGGCTCGATTAGACAATTAGCCAATTGAAAAAAGCTAGTATTGTTTGCCTATCATGATCAACTGTACCACCATCGTTATATAAAGTATATACCAAAACAGTGTGGTCTAAATGTACGTGTTTACGTGCGTACATCAGTCGGTTATATATAAGTATATATTATGGAAGCAACTCAAAACGGCCCTTGGTTAAAACGGCCCGGATTTGGTTATTCGTTTATTCACTCAGGTCACATATAGTTATGACAACATGAGGTAAATACAATACAATACAATACAACATCAGGAAATGACACAATGCATATTGCTACTGAAGATATATTACTATTCAAATGTGTAAGCATAACGACTAGCTGACCATGTAACGGTGACCTTAATTCAAACATATGTTTGTTTGTTTATTAGTGTTTAACGGCCTATCAACAGCTAAGGTCATGTAAGGCCGGGCAAACGGGTTCGATCCCATTTTAACCTGCTGCATTGGGGAGAAAATCCCAAAATCAGAACGGAATATATACATCAAGAACAAATATATTCAGCCCTAAAATTAGAATAACCTGACCTGGTGCCAGGTCCATACCACACCAGACACTTGGCCCCTTCGCTAAAATAGGATTACGAATATCGTAATAAAACTCACATAAGGGGTATAACCAGATTCAACTGTCACATACAAAATGCCAAATACGTATGTGATGGCCAAACCAGGTCTCCAGTCGGGATTCCGGTAAGGATGAACACCGATCGTTAAATTACCCATCGCGTGCTCCCACCTGCCACCCACTCAACTATCTGAAAACATAAACATTGGTTTGGAAATATATGTTTTATGTGTAATTTTGGAGGACAACATTCTTAGATGGTTTTCTCAAGAACATGTTCGACCCAGTGGACATCTTGAATATAAATGTACATGGTCACGGTACGGACCCAGTAACTCAGGAGAGAGAATTTGTATCTGTGCCCGGTTAGCTCAGTCGGTAGAGCGACCGCCTTGTAAGCAGGAGGTGCCAGGTTCGAGTCCTGGGTCGGGTGGATATTTTCTCTTCCTGTTACATACCCACATAGTATTATTATAGATATGTGTATCCAGGATGATATGTTGCTGATAGTTTAAGCAGTACATTTATCAGTAGTCTTCACACAGGCCATTTCGTTTCCACCTCCGACCTCTGTCGGAAATATAGTTATGGCAGATGGTGTATAATGGATGTAGATTCCGAATATGTTGTTACTCTCAGGATACGAAATCGAAAGCTGAGGGTATACAATTCGAATACTCTGCATTTAGAGTTTTAAATACCGTCTTTGTGAAGCACATACTGATAATATTGCACGAGCAGCGTTATCCAAACACGTGTTATGCATGGCATTCAATACATGAGACAGTAATGTCATTAACTACATGTTGGCATCAATACAATACATACAGATTATTTGAACTTACTATTCAAACATGTTTACATGTGGGTCGCCGGCCGCCAAAAGGGAGCACACAGCATTTAATATCGGGGAAATAATTCGTCCAGCACATTCACACCCTACAACTTAAATATCTGAATGGTGAACCGCGTATGCTCTGATCAGACTGCGCGGGGGCGCAGTATGATCTGTGAGTATACCGGTCTCAAATGTTGTGAGGTCCCTTTTCTCGACCGGCGCCCATGTACATGTAGAATTCACGCAATCCAATATCAATAATAACATTACACTTACATATAATGTCCTTTCTGATCATAAATGTAATACTAACCAAATTAATATGAACAATATTGTTTCATTATAAGAGATACACATTTCGAGAGATTCCTATAATTCTTTCAAATTTTTCGATAAGCTGATGGGTGCTATAGGAGACCTCAAATTATAGATTACCATATCAAAATTCGGAAATATAAACCAGACCGACGACCATTGGCCTGCTTCTTTACTGGGCTATATGTCCCGGGTATGGAAGTTGTTCGAGCCAATTCCCACCCTTAAATATAAGCCGAATCAAATTGATTATGTACAAGATGAGAAACAGTGTATATCCTGATCAGACTGTGAGTGCAATTTCCAATATAGCTATATAACATCAAGAAGCAGTTATGTACAAGATGGGAAACCCATGCATCGAATATCAGAAACTGCATGCTGCGATACGTCTTCCTGCGCAGCGCCATCTTCGATATCAGTTTAACTTGGTTGTTC
This sequence comes from Conchocele bisecta, assembly GCA_029237695.1. Taxonomy (NCBI): domain Eukaryota; kingdom Metazoa; phylum Mollusca; class Bivalvia; order Lucinida; family Thyasiridae; genus Conchocele; species Conchocele bisecta. The sequence continues at coordinate 53,693,277 of CM055276.1, read as the reverse complement.
ACCTCGCCTGCTTATTCATGCAGGACCTTCAGGAAGGAGTATAACGGTGGAGCAGCACCTGTTTGGGCGTTCAAACGTCTGTGCCAGCCTGAAAATATATAAATAGCATACACAACTCGAATGTCATTAATTTCTTATCGACGTAAATGTACACGGACGGACTGACGTACGGAACCTCAAGAGCAACGTAATATGCCCCCCCCCTTGCCATCGCCCCTTATGGGGGGGGGGGGGGGGGGAGGAGGAGGAGATAAAGAAATCATCTTTACCTTCGCAGTCGTTGTTTGTGCGAACAGATTGGTCAAAGATACACCAGTTCGCGACATCCCATGTTGACGACTCATGCAGCTGTTGAGATCGCGTAGGGCGTCGGAGGTCGGTCTAAACACTTTAGCCGCAATACTATCCCACCAATCGATAATTGCGCTATGCAATCAATACAAAATAATTGACCATCATGCTAGTGACATCGCGTAGCAATTTTCACGAAAAATATGAAAATATTTTGTAACGAATACGGATAAAATACGGTAATATAACACATTTGTTGTGTTGTTTTATTAAATTATATTAATTATCATTATTATTAATTATACTAAATTATATAAACTATATAGCTATACTATCAATAACTCTTAACTTACATAAACACAAATTATACCTGATTTTTTTTTGAGCCGTTTTGACCAAAATATGAGCCGTTTTGACCATTTATTTTGGATGGGGGGCCGTTTTGACCAAATCCGGGCCGTTTTGGTTTGGTTTGGTCAATTCGTCCTCATAGGTACGATTTTGTTGGTCAAATCGTCCTCATAAGGACGAAATGACTTTTTTTTTGGACAAATCGTTCTCAGACTTATATATATATATATAGTTATTTTGAAGATCTTATTGTGTACCAATAATGTGTAATTCATGTTTGAAGCATACTTTACATGTATATAGGTAGGAAATTGCACATTGCAGGAAAATAAAGAAACACAAGAACATGTAATGTGGTATTTCAACTGTAATACTAATATGCATGTACGAATAGAACCATATGTCAGACAAACACTCAAAATGTGTAACAAATATAACAAGGAAAGTCCAGCGAGATCCATGATAATCGGTGAACAATTGGTCCAATTACGCACCCTAACTTGAGCTCTGCCTTCCTCACGCAGCATGTAAAATGTGTAACAAATATAACAAGGAACTTCTAGAGAGATCGATGATAATCGCTGAACATTTGGTCAAATTACGAACAAATCTCACTCAGAACAGCTAGAACAATCAGACGTCTAATCTGTCGACGGTGCCTTGATGGTCGAGCAGATTCGTAACAGCTGGGTGGTTGAGATAGCTTCATCGCGATAGTCGGCCCATGCCTGCAACAGCTTCGCCTGGACGCGACTGTACCGGGACCTCTGGTACTTCCTGAGCCGCTGCTCGCTGACCAAGCTCACCTGCATACCGGCGACTTGAGCTTCCTGGTGCAGCTTCATCACCAGGTTGTGGAATGGTGGCGTTCCCCAGGCGCGGAAGTTGAGACGGCGGTGCCAACCTGTAACATTGAAGATATGAAGGTACATATTTCATTGTGATCACTTATATATGTATACTATGTCCGGATATCAAATTATATTTAAACATAAGTGCTTCGATACACTTCGATATACATTTAATTAATTAATTTATGATGTTATAAAAAATATTTTTGCATTGCTTACCCTCGACGTCATTTTTTGTCCTCACCGATTGTCCGTAGACAGACCAGTTCTCCGGGGGCCAGACGAACGACTGCATCAATGTATTCTCCACGTAGGTGATGAGTGGGTCCATGTGGTCTGGGGCGTAGTCCTTCAACTCGCCGAACGTCTCGTCGATGTGCTCGGCTGGGAGGAATGGCAGGGCGAGCAGCTTCCTCACAAACTTGTGAGTGGATCCACGTTGTCTGTACTCAGTGGCTAACCCCAAGTTCTGTAACATGTTTCATGTACATGTAATTATCATAGACTGATACAATATTTATATATTTGATTGATTGATTGATTGAATGGTTGAATATAATTGATTCACATACAGACGGATATACTAATTGATTGAATGACTATTATTCTGTATTTCAGCATGCACGTACCTGAACTTTTCTCCAAACGGCTTGTGTCCAATGGAAACAGCATCCTTGGATCGTCACACCAGGTAGAACCTCGCGAGCCGCGTTCCATACCGCGGCCTCGAAATCCATAACGATCCCCTCGACCTGTGGCTCACGATCCAGCAGCCGACCGATTTTCTGAAATATATGTTAATAACATGAAACACGAAAGGCAACAATACAGTCATAGAGAACTATGGTACGGATACAACATTCTTGATTATATGCATTTATTATTTCTACAAAATATGAAGAAAAAATCACAATACCAACATTGGTCTTAACATAATATATTATATATAAGACATTATTATATGCTACAATAAACGAAATAAAACATCCATAATACATATAATTAGTTTAAACAATATTTATTTCAAGTTGTGGCAAGTGATATATACATACATACAATTGAGAACAGGATTAGAAAACAAGCTTTTACACTTATATGAATTCTTCTCCTGCAGAAGGTCAGTTTTACAATATGGCTAAGGAACAAGTTGGTGAAATAAGGTAACATTGTATGAACAAACCAAAACAAAAATGTGTATATCAAAATGAATGCGTCGCACCATGATGGAAGCGTATGTGGTGTTTGAACGCCTCACTTACGCTGGACAGTACCGATCAGAAGGGACTTAGCTAAAACGCAGACCGCTTTATCATGGTGCGCAACATTGGTATTTATAATAGAAATTGAAGACATAGGCAAGCTCAACACCGCCAGAGCGAATGCTGAGGTAGTGTGACTGTCCAACGTATACATTATGTTTAGCATGGTAATATGAAAACTTCGTTGAAAAGTTAACTAAACGCTGAATGGTTACTCGGGCCCGGCTCCTGCTATCCGTATACAGGCGGGTGAGAATGTACCTTGATCTCCATTAAATGTTTTACATTGAAATTAAAATATGAAAACAAAAACATACTGAATGTTCTGAGACACATGCGAACTGTCTTTTCTCTAAAAGAATGTAACTACGTCACCCCCGTCCCCGGACTACACCGCACAAAACACACAGAACACTGCGTAGAGGCAAGAATGCAAGGTAATGGGGCTTAGTGACCCACCAACACAATGAGTATCATTTAGGGCCAAGCAATTTAGATGAAGAAGGTAATAGTGCAATTTGATGTGCATTGTGGTAGGCAGTCAGATGATTAGGGTAAAAATAAAAATAAATGTATTATGAGCAATATAAATGAGGAACATGTATAAAATGAGGCTAGCGAGGACAATTATGCATTAAGTGTGGTCAATGTTTTATCTAATAGGTTACATGTACATGCATACATACACATGCATGCATACACATTGTACACGCGTATATATACATATGCACGCATACATGCGAAATATTTACGTCAAGAGAATCGTCTTGTGGCTAGCAAGTATGTTTGTACCTGAGTGAATATGTGTTTGTTCTCTTCAAAGCTTAGTCGTTCATTACCAAATAAGTAGTTATCGACAACTGGAGGACAAGGGAGGTTTTCTAGGTATTGTTGTCGTATGTGCCGGTAATTGTTGCACTGTAGCAGGAAGTGACTGGTTGTTTCTATGGCACCACATGTACAGTTGGGTGTGTCAACTATCGACCTTCGATGAAGGTCATAATTTAATGAACTACATGATAGGCGAAGGCGTGTATGGAGTATTTGAACCTGTCTCGACCCGATATTATATAAAGGCGAAGATTTTAATATGTTTTTATTCAAGCGTGCTTTAAAGGACGTTATTGTTGGGGCATTTCTAGTCGCTTCAGACAAAGAATTCCATTCTCGGATCGATGACGGAAGAAATGAATTCCTATATAGTAGGGTACGGCATGGTATTAATGGTATGTCACACGCGTTTCTGAGATTATAGCGAACTTGAGTTTGCTGTGGGATTAGCTCACTAAGATATTGGGGAGTTAAGTTGTTTTTCATTTTGTATAGGAGAACTACTTTGTGTTTATTACGTCTGTTGTCAAGAGTTTCCCACTTAAGATCGTGATATAGCTTGTCAATGTTGCATAGCTTTGTGGCTCCACTCACGATGCGCGCAGCCTCGACTTGTACAGATTCAAGCTGTTTTGTAACTCGATCGTACAGTTACTCCATACTACATCTGCGTATTCTAGCAGAGGACGAATTAATGAGACATACATTCGTTCAAGGGCCGATCTACTTAATATAAATTTAAAGGATCGTAACATACCAATTCGCTGCCAAGCTTTGCTTATGTAGCTCACTCACGATGCGCGCAGCCTCGACTTGTACAGATTCAAGCTGTTTTTTTAACTCGATCGTACAGTTACTCCATACTACATCTGCGTATTCTAGCAGAGGACGAATTAATGAGACATACATTCGTTGAAGGGCCGATCTACTTAATATAAATTTAAAGGATCGTAACATACCAATTCGCTGCCAAGCTTTGCTTATGTACGAGGATATGTGTGAGTTCCACTTACCGTCATCTGATAGAGTAAGACCCAAATGTTTATGCTCTTTAAATGTATTAATAGTTTGACCATTCATCAAGAGGTTAGGATGTTGTTGTTTATTCAGCTTCCTAGAGATATACCTTCATATCCTATATATCTATTTACATATAATTACATTGTAAATATATATATATATATATATAAAACCGGGGACGAAATGACCATACTGAGGACGAATTGACCAAACTGAGGACGATTTGGTAAAGTATGAGGACGATTTGACCACAAACTGAGGACGAAATGACCAAACTGAGGACGATTTGGACAGGGGACGATTTGGACCGAGGACGATTTGACTGGTTAACGCCGTTTTGACCTGGGGCCGTTTTGACTTGCCTCCGCTAGTCGCGCATATATCCATTTCTGCAAACGTTTGCAAGACGTTGATCTGCCGTCGATGTTCGTCCACCTCGTATTTTACTGTTTTGTGTGCATGTTTTGAGGTTTAAATCTCAAAGAGTAAGTATGTTTGTGTATGAACAACACTTATCACGATTTATGAAACGGTTCAGGCAGAAAGTATGACACATGGTTATTTAGCTACAATATGCGTAGCGGTAATCGGCTATTGTAGAGAGAGCGGAAGTATGACTATTCATTCTAATGGTTATTAGGCATCACGGGACGGTTCAAAATAGCCAAAATTTACTGCTTTTCTGAGGGCGGCGGGTGACTTATAAAAATCACCGCCTCTCACAATCAGTTAAGGAGGCTCTTGCGACAAGTATTGAAAAATACTCGCAAATGAAGTACAAATCGAGCGCCACAATAAAAATTCAGTAACCACATCAGATGTGTTCAATTAATATTTTACAAAGTTACCCCACCCACCTATTTTTGGCCAGAAATTTCAACACGACTGAATTTATCGGAATTGTTTTCATGAAAATATGAGGCACAGATACTTTGCTATGAGTAGTATAGAGGGAGTCAAAATGATACCACCTAACGGTGGCATCATTTCTCCACCCTCTATACTACTCCACCACCCCCCCGAAAAATCAAAAATTGGTTAACGAGGAAATTGTCTCCCACCAACCACGAAATATTCAAAATTGGTGTCAAAAATACATCATGTTGTTTTCACGTCCAATTGAACATATAAAACAATAGTCTTAAAAAGGATTTATTTTTGACACCAATTTATGAATTTATTCTAATAAGTTTCTGATTTAAATGCGTCCTCGCGCAATAGTCTATATTCCAACACCATATTTTCCTCCTCCGATATAGCTAATTGATTCCGTAGATCAGCAATTAATTCTACCAGCTCTAGTCTACCACGTTCACCTGTAGCCACAGGGCAGCGTAGTTGCTTATGTCTACAAAGAGTTTGGGCACTAACGAATTTACAAGGGCATCATGGGGCATTGAAATTGCGGGGGACACAAGGAAACTTTCTACGTCTCGCTAGATGCCTTCGTAGATAGTCTTTACGCGTAAACGTCTTACAACAAGTCTCACACTCCATTATATATGTATATGTTTTGTTTATATTCAATTGGTCGTAAAAAAAACATAATGTTTTCAAGACCAATTGAACAGATAAATTTCATAGGTTATACAAAAGTATATTACAGAAAATATGATAACGTCAGAAAACTAGAGCAGAAATAGAAAGTTTGAGAAGAGAAGCCGAATCTCTAGGGATTACTTATAGTACACGGTTGAGAGTTAGGGGGTTGACAAAGCTGATAAATGCCACAAAGAATGAGGCGTTTATGAAGCGGTTTACCCGCGCCTATAAAAGAGGGGCATTTAATGATATATCCAAAGCGGAGGAAGTTGGTAACAGAATTCAAAAAGAAAGTATTGCGGGGTTAAGGGCTAGTGTAATCAAACCTTCAAGCACAAATAATTTGTCCCAAATTAGACGCCAAAATAATAATAAGAAAAAATCTATCGTTAGCGCGATAGTGGAAAAAGGTGAAGAAATATTGGGGGCTCACGATGAAACATTGGAAAAGGTAGAAAATGGAAGACGGGTAGTTACATTATCCTTTCGTAAAAACATTAACATTAACGAGTCTGAACGCATGTCCGATAAACTCGCTCCGTATCTAACAACCAATTTTTATTTGAGATATTCATATTCTTACAAGCTAGAACATATGGAGGAAATTAAAAATGAAAACCTAAAACTATAATATTTCACAAAAATCTCGGTGGTAGCGAACCACTATCATCAATGAAAACCGTTAAAAAATGGCTGTCAGATAAGGAGCAAACACGAATAATGTCCGATAAAATAGACAGACCGAATACAAAGTGGAAGTTTGTAAGATGGGTAGAGGTTTTCGTAAAGCTAATACAGGGTAGTAGGGGAATAGATTTGGGACTACAATCCAAAGAAGCGGCAGGAGGAGAACTTCCAGAATGGCTGAAGAATAAAAAAGGTATGTATTCTTTAGATAAGTATAATGACGACCTTTGTCTGTTCAGGTCTAGCTATGCATATGACAGATAAAAGACCCGACAGATGTACAGAAAAGGCGAAAGAACTTAGTAAGCAATATTTTGGTAGTAATGTGGTTTCACCAATTCCTTTTTCAGATCTGAAAAAGGTTTGAAGAGTTTTTTAAAATCGGTATAGAAGTATATCAACCCACCGAATGTAATGTATGGTGGTTGAAAAAGGTACCAGCACACTATAAGGCAATAGGTAATAAACCAATGACAATAGGACTGTTTAATAATCACGCATTTCTGATAAAAAACCTTAAAAACCTATCTAAAATTTACGCCTGCGATAATTGCAAACAGAAATTCACGAAAGCGAGTAATATGAAGAGACACGGACCAAAATGTATGAAAGGTGAGACAAAAATAGTATGTGATGGTAATTATTTAGAGCGCCCGCGTTCGTCGTTCGAGAAAGCGTTTTACCCAAAAGGTTCTAAAAGTTATGGGGCGATCGATTGGATGTATTCTGTGGAAAAGCGGGATTTGGAATTCACATTCACCACGAACAGTGCGGACACGGAGGTGAAAGATGGATTTTAGGAGCTCCGGTAGATGGATACTGTCCAGAAAACCAATACCGTATATCAATATCACGGCTGTTACTGGCACGGGTGTGAGATTCATGCAAAGCATAAAAAAGAAGAACGCGCATCCACAATGAGAAGAGATAAAGTTATTAGAAAAAGCAAAGAATTCAACCTAGTAGTTATGTGGGAATGCGAATTCCTAAAGAACGGGTAAAGATATAAAGATCGGTTGTGACACTACTCTTTATCCATATCAGATAGTATACGATTTTGAGGCGTATCTCCAGCCAGAAGTTGAAACTACCGGTAATAGTTTAGAGTACGAAGCTGAGCACGTTCCGGCAAGCGTTAGTATAGGAGATAATTTCTCAGGAACAGTAACTCATATTTGTGATAAAGATCCCGCAAAACTTATAGAAAAATTCGTAGAAGATTTGAAAGTCAGGGGAAAAGCTATAAGAGAAGAAGTGTGGTCAAGATATAAGTTTAATACGGAATATTTACGATAAAAACCAAATCGCCAAGATCGAACAGTGGATAGAGCAAGTACCGGTTATAGGTTTTAACAGCAGTAAGTACGATATAAACTTAATAAAGAAATACCTAGTAGGCGAACTGACATCAACAACAAAGAAAGTAATGGTCGGAAAACGTGCAAACTCAACAATATTTCTATTTACTCCAGAATTTAGATTTCTTGATGTAATACTTTATCTAGGACCTGGTGTAAGTTATGATAGTTGGATAAAAGCCTACGACTGCAAAGGACAGAAATCTTTCTTTCCTTATGAGTGGTTCGATTCTCCAGACAAACTGGATTACCAGGACTACCCGATATAGAGAATTGGTATTCAAACTATCTGGGAAAATGTTAATAGATGAAACAGAATTAAGTAAATGTCGTAGAATTTTCGAAGAAAATAAAATATATGAAAACTTTCAGAGATTGGTTGAAATATTATAACGATTTAGATGTAGCACCGTTCCTAGAAGCGGTGGAAAAAATGTGTGAATTTTATAAACACAGAGGTGTGGATATTTTCAAAGATGCGGTAACACTACCTGGAGTAGCTATACAATATTTATTGAGAGGAACCATTAAAGAACAAAAATCTTCAAAGACGATTATACCGGAGGATGCTCTATATGCACCAAAAGAAGAAACATACGAAATGATGAAGGACGCTCTAGTTGGTGGTCCATCAATAGTATTTACACGCTATGCAGAAGCCGGTGTTTCCAATATTAGATCAAATGAAAGTAACAAACCTTGCAAGGCTGTTTTGGGGTACGATGCAAACGTGTTATTTACTACGTTAAATAAAGAGATGCCGTGTGGGAGAGAAACTATACACCATATAGATACCCCACATAACCCTAAATTTATTAAAAGTTTTGTAAAGAGTTTTATCTGGAGACTGGTTTGGGTTTGCGGAGGTGGATATAGAAGTTCCACACAACTTAAAACATAAGTTTTCTGAAATGTCCCCAATATTTATAAACAGAGAAGTAGAGGTTGATGAAGTTCCCACACATGTTAAAATATTTGG